>JASTWF010000040.1:1158246-1366874 GCA_030390025.1 Squalus acanthias
CTTTTCCCATTGCCTGACCTGGACAGCTGGAGCTGCCTAGGTGAAGTCCCCCAATTAACTTAATATTATTGGGCATCGTTAAGACCTGGTGCAGGACTGAGCCTGGGCATCTCCAGCTATCCCAGGTGAAGACAATCTTCTCCCCCCACCAGAAGACCACCACCAAAGACTTGTATTACATCGGAGAGTGCACCCCCCTGCCAACACCCACCCACCCACCATCCTGAGTGGCGACCCTGCCCTTGCGGCTTCCCTCCTTCCCACCCCCCTCTCTCTCTCTCTCTTTGTCTCTTGTCCTCTCTCTGCCTCTCTCTCTCTAAGAGGCACCTCATCTATTTTTAATTAAGTACCCATTGAGCAGAGGGGAGAAGGCCCCTCTCCCAATTCAATCAACTAAACGAGAGGTGTGCCTTCAATTTAAGAGCTCCCTCTGCTCAGGGAAAACAAAAAAAAACCAAGGCCATTAACACCTTCAGCCTGTGACTTGGGGTGAGTGTAGCCCTTAAAGAACCCTCCATTATGGCGAGTACATCTTCGTCGGTGGCGGGGGCAGCGAGGACGTATGCGAGCGTGGCAGCCGCGGCCACGGCCGCAGCCACGAGTCCTCCTGTTACCCCGTCACCTTTTACCCTCCTTACGAGGAAGAATGGGGTCAAGAGCTACACTCACCCCAACATGACTATAGAGGCGTGCGTTAAAGCCATGGCTGGGGTTGTCGGCCCTTCAGCCATCGTCGCCGCCTCTAAAATGTACGGCCAAGGCTGTGTTCTTCCTGGGGTCGGAGCGGGCGGTGTCCCTGGCCATCGAGAAGGGGCTCACCGTGGGCGGGACCTTCCTGCCGGTGGACCCCCCTTGAGGCCGCCGCGCAAAGGATTGTGGTTTCCAACGTCCCGCCCTTTGTTCCGGGTGAGCTCCTCCTCCCCCACCTACGTCAACTGGGGGAGGTGAGGTCGGGGATCACACCCATCCCGCTCGGCTTCCCGGGAAGCCAGCCTTCGGCACGTCTTCTCCTTCCGGCGCCAGCTTTTCGTCCGGCTGGCGCGGGAGGAGGACGCGGACGGCGCGTTCACGGTGCTCCCACGGGGGGACCGCCCACCGCGTCTTCTGGACCTCGGACGGCGCGCGGTGCTACGCCTGTAAGGAGGTGGGGCACGTCCGCAAAAACTGCCCCGCCTCCAAGGCCGCCACGACACCTGGCGCGGCCAAGGGTTGGCGCCGCCGCCCCCCCTCCCCCTGATACTGTCCGCGCGTCGACGGCGACGGATGCGCGGTCGAAATCGGAGGCCAACACCACCACGGCCTCCGCGGGGAGGAGGGAGAGCGTCCGGGGGGAAGGAAGGCGCGTAGGAAAACTAAACACCTAAGGGCGGATCCCCTCGCGGAGGAAACATCGGAATTGACCGAACTCACGCCGGAGTATATCGCGGGAGTTGGTCGGGACGCATGAGACTGGGGGGGTCCTCGTGCCCGGGCCCGTGACCGTGACCGCAACTGCTGAGGCAGCTGATCAAGACCTGCGGCCGGGCTCGGGCCCGAGGGGCCCAAGAAACCCAGTCGTCGGAAGGGGGCAGAGAGGGAGGCCCCAGCAGACATGGAGGCCTCCCCCTCTCCGGGCCCCAATACGTTAAAAAGAAAGCTCCGCCCCCAGCAGGAGGACTGCGAGGAGGAAGGTCCCTCCGCAAAGGGGGGCAGTCGCCCGCCGCGGGTGCTGCGCCCCACCCCACCACCGTCATCGTCGCGCGCGATCGGCGGGGGTCGTCTGTCCCTCGGGAGGGTGAGACAGCCGAGTCTGTCCGACCTGTGCCTCCCGGGGATGGGGAAGAGACCCTGCCCGTGGGGGGGGGCGCGGAACAACCCGCGGAGGGAAATGTAGTTACGGAACCGTTGCTCCTCGCCGGGTCGGGCGTCCTGGGGACTGGGGCGGGCGAGGCCAAAGAGGCTGAAGCCGAGCCCGCCTTTTATAACCCAGACATCTCCCAGGGACTGCTCGACCTGGTGGAGGAGTGTAGCAATCCCCAGCCCGCTGGGTCGGAGGTTGGTGGCGGGAGACGGAAAGCCCCCTGACTCCGTCTCTGTTGTTGGCGCCGGACGTGCTGGAGGAATTTGGGATTATTTTCTCCCCGGTTTCTCCGGTCGCCCCGGCGCCTGAGGCGGGGGGGGGCCCCGAACCGCCGCCGCCGCCTCCCGGCCCGGCGCCCCTGAAGGAGCCCAGGGTGGACCTCCTCTGCCACCGATCCTGGGGGTGGGATCGTGACGGAGGCGGGGCCGGCCGGTGCGGCCGAGCCGTTCGCTGCACCCTGTGTGACGGACGGGTCGGCCGCCGGTGACGACCTCCCGGAGGAGGACGGGGACTCGGTGGGGGGCATCGAGGACGATTTGGAGTCCATCGGCAGCGAGGCGATGGACGCCCTCGTGCCCTTCACCGACTCTCCCTCATCCCCGTAGGGGAACTCGGGATTTTATGGCCATGAGCCAGGGTCGTCACAAGAAGATCCGGCTGGCCCTCGACAAGTGGTCGGAGCTGACGCTGCTCGTCGTGTCCGTCCGCGCCGCCGTTAAAATCATGGGCGCGGACAAGGACGTTGACCGGCTCGAGCTGCGTCGGCTCAAGACGTTCCACACTGGGCTGCTGAGGGAGTGGCGGTCGTCAGTGACCGCCCTCCCTCCCCTCCGTTAGGTAGAGGTTGCACTATGCTTCTGAGATGAAGATAACCATAGCCAGCCTCAACATCAACGGCAGCAGGGAGGCGCGCCGTAGATTCAATAAACTTCTCGGTCCTTCGGGACGGGAAATATGCGGTGGTGCTTCCTGCAAGAAACCCACACCGTTCCGGGAGACGAGGCCACGTGGCTCCTGGAGTGGCAAGGAGGGGTCAGCATGAGTCACCTCTCCAACAATTCCTGCGGGGTGGCTGTCTTGCTGGCCCGCATTTTCAGCCGGAGATCTTGAGGGTCAAGGAGCACGTGCCGGGCCGCTTGCTCCAGGTCACTGTTCGCCTGGGAGGCGTGCCGCTCCATTTAGTGAACGTGTACGCCCCCCGGACCGGTGCGCAGCAAGTGCGCTTCTTCGGAGAAGTGTCCGCTCTTCTGGCTCCATCGACGTGGGCGAGTGCGTCATCCTCGGGGGAGATTTCAATTGTACCCTCGAGGCGCGGGACCGGTCGGGTCCCCCGCGAAGCCCGGCGGCGATGGAGAAGTTGCGGGACCTGGTCGGGTCCTTCGACTTGGTGGACGTCTGGCGAAATCTCCATCCCGACTCCAGCGCCTTCACGAGCGTGAGGTCTGGAGGAGGAAGGTCCCAGAATCGACCGCCTTTACATTTCCCGGGCGTACGTCTCCTGCGTTCCGGCGGCTTCCATGCGGCCGGTGCCGTGCACGGACCACCACCTGGTGTGGGCGGAGCTCGCTCCGCTGCGCGGCGGGGGGGGGTCCGCGTACTGGCATTTTAACAACCTGCTGCTGGAGGACGCGCGGTTCCGGGATTCGTTTCGCCGGTTCTGGGCCGACTGGAGAAGGAAGCGGGGAGGCTTCCCCTCCTTGAGGCTATGGTGGGACGTGGGCAAGGCTCACGTCCGCGTCTTCTGTCAGGAGTACGCGAAGGGGTCGACCAAGAGGCGGGAGGCCCGGGTCGGGCGATTGGAGAAAGAAGTGCTCGACCTGGAGTCCCGTCTCGGTCAAGTCGTCGAGGACCCGGCCCTGCGGAAGGTGTACGAAGAGAAGAAGGGCGCGCTGAAGGACCTGCAGCTGGTCGGGTCCCGAGGCGCGTACGTGAGGTCGCGGATCCAGTTCCTGCGGGACCTGGACCGCGGCTCCCCCTTCTTCTACTCGCTGGAAAAAGACGGGGGGTCCGTAAGCAGCTCTTGGGGCTGCTGGCCGACGACGGATCTCTGGTCTCGGATCCGGAGGGCATCAGCGCGGAGGCCCGGGCCTATTACGGGGCTCTGTTCTCTTCGGATCCGTCCAGCGAGGATGCGCGCAGAGTTTTGTGGGAGGACCTGCCGAAGGTCGGCCCGGAGGGCGCCGAGAATTTAGAAGCTCCGCTAAGCCTGGCGGAGCTGACCGGCGCCCTGCGCCAGCTCTCGAGGGGCAAGTCCCCGGGGCTGGACGGGCTGACCGTGGAGTTCCACAGGGCGTTCTGGGACGTCTTGGGGGACGACTACGCGCGGGTCCTGGGGGAAAGTCTGGCGACCGGGGAGATGCCCCTCTCTTGGCGCAGGGCGGTCATCGTCCTGCTGCCCAAGAAGGGCGATCTCCGCCTACTTAAGAACTGGCGCCCGGTCTCCCTCCTCAGCACGGACTACAAAATTTTCGCCAGGGCTATGTCTGCTCGCCTTGGCACCGTGCTGGCCCGCATGATCCACCCCCGACCAGTCCTACACGGTCCCGGGCCGGAGTATCCACGATAACATCCATCTGGTCCGGGACCTGGTCCACCATTCCCAGAGGGCTGGTCTGTCGGTCGCCTTCCTTTTCCCTGGATCAGGAGAAGGCGTTCGACAGGGTGGATCACGAGTATCTTTTCGGGACTCTGCGCGCATTCGGGTTCGGGACGCATTTCGTCGCCCGGATCCGACTTCTGTACGCCGCCGCGGAGTGTCTCATTAAAGTTAACGGGTCTTTGACGGCGCCCCCTTCGCTTCGGGAGGGGGGTGCGTCAGGGATGCCCCATGTCCGGTCAGTTATACGCCGTTTGCGTGGAGCCTTTCCTGCGCCTCTTGCGGAAGAGGTTGACGGGATTGGCTCTGCAAGGGCCGGGCGTGGAGGTGGTCCTCTCGGCTTACGCCGATGACGTGCTCCTCGCGGTCACGGATCCCGTCGACTTGCGGAGGATGCGAGAATGCCAGCAGATTTACTCGGACGCATCCTCCGCCAAGATCAACTGGGAGAAATGTTCTGGACTCCTGGTGGGCCCATGGCAGGTGGACTCCCTGCCGGAGGAGTTCGGGCCTTTCGCCTGGAGCACACACGCACCTCCTCTACCTGGGAGTCTACCTCAGCCCGGCCGAGGACGCCTGGCCGGCGAACTGGCAAGAGCTGAGGCCAAAGTCACCGCTCGCCTAGGACGCTGGACAGGACTGCTCCGAGTGTTGTCCTACAGGGGTCGAGCGCTGGTCATAACCAGCTGGTGGCCGCCATGTTGTGGTACCGGTTGATCACTTTGATCCCTCCCCCTGCGTTTGTCGCCAAGATGCAGAAGAAGCTCGTCGACTTCTTCTGGGACAAAAGAAGCACTGGGTCTCTGCCGCGGTTTTGAGTCTCCCGCTTAGGGAGGGCGGTCAGGCGCTGGTGTGCCTTCGCACCCAGGCGGCGACTTTCCGTCTTCAGACGCTGCAGAGATACCTGTACGTGGAGAATCCTCCTAGGTGGCGTGCGCTGGCGACGTATTTCTTCCGCCAGCTGCACGGCCTCAATTACGACACGCAGCTCCTGTTTGTGAGAGTGGGTGGCACGCGTGCCAGCCTGCGGGAGCTGCCTGTCTTCTACCAGGAACTGCTATGGGTTTGGAACAGCGTCGCCTCCGAGCGCAGTTCTCCCCCGTCAGGAGCGGCGGCCGTCCTTCGGGAGCCGCTGTTCAGGAATCCGCACCTCCACGACCGCGGGTTCGGCTGGCTGGCGGAGGGCAGGGCTGTGCCCGGTAAGGTGACCAGAGTCGGGGACCTGCTCGATGGCGGAGGAGCGGGCTGGATGGCGCCGGAGGAGTTGGCGAGGCGCATGTCTTGGGTCAACGTCCGGCTCGCGGTCAAAGCCATCGAGTCGCTAAAAGTGGCACTGGGCCCCGTCTCCACTAGGTGTGTCGAGGAGGCTCAAGCACGTGGGGCGATCCCGTCCGAACTGACCCCCCGTTCGGACGGAATTCCTTATCGGCGCCCGGCCCCGAATCCTCCCTCGGGAGCCGCCGCCTCACCACTTGAGCTTTCTCGGAGAAATGCCCTCCGTGCCCTTTCAATCCGCACGGAGGCGTTTCCTGTACGGGCTGCTCCTGCACACTCTCCACTTTGCCATCTTCGTCTGCCGTCCGGACACGCCTTGGCGTACCATCCTGCCGTCCGGCGGAGGCGAAGGTCCCCATTGGAAGGCTCTCTACGCGGGAGTCTTCCCTTGTTCTATTGGGGACTTGGCCTGGAGGGTGTTGCACGGAGCAGTCCCGTGCAATAGGATTTTAAGTAGGTTTACGGACTCCCAGGCTGCTTGTCATTTTTGCGGCCTGGAGGAGTCCGTTTATCACATTTATGTTGAATGTGAGAGGTTGCAGCCCCTCTTTCATTATTTGAAGGGGCTGCTCCTCAATTTCTGGTTGCACTTCAGCCCCACGCTCCTGATCTACGGTCACCCGGTGCGGAGGGGAGCGGGTAGGTCGGAGGACCTCCTCGTAGGACTGCTCCTGGGCCTGGCCAAGAAAGCCATTAATTGGTCCAGGCAGCGGGCGGTCGAGGGGGTCGTTCGGCCCGATTGCCTGCCTCTCTTCCGCGGCCATGTTCGCGCCCGGGTGGCCCTGGAGATGGAGCACGCGGTGTCCGCCGGCACGCTTGAGTTTTTCCGCGACCGGTGGGCGCCGCGGGGACTGGAGTGCATCGTCACCCCGGATTTCCAAATTTTGATTTGATTTGTTAAGTTTCATTTAAAGTTTTAATTGATTTGCAGTAAATTTGTGTTTGTCCAACCAAAAAGATCAACACCAGGTTATAGTCCAACAGCTTTATTTGAAATCACAAGCTTTCGGAGCTGCTGACGAAGGAGCAGAAGCAGCAGCAGAGTGGTGGTCTCTGTGAGCAGGAAGAGGAGAAGGAGAAGGAGAGCAGGCAGCAGGCCACCACCAACAACCAACCACAACAACTGAGGTGCCTGGAGAGAGAGGACAGGAGAGGAGAAAGAAAAGAAAGGAAGGCCAAGGACATTAACAACAGAGGAGAGGCCTTTTCCATCACTGCCTCCTCAATTGGCCTCCATTTTAGGAGAGGGAGAGAGGGGAGAAAACACCAACAACATCCATCATCTGTTTGGAAGGAGGAAGGAAGGAAAGAACAACATCTACAGGTGGGTGTGATTCTGGGGCACTCTCCCAGAGACTTTGTTTTGTAGGTGGGGGGAGGAAAGAAGAAAAAGAAGAAGGCCGGAACATCCAAGGGGTGTGTGTGTGTGTGTGTGGCTTTTGTAAAAGCTAGGCCGCACACACCATATTAAACACCCCTTTCCCATTGCCTGACCTGGGACAGCTGGAGCTGCCTAGGTGAAGTCCCCAATTAACTTAATATTATTGGGCATCGTTAAGACCTGGTGCAGGACTGAGCCTGGGCATCTCCAGCTATCCCAGGTGAAGACATCTTCTCCCCCCACCAGAAGACCACCACCAAAGACTTGTATTACATCGGAGAGTGCACCCCCCTGCCAACACCCACCCACCCACCCACCATCCTGAGTGGCGACCCTGCCCTTGCGGCTTCCCTCCTTCCCACCCCCCTCTCTCTCTCTCTCTTTGTCTCTTGTCTCTCTCTGCCTCTCTCTCTCTAAGAGGCACCTCATCTATTTTTAATTAAGTACCCATTGAGCAGAGGGGAGAAGGCCCCTCTCCCAATTCAATCAACTAAACGGAGAGGTGTGCCTTCAATTTAAGAGCTCCCTCTGCTCAGGGGAAAACAAAAAAAAACCAAGGCCATTAACACCTTCAGGCCTGTGACTTGGGGTGAGTGTAGCCCTTAAAGAACCCTCCATTATGGCGAGTACATCTTCGTCGGTGGCGGGGGCAGCGAGGACGTATGCGAGCGTGGCAGCCGCGGCCACGGCCGCAGCCACGAGTCCTCCTGTTACCCCGTCACCTTTTACCCTCCTTACGAGGAAGAATGGGGTCAAGAGCTACACTCACCCCAACATGACTATAGAGGCGTGCGTTAAAGCCATGGCTGGGGTTGTCGGCCCTTCAGCCATCGTCGCCGCCTCTAAAATGTACGGCAAGGCTGTGTTCTTCCTGGGGTCGGAGCGGGCGGTGTCCCTGGCCATCGAGAAGGGGCTCACCGTGGGCGGGACCTTCCTGCCGGTGGACCCCCTTGAGGCCGCCGCGCAAAGGATTGTGGTTTCCAACGTCCCGCCCTTTGTTCCGGGTGAGCTCCTCCTCCCCCACCTACGTCAACTGGGGGAGGTGAGGTCGGGGATCACACCCATCCCGCTCGGCTTCCGGGAAGCCAGCCTTCGGCACGTCTTCTCCTTCCGGCGCCAGCTTTTCGTCCGGCTGGCGCGGGAGGAGGACGCGGACGGCGCGTTCACGGTGCTCCACGGGGGGACCGCCCACCGCGTCTTCTGGACCTCGGACGGCGCGCGGTGCTACGCCTGTAAGGAGGTGGGGCACGTCCGCAAAAACTGCCCCGCCTCCAAGGCCGCCACGACACCTGGCGCGGCCAGGGTTGGCGCCGCCGCCCCCCCTCCCCCTGATACTGTCCGCGCGTCGACGGCGACGGATGCGCGGTCGAAATCGGAGGCCAACACCACCACGGCCTCCGGCGGGGAGGAGGGAGAGCGTCCGGGGGGAAGGAAGGCGCGTAGGAAAACTAAACACCTAAGGGCGGATCCCCTCGCGGAGGAAACATCGGAATTGACCGAACTCACGCCCGAGTATATCGCGGAGTTGGTCGGGACGCATGAGACTGGGGGGGTCCTCGTGCCCGGGCCCGTGACCGTGACCGCAACTGCTGAGGCAGCTGAATCAAGACCTGCGGCCGGGCTCGGGCCCGAGGGGCCCAAGAAACCCAGTCGTCGGAAGGGGGCAGAGAGGGAGGCCCCAGCAGACATGGAGGCCTCCCCCTCTCCGGGCCCCAATACGTTAAAAAGAAAGCTCCGCCCCCAGCAGGAGGACTGCGAGGAGGAAGGTCCCTCCGCAAAAGGGGGGCAGTCGCCCGCCGCGGGTGCTGCGCCCCACCCCACCACCGTCATCGTCGCGCGCGATCGGCGGGGGTCGTCTGTCCCTCGGGAGGGTGAGACAGCCGAGTCTGTCCGACCTGTGCCTCCCGGGGATGGGGAAGAGACCCTGCCCGTGGGGGGGGGCGCGGAACAACCCGCGGAGGGAAATGTAGTTACGGAACCGTTGCTCCTCGCCGGGTCGGGCGTCCTGGGGACTGGGGCGGGCGAGGCCAAAGAGGCTGAAGCCGAGCCCGCCTTTTATAACCCAGACATCTCCCAGGGACTGCTCGACCTGGTGGAGGAGTGTAGCAATCCCCAGCCCGCTGGGTCGGAGGTTGGTGGCGGGGAGACGGAAAGCCCCCTGACTCCGTCTCTGTTGTTGGCGCCGGACGTGCTGGAGGAATTTGGGATTATTTTCTCCCCGGTTTCTCCGGTCGCCCCGGCGCCTGAGGCGGGGGGGGGCCCCGAACCGCCGCCGCCGCCTCCCGGCCCGGCGCCCCTGAAGGAGCCCAGGGTGGACTCCTCTGCCACCGATCCTGGGGGTGGGATCGTGACGGAGGCGGGGCCGGCCGGTGCGGCCGAGCCGTTCGCTGCACCCTGTGTGACGGACGGGTCGGCCGCCGGTGACGACCTCCCGGAGGAGGACGGGGACTCGGTGGGGGGCATCGAGGACGATTTGGAGTCCATCGGCAGCGAGGCGATGGACGCCCTCGTGCCCTTCACCGACTCTCCCCTCATCCCCGTAGGGGAACTCCGGGATTTTATGGCCATGAGCCAGGGTCGTCACAAGAAGATCCGGCTGGCCCTCGACAAGTGGTCGGAGCTGACGCTGCTCGTCGTGTCCGTCCGCGCCGCCGTTAAAATCATGGGCGCGGACAAGGACGTTGACCGGCTCGAGCTGCGTCGGCTCAAGACGTTCCACACTGGGCTGCTGAGGGAGTGGCGGTCGTCAGTGACCGCCCTCCCTCCCCTCCGTTAGGTAGAGGTTGCACTATGCTTCTGAGATGAAGATAACCATAGCCAGCCTCAACATCAACGGCAGCAGGGAGGCGCGCCGTAGATTCAATAACTTCTCGGTCCTTCGGGACGGGAAATATGCGGTGTGCTTCCTGCAAGAAACCCACACCGTTCCGGGAGACGAGGCCACGTGGCTCCTGGAGTGGCAAGGAGGGGTCAGCATGAGTCACCTCTCCAACAATTCCTGCGGGGTGGCTGTCTTGCTGGCCCCGCATTTTCAGCCGGAGATCTTGAGGGTCAAGGAGCACGTGCCGGGCCGCTTGCTCCAGGTCACTGTTCGCCTGGGAGGCGTGCCGCTCCATTTAGTGAACGTGTACGCCCCCCGGACCGGTGCGCAGCAAGTGCGCTTCTTCGGAGAAGTGTCCGCTCTTCTGGGCTCCATCGACGTGGGCGAGTGCGTCATCCTCGGGGGAGATTTCAATTGTACCCTCGAGGCGCGGGACCGGTCGGGTCCCCCGCGAAGCCCGGCGGCGATGGAGAAGTTGCGGGACCTGGTCGGGTCCTTCGACTTGGTGGACGTCTGGCGAAATCTCCATCCCGACTCCAGCGCCTTCACGAGCGTGAGGTCTGGAGGAGGAAGGTCCAGAATCGACCGCCTTTACATTTCCCGGGCGTACGTCTCCTGCGTTCCGGCGGCTTCCATGCGGCCGGTGCCGTGCACGGACCACCACCTGGTGTGGGCGGAGCTCGCTCCGCTGCGCGCGCGGGGGGGGTCCGCGTACTGGCATTTTAACAACCTGCTGCTGGAGGACGCGCGGTTCCGGGATTCGTTTCGCCGGTTCTGGGCCGACTGGAGAAGGAAGCGGGGAGGCTTCCCCTCCTTGAGGCTATGGTGGGACGTGGGCAAGGCTCACGTCCGCGTCTTCTGTCAGGAGTACGCGAAGGGGTCGACCAAGAGGCGGGAGGCCCGGGTCGGGCGATTGGAGAAAGAAGTGCTCGACCTGGAGTCCCGTCTCGGTCAAGTCGTCGAGGACCCGGCCCTGCGGAAGGTGTACGAAGAGAAGAAGGGCGCGCTGAAGGACCTGCAGCTGGTCGGGTCCCGAGGCGCGTACGTGAGGTCGCGGATCCAGTTCCTGCGGGACCTGGACCGCGGCTCCCCCTTCTTCTACTCGCTGGAAAAAAGACGGGGGGTCCGTAAGCAGCTCTTGGGGCTGCTGGCCGACGACGGATCTCTGGTCTCGGATCCGGAGGGCATCAGCGCGGAGGCCCGGGCCTATTACGGGGCTCTGTTCTCTTCGGATCCGTCCAGCGAGGATGCGCGCAGAGTTTTGTGGGAGGACCTGCCGAAGGTCGGCCCGGAGGGCGCCGAGAATTTGGAAGCTCCGCTAAGCCTGGCGGAGCTGACCGGCGCCCTGCGCCAGCTCTCGAGGGGCAAGTCCCCGGGGCTGGACGGGCTGACCGTGGAGTTCCACAGGGCGTTCTGGGACGTCTTGGGGGACGACTACGCGCGGGTCCTGGGGGAAAGTCTGGCGACCGGGGAGATGCCCCTCTCTTGGCGCAGGGCGGTCATCGTCCTGCTGCCCAAGAAGGGCGATCTCCGCCTACTTAAGAACTGGCGCCCGGTCTCCCTCCTCAGCACGGACTACAAAATTTTCGCCAGGGCTATGTCTGCTCGCCTTGGCACCGTGCTGGCCCGCATGATCCACCCCGACCAGTCCTACACGGTCCCGGGCCGGAGTATCCACGATAACATCCATCTGGTCCGGGACCTGGTCCACCATTCCCAGAGGGCTGGTCTGTCGGTCGCCTTCCTTTCCCTGGATCAGGAGAAGGCGTTCGACAGGGTGGATCACGAGTATCTTTTCGGGACTCTGCGCGCTTTCGGGTTCGGGACGCATTTCGTCGCCCGGATCCGACTTCTGTACGCCGCCGCGGAGTGTCTGATTAAAGTTAACGGGTCTTTGACGGCGCCCCTTCGCTTCGGGAGGGGGGTGCGTCAGGGATGCCCCATGTCCGGTCAGTTATACGCCGTTTGCGTGGAGCCTTTCCTGCGCCTCTTGCGGAAGAGGTTGACGGGACTGGCTCTGCAAGGGCCGGGCGTGGAGGTGGTCCTCTCGGCTTACGCCGATGACGTGCTCCTCGCGGTCACGGATCCCGTCGACTTGCGGAGGATGCGAGAATGCCAGCAGATTTACTCGGACGCATCCTCCGCCAAGATCAACTGGGAGAAATGTTCTGGACTCCTGGTGGGCCCATGGCGGGTGGACTCCCTGCCGGAGGAGTTCGGGCCTTTCGCCTGGAGCACCACGCACCTCCTCTACCTGGGAGTCTACCTCAGCCCGGCCGAGGACGCCTGGCCGGCGAACTGGCAAGAGCTGGAGGCCAAAGTCACCGCTCGCCTAGGGCGCTGGACAGGACTGCTCCGAGTGTTGTCCTACAGGGGTCGAGCGCTGGTCATAAACCAGCTGGTGGCCGCCATGTTGTGGTACCGGTTGGTCACTTTGATCCCTCCCCCTGCGTTTGTCGCCAAGATGCAGAAGAAGCTCGTCGACTTCTTCTGGGACAAAAGGAAGCACTGGGTCTCTGCCGCGGTTTTGAGTCTCCGCTTAGGGAGGGCGGTCAGGCGCTGGTGTGCCTTCGCACCCAGGCGGCGACTTTCCGTCTTCAGACGCTGCAGAGATACCTGTACGTGGAGAATCCTCCTAGGTGGCGTGCGCTGGCGACGTATTTCTTCCGCCAGCTGCACGGCCTCAATTACGACACGCAGCTCCTGTTTGTGAGAGTGGGTGGCACGCGTGCCAGCCTGCGGGAGCTGCCTGTCTTCTACCAGGAACTGCTATGGGTTTGGAACAGCGTCGCCTCCGAGCGCAGTTCTCCCCCGTCAGGAGCGGCGGCCGTCCTTCGGGAGCCGCTGTTCAGGAATCCGCACCTCCACGACCGCGGGTTCGGCTGGCTGGCGGAGGGCAGGGCTGTGCCCGGTAAGGTGACCAGAGTCGGGGACCTGCTCGATGGCGGAGGAGCGGGCTGGATGGCGCCGGAGGAGTTGGCGAGGCGCATGTCTTGGGTCAACGTCCGGCTCGCGGTCAAAGCCATCGAGTCGCTAAAAGTGGCACTGGGCCCCGTCTCCACTAGGTGTGTCGAGGAGGCTCAAGCACGTGGGGCGATCCCGTCCGAACTGACCCCCGTTCGGACGGAATTCCTTATCGGCGCCCGGCCCCGAATCCTCCCTCGGGAGCCGCCGCCTCACCACTTGAGCCTTCTCGGAGAAATGCCCTCCGTGCCCTTTCAATCCGCACGGAGGCGTTTCCTGTACGGGCTGCTCCTGCACACTCTCCACTTTGCCATCTTCGTCTGCCGTCCGGACACGCCTTGGCGTACCATCCTGCCGTCCGGCGGAGGCGAAGGTCCCCATTGGAAGGCTCTCTACGCGGGAGTCTTCCCTTGTTCTATTGGGGACTTGGCCTGGAGGGTGTTGCACGGAGCAGTCCCGTGCAATAGGATTTTAAGTAGGTTTACGGACTCCCAGGCTGCTTGCCATTTTTGCGGCCTGGAGGAGTCCGTTTATCACATTTATGTTGAATGTGAAAGGTTGCAGCCCCTCTTTCATTATTTGAAGGGGCTGCTCCTCAATTTCTGGTTGCACTTCAGCCCCACGCTCCTGATCTACGGTCACCCGGTGCGGAGGGGAGCGGGTAGGTCGGAGGACCTCCTCGTAGGACTGCTCCTGGGCCTGGCCAAGAAAGCCATTAATTGGTCCAGGCAGCGGGCGGTCGAGGGGGTCGTTCGGCCCGATTGCCTGCCTCTCTTCCGCGGCCATGTTCGCGCCCGGGTGGCCCTGGAGATGGAGCACGCGGTGTCCGCCGGCACGCTTGAGTTTTTCCGCGACCGGTGGGCGCCGCGGGGACTGGAGTGCATCGTCACCCCGGACTTTCAAATTTTAATTTGATTTATTAAGTTTCATTTCAAGTTTTAATTGATTTACAGTAAATTTGCGTTCTGTCAAACCAAAAAGATCAACACCAGGTTATAGTCCAACAGCTTTATTTGAAATCACAAGCTTTCGGAGCTGCTGACGAAGGAGCAGAAGCAGCAGCAGAGTGGTGGTCTCTGTGAGCAGGAAGAGGAGAAGGAGAAGGAGAGCAGACAGCAGACCACCACCAACACAACCAACAACTACAGCTGAGGTGCCTGGAGAGAGAGGACAGGAGAGGAGAAGGAAAAGAAGGAAAGGAAGGCCAAGGCCATTAACAACAGAGGAGAGGCCTTTCCCACACTGCCTCCTCAATTGGCCTCCATTTTATGAGAGGGAGAGAGGGGAGAAAACAACACCAACATCCATCATCTGTTTGGAAGGAGGAAGGAAGGAAAGAATATCAGCTACAGGTGGGTGTGATTCTGGGGCACTCTCCCAGAGACTTTGTTTTGTAGGTGGGGGGAGGAAAGAAGAAAAGAAGAGGGCCGGAACATCTAAGGGGTGTGTGTGTGTGGCTTCTGTAAAACCTAGGCCGCACACACCATATTAAACACTCCTTTCCCATTGCCTGACCTGGGACAGCTGGAGCTGCCTAGGTGAAGTTCCCCAATTAATTATATCCAATTGGGCATCGTTAAGACCTGGTGCAGGACTGAGCCTGGGCATCTCCAGCTATCCCAGGTGAAGACATCTTCTACCCCCACCAGAAGACCACCACCAAAGACTTGTATTACATCGGAGAGTGCACCCCCCTGCCAAACACCCACCCACCTACCATCCTGAGTGGCGACCCTGCCCTTGCGGCTTCCCTCCTTCCCACCCCCCTCTCTCTCTCTCTTTGTCTCTTGTCTCTCTCTGCCTCTCTCTCTCTAAGAGGCACCTCATCTATTTTTAATTAAGTACCCATTGAGCAGAGGGGAGAAGGCCCCTCTCCCAATTCAATCAACTAAAGGGAGAGGTGTGCCTTCAATTTAAGAGCTCCCTCTGCTCAGGGGAAAACAAAAAAAAAACCGAGGCCATTAACACCTTCAGGCCTGTGACTTGGGGTGAGTGTAGCCCTTAAAGAACCCTCCATTATGGCGAGTACATCTTCGTCGGTGGCGGGGGCAGCGAGGACGTATGCGAGCGTGGCAGCCGCGGCCACGGCCGCAGCCACGAGTCCTCCTGTTACCCCGTCACCTTTTACCCTCCTTACGAGGAAGAATGGGGTCAGGAGCTACACTCACCCCAACATGACTATAGAGGCGTGCGTTAAAGCCATGGCTGGGGTTGTCGGCCCTTCAGCCATCGTCGCCGCCTCTAAAATGTACGGCAAGGCTGTGTTCTTCCTGGGGTCGGAGCGGGCGGTGTCCCTGGCCATCGAGAAGGGGCTCACCGTGGGCGGGACCTTCCTGCCGGTGGACCCCCTTGAGGCCACCGCGCAAAGGATTGTGGTTTCCAACGTCCCGCCCTTTGTTCCGGGTGAGCTCCTCCTCCCCCACCTACGTCAACTGGGGGAGGTGAGGTCGGGGATCACACCCATCCCGCTCGGCTTCCGGGAAGCCAGCCTTCGGCACGTCTTCTCCTTCCGGCGCCAGCTTTTCGTCCGGCTGGCGCGGGAGGAGGACGCGGACGGCGCGTTCACGGTGCTCCACGGGGGGACCGCCCACCGCGTCTTCTGGACCTCGGACGGCGCGCGGTGCTACGCCTGTAAGGAGGTGGGGCACGTCCGCAAAAACTGCCCCGCCTCCAAGGCCGCCACGACACCTGGCGCGGCCAGGGTTGGCGCCGCCGCCCCCCCTCCCCCTGATGCTGTCCGCGCGTCGACGGCGACGGATGCGCGGTCGGAATCGGAGGCCAACACCACCACGGCCTCCGGCGGGGAGGAGGGAGAGCGTCCGGGGGGAAGGAAGGCGCGTAGGAAAACTAAACACCTAAGGGCGGATCCCCTCGCGGAGGAAACATCGGAATTGGCCGAACTCACGCCCGAGTATATCGCGGAGTTGGTCGGGACGCATGAGACTGGGGGGGTCCTCGTGCCCGGGCCCGTGACCGTGACCGCAACTGCCGAGGCGGCTAAATCAAGACCTGCGGCCGGGCTCGGGCCCGAGGGGCCCAAGAAACCCAGTCGTCGGAAGGGGGCAGAGAGGGAGGCCCCAGCAGACATGGAGGCCTCCCCCTCTCCGGGCCCCAATACGTTAAAAAGAAAGCTCCGCCCCCAGCAGGAGGACTGCGAGGAGGAAGGTCCCTCCGCAAAAGGGGGGCAGTCGCCCGCCGCGGGTGCTGCGCCCCACCCCACCACCGTCATCGTCGCGCGCGATCGGCAGGGGTCGTCTGTCCCTCGGGAGGGTGAGACAGCCGAGTCTGTCCGACCTGTGCCTCCCGGGGATGGGGAAGAGACCCTGCCCGTGGGGGGGGGCGCGGAACAACCCGCGGAAGAAAATGTAGAACCTGAACCGTTGCTCCTCACCGGGTCGGGCGTCCTGGGGACTGGGGCGGGCGAGGCCAAAGAGGCTGAAGCCGAGCCCGCCTTTTATAACCCAGATATCTCTCAGGGACTGCTCGACCTGGTGGAGGACTTTAACAATCCCCAGCCCGCTGGGTCGGAGGTTGGTGGCGGGGAGACGGAAAGCCCCCTGACTCCGTCTCTGTTGTTGGCGCCGGACGTGCTGGAGGAATTTGGGATTATTTTCTCCCCGGTTTCTCCGGTCGCCCCGGCGCCTGAGGCGGGGGGGGGCCCCGAACCGCCGCCGCCGCCTCCCGGCCCGGCGCCCCTGAAGGAGCCCAGGGTGGACTCCTCTGCCACCGATCCTGGGGGTGGGATCGTGACGGAGGCGGGGCCGGCCGGTGCGGCCGAGCCGTTCGCTGCACCCTGTGTGACGGACGGGTTGGCCGCCGGTGATGACCTCCCGGAGGAGGACGGGGACTCGGTGGGGGGCATCGAGGACGATTTGGAGTCCATCGGCAGCGAGGCGATGGACGCCCTCGTGCCCTTCACCGACTCTCCCCTCATCCCCGTAGGGGAACTCCGGGATTTTATGGCCATGAGCCAGGGTCGTCACAAGAAGATCCGGCTGGCCCTCGACAAGTGGTCGGAGCTGACGCTGCTCGTCGTGTCCGTCCGCGCCGCCGTTAAAATCATGGGCGCGGACAAGGACGTTGGCCGGCTCGAGCTGCGTCGGCTCAAGACGTTCCACACTGGGCTGCTGAGGGAGTGGCGGTCGTCAGTGACCGCCCTCCCTCCCCTCCGTTAGGTAGAGGTTGCACTATGCTTCTGAGATGAAGATAACCATAGCCAGCCTCAACATCAACGGCAGCAGGGAGGCGCGCCGTAGATTCAATAACTTCTCGGTCCTTCGGGACGGGAAATATGCGGTGTGCTTCCTGCAAGAAACCCACACCGTTCCGGGAGACGAGGCCACGTGGCTCCTGGAGTGGCAAGGAGGGGTCAGCATGAGTCACCTCTCCAACAATTCCTGCGGGGTGGCTGTCTTGCTGGCCCCGCATTTTCAGCCGGAGATCTTGAGGGTCAAGGAGCACGTGCCGGGCCGCTTGCTCCAGGTCACTGTTCGCCTGGGAGGCGTGCCGCTCCATTTAGTGAACGTGTACGCCCCCCGGACCGGTGCGCAGCAAGTGCGCTTCTTCGGAGAAGTGTCCGCTCTTCTGGGCTCCATCGACGTGGGCGAGTGCGTCATCCTCGGGGGGGATTTCAATTGTACCCTCGAGGCGCGGGACCGGTCGGGTCCCCCGCGAAGCCCGGCGGCGATGGAGAAGTTGCGGGACCTGGTCGGGTCCTTCGACTTGGTGGACGTCTGGCGAAATCTCCATCCCGACTCCAGCGCCTTCACGAGCGTGAGGTCTGGAGGAGGAAGGTCCAGAATCGACCGCCTTTACATTTCCCGGGCGTACGTCTCCTGCGTTCCGGCGGCTTCCATGCGGCCGGTGCCGTGCACGGACCACCACCTGGTGTGGGCGGAGCTCGCTCCGCTGCGCGCGCGGGGGGGGTCCGCGTACTGGCATTTTAACAACCTGCTGCTGGAGGACGCGCGGTTCCGGGATTCGTTTCGCCGGTTCTGGGCCGACTGGAGAAGGAAGCGGGGAGGCTTCCCCTCCTTGAGGCTATGGTGGGACGTGGGCAAGGCTCACGTCCGCGTCTTCTGTCAGGAGTACGCGAAGGGGTCGACCAAGAGGCGGGAGGCCCGGGTCGGGCGATTGGAGAAAGAAGTGCTCGACCTGGAGTCCCGTCTCGGTCAAGTCGTCGAGGACCCGGCCCTGCGGAAGGTGTACGAAGAGAAGAAGGGCGCGCTGAAGGACCTGCAGCTGGTCGGGTCCCGAGGCGCGTACGTGAGGTCGCGGATCCAGTTCCTGCGGGACCTGGACCGCGGCTCCCCCTTCTTCTTCTCGCTGGAAAAAAGACGGGGGGTCCGTAAGCAGCTCTTGGGGCTGCTGGCCGACGACGGATCTCTGGTCTCGGATCCGGAGGGCATCAGCGCGGAGGCCCGGGCCTATTACGGGGCTCTGTTCTCTTCGGATCCGTCCAGCGAGGATGCGCGCAGAGTTTTGTGGGAGGACCTGCCGAAGGTCGGCCCGGAGGGCGCCGAGAATTTAGAAGCTCCGCTAAGCCTGGCGGAGCTGACCGGCGCCCTGCGCCAGCTCTCGAGGGGCAAGTCCCCGGGGCTGGACGGGCTGACCGTGGAGTTCCACAGGGCGTTCTGGGACGTCTTGGGGGACGACTACGCGCGGGTCCTGGGGGAAAGTCTGGCGACCGGGGAGATGCCCCTCTCTTGGCGCAGGGCGGTCATCGTCCTGCTGCCCAAGAAGGGCGATCTCCGCCTACTTAAGAACTGGCGCCCGGTCTCCCTCCTCAGCACGGACTACAAAATTTTCGCCAGGGCTATGTCTGCTCGCCTTGGCACCGTGCTGGCCCGCATGATCCACCCCGACCAGTCCTACACGGTCCCGGGCCGGAGTATCCACGATAACATCCATCTGGTCCGGGACCTGGTCCACCATTCCCAGAGGGCTGGTCTGTCGGTCGCCTTCCTTTCCCTGGATCAGGAGAAGGCGTTCGACAGGGTGGATCACGAGTATCTTTTCGGGACTCTGCGCGCTTTCGGGTTCGGGACGCATTTCGTCGCCCGGATCCGACTTCTGTACGCCGCCGCGGAGTGTCTGATTAAAGTTAACGGGTCTTTGACGGCGCCCCTTCGCTTCGGGAGGGGGGTGCGTCAGGGATGCCCCATGTCCGGTCAGTTATACGCCGTTTGCGTGGAGCCTTTCCTGCGCCTCTTGCGGAAGAGGTTGACGGGACTGGCTCTGCAAGGGCCGGGCGTGGAGGTGGTCCTCTCGGCTTACGCCGATGACGTGCTCCTCGCGGTCACGGATCCCGTCGACTTGCGGAGGATGCGAGAATGCCAGCAGATTTACTCGGACGCATCCTCCGCCAAGATCAACTGGGAGAAATGTTCTGGACTCCTGGTGGGCCCATGGCAGGTGGACTCCCTGCCGGAGGAGTTCGGGCCTTTCGCCTGGAGCACCACGCACCTCCTCTACCTGGGAGTCTACCTCAGCCCGGCCGAGGACGCCTGGCCGGCGAACTGGCAAGAGCTGGAGGCCAAAGTCACCGCTCGCCTAGGGCGCTGGACAGGACTGCTCCGAGTGTTGTCCTACAGGGGTCGAGCGCTGGTCATAAACCAGCTGGTGGCCGCCATGTTGTGGTACCGGTTGGTCACTTTGATCCCTCCCCCTGCGTTTGTCGCCAAGATGCAGAAGAAGCTCGTCGACTTCTTCTGGGACAAAAGGAAGCACTGGGTCTCTGCCGCGGTTTTGAGTCTCCCGCTTAGGGAGGGCGGTCAGGCGCTGGTGTGCCTTCGCACCCAGGCGGCGACTTTCCGTCTTCAGACGCTGCAGAGATACCTGTACGTAGAGAATCCTCCTAGGTGGCGTGCGCTGGCGACGTATTTCTTCCGCCAGCTGCACGGCCTCAATTACGACACGCAGCTCCTGTTTGTGAGAGTGGGTGGCACTCGTGCCAGCCTGCGGGAGCTGCCTGTCTTCTACCAGGAACTGCTATGGGTTTGGAACAGCGTCGCCTCCGAGCGCAGTTCTCCCCCGTCAGGAGCGGCGGCCGTCCTTCGGGAGCCGCTGTTCAGGAATCCGCACCTCCACGACCGCGGGTTCGGCTGGCTGGCGGAGGGCAGGGCTGTGCCCGGTAAGGTGACCAGAGTCGGGGACCTGCTCGATGGCGGAGGAGCGGGCTGGATGGCGCCGGAGGAGTTGGCGAGGCGCATGTCTTGGGTCAACGTCCGGCTCGCGGTCAAAGCCATCGAGTCGCTAAAAGTGGCACTGGGCCCCGTCTCCACTAGGTGTGTCGAGGAGGCTCAGGCACGTGGGGCGATCCCGTCCGAACTGACCCCCGTTCGGACGGAATTCCTTATCGGCGCCCGGCCCCGAATCCTCCCTCGGGAGCCGCCGCCTCACCACTTGAGCCTTCTCGGAGAAATGCCCTCCGTGCCCTTTCAATCCGCACGGAGGCGTTTCCTGTACGGGCTGCTCCTGCACACTCTCCACTTTGCCATCTTCGTCTGCCGTCCGGACACGCCTTGGCGTACCATCCTGCCGTCCGGCGGAGGCGAAGGTCCCCATTGGAAGGCTCTCTACGCGGGAGTCTTCCCTTGTTCTATTGGGGACTTGGCCTGGAGGGTGTTGCACGGAGCAGTCCCGTGCAATAGGATTTTAAGTAGGTTTACGGACTCCCAGGCTGCTTGCCATTTTTGCGGCCTGGAGGAGTCCGTTTATCACATTTATGTTGAATGTGAGGTTGCAGCCCCTCTTTCATTATTTGAAGGGGCTGCTCCTCAATTTCTGGTTGCACTTCAGCCCCACGCTCCTGATCTACGGTCACCCGGTGCGGAGGGGAGCGGGTAGGTCGGAGGACCTCCTCGTAGGACTGCTCCTGGGCCTGGCCAAGAAAGCCATTAATTGGTCCAGGCAGCGGGCGGTCGAGGGGGTCGTTCGGCCCGATTGCCTGCCTCTCTTCCGCGGCCATGTTCGCGCCCGGGTGGCCCTGGAGATGGAGCACGCGGTGTCCGCCGGCACGCTTGAGTTTTTCCGCGACCGGTGGGCGCCGCGGGGACTGGAGTGCATCGTCACCCCGGACTTTCAAATTTTAATTTGATTTATTAAGTTTCATTTCAAGTTTTAATTGATTTACAGTAAATTTACGTTCTGTCAAACCAAAAAGATCAACACCAGGTTATATAGTCCAACAGATTGATTTAAAATTACAAACTAGTAAAATTAAATAAATCTGTTGGATTATAACCTGGTGTTGCGCGACTTCTCATTTTTTACAAATCTATGTTAGCGCTCTCTAATCAGCTAAAATTTCTCCAAGTGCTCAGACACTGTCCTTAATTATAGATTCCAATAACTTTCCCACAACAGATGTTGTGGTAATAGGACTCCTTTTATGCCTTGCTAACCCTAAACATTGATGTTTTTCTGTGCAACTTCGAGATCATAACATGCCAGAATAGAGACAAATATTTAGCAGGCCTGAAACATCTTGATCATAGATTTAGTACTAAAACTATGGGTGGAGGGTTATGGATATGGAGGCCTATGAATTATTGCAGCCTAGAAACAGTATAAACGAGGCTGGATCATAACCATAGGTTGGAAGAAATCGGAAAGGTGTAAGTTGAGCTTAACTAGCTGTAACGAGATGTTCTTCTATGGTAACATCTTACGTAATAAAAGACTTGCATTTCTACAGCGCCTTTCACGACCACCGGACGTCCCAAAGCGCTTTACAGCCAATTAAGTACTTTTTGAAGTGTAGTCACTGTTGTAATGTAGGAAATGCTGCAGCCAAATTTTGTGCACAGCAAGCTCCCACAAACAGCAATGTGATAATGACCAGATCATCTGTTTTAGTGATGTTGATTAAGGGATAAATATTGGCCAGGACACCGGGGAGAACTCCCCTGCTCTTCTACGGAATAGTGCCATGGGATCTTTTATGTCCACCTGAGAGAGCAGATGGGGCCTCGGTTTAACGTCTCATCCGAAACCTTCTGACTTAGAGGCGAGGGTGCTAGAAGGACAAGGGCAGCAGACGCATGGGAACACCATCACCTCCAAGTTCCCCTCCAAGTCGCACGCCATCCTGACTTGGAAATATATCGCGATCCTTCATCGTCGCTGGGTCAAAATCCTGGAACTCCCTCCCTAACAGCACTGTGGGAGCACCTTCACCACACGGACTGCAGCGGTTCAAGAAGGCGACTCACCACCATCTTCTCAAGGGCAATTAGGGATGGGCAATAAATGCTGGCCTTGCCAGCGACGGCCACATCTCAGGAACGAATAAAAAAATACCAAATGAGCCATGGCTGACACTAATCTGGGAGTACGTTGGTTCATTTAACCCTTAATAAGCCTCAAAGTGTTTTTGATTCCTTGTTTCAAACTCAGTATTAATACAGGCACAGGACTGCAGCCTTTGTCTATATACTTTAACAAAACTATATCTCGAACAGGCAGACAAAACTACCGGAAAGGGGCGGGTGGATGGAATTGGTGTCCGATGCACACAGTGGATCAAAGGGAAAACCTTCCTGTGGCTGGAGCCATACCCGACACAAAAGAAGATGGTGTGGGTGTTGGTGGCCAATCATCGCAGCCCCAGAACATCACTGCAGGAAGTCCCTGGGGAAGCATCTTTGGCCCAACCATCTTCAGCTGCTTCATCAATGACCTTCCCCTCTATCGTATGGTCAGGAGTGGGGCATGTTTACTGACAATTCCAATGTTCAGCTCCATTCACAAATCCTCCCATAATGAAGGAGCCCATGCCAGCAAGACCTAGATGATATCCAGGCTTGGGCTGATAAGTGGTAGATAACACCCGCTACACATAGGTGCCAGGTAATGGCTCTCTCAAACAAGGTCCTGCCATCTCCGCTTAATCGTCAATACCCCCACCATCAACATCTTAGGGGGTCACCATTAACCAGAAGCTTAACTGGTCCAGCCATATCAGTAGTCTGAAAGCAGCGCAGGGACTGGCTACTCTAGATGATAGGTTCATCTCCTGACCCTTGTATCAGGTGTGTAATGGAATACTCACCACTTGCCTGGATGGGCGCGGCTGCAACAACACAAGAGGCTCGATACCGTGGGACAGAGCAGTTTGCTATATCGGCACCCCTGCCACTATACTCAATATACTCGTCCATCATTGGTGCACTGTGGCTGCTGTATGTACAATCTACAGGATGCACTGCAGCAACTCACCAAGGTTACATCGACAGCACCTCCCTCCCCTGCGATCTCTATCGCGCAGAAGACGAGCAAGGTTGTGGAAACACCATCAGCTCCAAGTTCTCTTCCAAGTCACAAACCATCTTGACTTGGAGCACCATCAGCACATGGACGACAGCAGTTCAATGAAAAGGTTCACTGCCACTTTCTCAGGGCCACTATGGGTGGGCTATAAATGCCAGCCTTGCCAACATCGCCACATCCTCAGAGCAAATAAAAAAATTGCTGCCAAGGAGGAAATAATGAATTGGAGAGGGCCAAGGATGGAGGTGACTGTGTGTCAAATCCAATGGTTTACTCAACCATAAACACTTAGGTACACGGGCATCCTTGATACTGGAGAACATTGGTAGTCATAGTGTGGCCCAGACATCACTTGTGGTCCACATACCTTTCACATGGCTCTCAGCAGGCATGCTGCTCTCTTGTGCCTTTGGGACTCCATTCACATGTCACCAGGGCCGAGATTCAGCGTTGTTCCTTCTCCCTTTTCTTGCTGGTTCCTGATAACAGTCCTTTGCTTGCCCTCATCTTCTGGCTAAAGATAGCAAGGGGGATGCGATACGGAACTAGCATCCACAGAGTAAATGAAAGGGCCCTATTTAAAAGACCAGGTCCTACTGGGGTCCCTTTCTTCCCTTAAGGACCTGCTTGGTCTCCACTTGGCAACTGTACCAAGATGGCAAATTTGAAATCTAGAGCTCAGGCCCAGGTCCCATTGCTCCACGGCATAGGAATGCTCCAGAGAGTGGCCGTGATCAAGACTGGGATTGGGCCTGGGACAAAAGTCACTGAAGAATGGTGCCGTAGACAAACACCATCGGAGATAAGACAGTCTGACGAAAATGTGATTTTCTTTTATTGTGACAATACAATAATTATGTTAATATTTTTGGGGAACACTGGCGTTGTAGAAACAAAGGCTTAACTTGGTAATACTCAACTCCTTTGTGCACTATTTTAAGTGAAGCAGTTTAACTTACTTATTTTAAATGGGTTAGCACCTCTCTAAGACAAAGGAGTTTAATACTAATACGTTAAGCCTTTTCACAATAATATCTACATAGTGCAATTTCAAGCACTTTAGAAAATTTGTTTCTAAAAGACTGTGTGCATTTTAGCCCTCACTTGATCACGGAAACTGGAAATTCAAGCAGGTAGCACGAAAAATGTTCTGGTCAGCAATTGAATATGGCTCTAATATGGCTGAGAGGAAACCCGCTAAAAGTTCCACGATAAATCGCTGCGTTCAACAAAGGGGGGGAAAAAAAACGCACAGAAATAAAATGGCTTTCATTTGGACATGTAATTGCCCGAGTGGCAATAAATAAAGTCAAAGTGACAGGGCGTCTAACACCAATCTGTCGCTCCGCTGCGTTTC
Source organism: Squalus acanthias (assembly GCA_030390025.1). NCBI lineage: Eukaryota > Metazoa > Chordata > Chondrichthyes > Squaliformes > Squalidae > Squalus > Squalus acanthias. The sequence goes on from JASTWF010000040.1 coordinate 1,182,753, forward strand.
GACGCTCCACCGCTGCGGTTCAGCCATCTTGCCACACTGAGGCGCTGCGCTCCGTGGAATTCCGCGTTACACCGCTATCTTTGTGTTCCGGAAGCTTGAATTGTCCCTGAAACGACAGACGGAACCAGTGACTCAAAGCCGGGTTAACAGAGACAATAAAGGATTCGTGCAGTGACTTATCATGCGATCAACTATTTTTGCAGTGTCTGGAGTGATCGCTCAGGTGGCACCAGGTGAGCTGGGAGCGATCGCCCAGAGCGCGGCAACACAGGCCGGGAGCGACAGCTCACACAGCATGGGTCGGCAAGAAGCGATCGGCCACAGAGCACTGGAAACAATTACTCACCGAGCGGCAAGTGAGCTTGGATCACCGATCACACAGCACTCGGCGGCCAGAAACAGCCGGGCGCGGATTAAAGGATAGCTGGGGGACGTTAGCGGAATGGCAGATAGCTGATGCTGGCGACAAGCAGCAGCCTAAATAACACAGGCTTTGAGACAGGTTAAGAAGAACCTAAAATAGACCAGACCTTTAATCCATTAGGTTTCCGCTTTACAAGTGCAAAATAAATTTATTATAGCCCCTTGTTAATTAGGTGACAATGTTCAAAGATTTATATATTAAAAAGTCACCTCATGGTAACACTCGGTCTGTGAGATCTCCTGGGCTGGTGTCGATCGTCTGAGGGGATCGGAGAGAAATTTTCCAGAGTATTTTTTCCCCTTATTGGCCCTGAGTTTTCCTCTGGTTATTTGCCTCTCCCAGGAGATTACATAGCTGCCGTGAGGGTTTGTAGGTGGGGGACAAGTGTTTAGTCATGATGGTCTGGCCGTCATGGTGTGGGGCAGGCTTAATGGACCTGCTGGTCTTTCCCTGCCTGGCAATTTTGTATGTTCTGTCTTGTACGCACTCATCACACTTCAGACGTCAAATGTCGAGGTGTCAGAAATATTAAAAAAGGCGGCAAACTAATTTCCTGCTGTGTTTTCTGACACTGATTATCTGGCCTCCCCCTAATGTCAGGAACAGGGATTTTATGAGCAGCCGCCAATCTACAGAAACACCTCTCAGTGGCTAATTGACCTCAGAATGAACCTACTTAGACCACTTCCCCCCCCCCGCCCCACATTCAAAACCTGAGCTGTGGCTTTAAAGGGACAAGGTAGATTAAACACAGCTCCATCTCAGCAGCTAAACATCAGAACTGTATTCCAGACAGGGGATCAGCTTGTACTGGAGTGATCACATCGCAGAGATATCATTAAAGGATTAAAGCAGACGATGTTGTTACCACAGTAGCGCACGAAATAGCAGTCTTAAGATGTCTTCCAACATCTTTAAATGTATACTGAACTACGTATTTTTTTGCTGAAAGTGGGCATCATTGGTGCTGGGAGAACGATAGAAGCTTATAGCACTGAAGGAAGCCATTTGGCCAACTGTGTCATGGCTAACTCTTTTGCGAGAGCAATTCAAAGCTAACCCCACTGCCCGGCTCTCTCCCCATAGCCCTGTATCATCAAATATTTATCAAATTTTCCCTTAAAGGATGAAACGGCCTCTGCCTCAACCATTCCATGTTCTAATGCTCTGCATAAAGACATTTCTCCTCACTCTCAGTGACAATTTTAAACTGATGACCCCTATTCACTGACTCCACAACTGGAGTTTCCCTATTCATTCAATCAAACCCTTCATAATTTATTTTAAAAAACCCTATTAGATCGCCTCTGAGCTCCAGCATGGATGCTGATCCTTGATGACACGTGCACTGCACTTCAGGAAGGATATAAAATGGCCGTGGAGAGATTGCAGCGCAGATTCACCAGAATGATACCAAGGCTTAAAGGGTTAAATTATGAGGACAGGTTGCATAAACTTGGTTTTTATTCTCGAGAGTTTAGAAGGTTGAGGGGTAATTTAATAAGTTTTTTTGTTAATTATAAAGGGATTCAATAGGGTAGAGAGAGAGAAACTATTTGCTCTGGTGGGGGGGAGGGGGGGGGGAAATCAAGAACGAGGGGACATAATCTTAACATTAGAGCCAGGCCGTTCAAGGGTAATGACAGGGTCGTGGAAATCTGGAATCCCCCCCCCCCACCACCCACCAAAAAAAGCTGTTGCGGGGGTCGACTGAGATTGATAGATTTTTGTTGGGTAAGGGTGTTAAGGGATATGGATCAAAGGTAGGTAAATGGAGTTGAGGTACAGATCAGCTATGATTTGATAGAATGGCAGAACAAGCTTGAGGGGCTGAATGGCCTCCTCCTGTTCCTATGACATTTACCACAAGAGGTAGAATCATTGCACTCATCCAAGTGGCCATTCTGAATGTGTCAGCACTGGCAGCTTATTCAACCATGGGGAGATCAGGGCATCCACAGCAAACCTGAAACCTGTCTTCACACACGCCTTCTCGGAGTCACTAAATGATGTTTGGGAGCAGGAACCCCTCTTCCCTACCTCAAGAGCACTGAAGCCAAGTTGTAGCACTCTGGACGAGATCAGCTTAACTCGGCACAGACTGGAATGATACCCGGGACCTTCCAAGTCAGCAGGGCTCAGTGTCCCTTCGGGCATTAACTTTACTCACGGCTGCGGGGAAGCTTTTGATGAGTTATCGAGCATTCAATTCTCAGTAAGAACTCACGGTGAGCCAATCTTACTTGATACTGTCTGTGTGCGTCTTGTACTCCATAATGGTGCTAGGCGGTAGGTTCAACACGCGGCGCAATGTGTCACGTATCCGAGCAGTAGTTGCCTGATCGCTGGCAGTTTTGTTCCACACCGAAATTATATCTTCCTGCAAGAGAGAGTTAGAGGAATTTTTCACACAGCAGCCAGGAAGGTCCCGTAAACAACAAAAAGCGCCTTTCACCACCTCAGGACGCCCCAAAGCACTTTACAGCCAATGAAGTACTCTTTGAAGTGTAGTCACTGTTGTAATGTGGGAAATGTGGCAGACAATTTGCACACAGCAAGCTCCCACAAACAGCAATATGATAACGACCAGTTAATCTGTTTTGATGGTGTTGGTTGGGGGAATAAATGCTGGCCAGGACACTGGGTGAACTCCCCTGCCCTTCTTCGAGTACTGTCATGGGATCTTTTACATACACCTGAACAGATAGACAAGGCCACGATTTGACTCCACATCTGAAAAATGGCACCTCGTACAATGCAGCACTCCCTCGGTCCCGCACTAAAGTGTCAGTTGACATTATGTGTTCAAATCTTGCTGTGGGGCTTGAACTCACTATCTTCTGACTCTTAGACAAGTGCTACCACTGAACCAAGCTAACACGATGCTGTCCCTGCAGGTCTGGTTATTTATACTTAGGAGTAGAAAGAGGTTTCTGCTGTTGACTGGATTCTCCCAGTGTAAAAGCACCCTGCATGAAATGTGAATTTACCTGGTCGTTCTGTACGAGGTGCAAACTTAACCTCACATTGCTCCCTTTCCGCTGCGTGAGGCTGGCAATGCTGTTCCATAGCAACTGTTTTTTGTCTCAGCAAGCCAGCTCTCAGCCAAATTAACAGTGCAAGGTTACCAGGAGCCCTGTGTTGCGCTAAATACTCTTTGCATTAATATATCCGGACTTGCTAACCAAGCAGTTAGGATGGAATTATTTTTCCGTACCACAAGTAGCAGCCTGTCCAAAAACTCTGTTGCCCGCATCCCACTCACCCATCCCTCGCTGATCTACAATGACTCCCCGTCCCCCAACATATTCCATTCTTATATTCACGTCTTCAAATCCTTCCACAGCCTCACCCCTACCCTACCCTTGCAATCTCCTCCAGCTTTATATCTTCGCCCGCACTCTATGGTGCTTCGGTTGTGGTCATTTGTGCATTCCTTCCTCCTCATCCCGCCATTGGCCCTACTGTCTGAAGTTCCCACTTTTAACCCCTCCACTTCTCTCCCCACCTTCAACATCTTACAGTAAACCTTTCTTTTCTGACCAGCTTTCAGTCACCCCTCCTAATCTCTCCCGCCACGGCCTTGGCATCCGTTCCCTTGCTCTCTCTGAAGCACCTGGGGATTTTGTTCTACATGAAAGGCGTTACATGGTACAATGTTAAAGCGGTTGCAGGGACAGAGAGACCTGGGGGTGAACGGAGCACAAGTCTTTGAAGGTGGCAGGACAAGTTGAGAAGGCGGTTAAAAAGGCACACGGGATTCTCGGCTTTATAAACAGAGGCACAGAGTTGGACAGCGCTTTCAAAGAGCTGGCACGATGGGCCGAATGGCCTCCCTCTGTGCAGTATTATCACCAGCATCGAAGCTTTGACCACGCTCGATCAGCTCCGATGGACAGGCCACATCGTCCGCATACCCGATACGAGACTCCCAAAACAAGCGCTCTACTCAGAGCTCCGACACGGCAAGAGAGCCCCAGGTGGGCAGAGGAAACGCTTCAAGGACACCCTCAAAGCCTCCTTGAAAGAGTGCAACATCCCCACCGACACCTGGGAATCTCTGGCCCAAGACCGCACAAAGTGGAGGAGAAGCATCCGGGAAGGCGCCGAACACCTCGAGTCTCTTCGCCGGGAGCAAGCGGAAGCCAAGCGCAAACAGCGGAAGGAGCGCACGTCAACCCAAGCACCCCACCCACCCCTTCAACCACCGTCTGCCCCTCCTGTGACAGAGACTGTAGGTCCCGCATTGGACTCATCAGTCACCTGAGAACTCATTTTTAGTGTGGAAGCAAGTCATCCTCGGTTCCGAGGGACTGCCTGAGAGAGAGAGAGAGAGAGAGAGATTATCCTAGGTTATAAAGACAAGTTCTTGTTCCTGTAACTGATTCTTGTCTTTAATTTTTTTAAAAAACCAAATAGGTAATGACAAATATGCTTTTGATGGCGGGCAAGCTCCTTCCGCAAAAGTCTCCCCCACACGTGTTGTCGACTGCCTGCGGGGCCACTAAGCCGTTTACAGTTAGCAATTCTGGAGTTCTAGTGCAGGCTGCTGCAAAAAGCTGCCTCTGCCTGCAAACACCCTCCAACGGTGGCACAGCCCCTCCCGAGCACCTTACTCCTGGTTGCCATCAATGACTTACTTGAAAGCGGATCGACACCACAACTCCACAGATCTCCTCTCCAACCATAAACTGCTCCCCCAACATGGCCAGGATGATATTCTCCCAGAAGCGGGAGGCCAGGCCTTTGCGCAAGCGTATTATCCATTTGCCGCCATTCTTGTTGGCCTCGTCCTGCAGTGAGATAAACCGGATTAGTGCCAGCTGAGCGACTTGTGTCTCGGGATGCTCAGTGAATCAAAGCCAAAGGTTAAAACGAGTACGGCGCCCTCCTCACTCACCTCCCACATGGGCTTGATACCCTCTTTGAAGAGGTGGAAGTCGCTGTGCCCGGTCAAGTCACCCGGCCGCACCAAGTGGCTGTAGAACCTCCAGAACTGTTCGACCTGGAGGAAGTTGGCAATTAGCAATCAACAGCAACCTGCATTTACATAGTCACGCGAATCACATCACTGCAGTGTTAACAACGTAGTAACAGCTGATCCTGACTGAAAGGGGGAAAGTAAAGTTAGTGTAGGGTAGTGTTGTGTGACGGGGGCTTGGTTCTATACAGACAACGGTCAAGGAGAGCAGGCAGCAACATTACCAGACATAATCACGGGACTAACCACAGGCAAACGCTGCAAAAAACTAAAAATGTTCTGGTCAACAGACGTGGCGAAAGAGCTGATGTTGCAAGATGGCGTATCTGTGCAGACAGGCAACCGCAATAGGAGCCACATGACTTAGGCAGCTGACGATGAGTTGGGCCACAATAGACATGGAGTGAACAATTCTCAAAATTAGGGTAAGGGTGCACCGACAACCACCCGGTCGGTATTAACAGGAACTGGCACAAACGATGTTGTAACATAGAATGTCCTAGAAGAGAGGCGGGAACAGTGTATAACGCACCATTTGGATGTTTAAATGTCTGACCACTGCTGTAACTATTTGGAGAAGCTTGGCGAAGACAGAAGCAGGCTGTCTCCTCACGCGTGCGAATAAAGACTGCTTGAACTCTCGATATTAGACTTGTGCTGAGTATTTAAAATTACTCCACAACAATTGGCGCAGTCGGCAGGATCTCAAGCGGACGGCAGACACCAGCAGACGGAAACATGTCAACCGCGTGAGTACGTCTGAAATTACCAGGCATAGTTAGGACAAAGTAGAAGTCTGCTACGTGTCGGCTGCCCGAGAGATCCGAATCTGCAGGTCTGAGCGAGACTCTACGCAGCCTGCGGATAACAACCCCGGGTGAAACGACTCTTACCAATACTGTGTTATTTAGATTGAATCGGTAACGTTGCGAAAGTCGGTATAGGTTGCAAGTATCCGTCTCGCTCAGAAGGAGTCTGGGAAAAAGAGAGATACCGCTGACAACAAATAACCATGGGGGATAGAGAGATGGATTGGGGACCAGAAGGGTCCCTGACTGAATATGTGGCCAAAAGGAATTAAGAAAATGATAACCAACATGCTAGCAGATAAATGGGATCCCAATGCCGTCCCCGCCAAACATAAAGAATGGTGGGAAGGCGTAAAGAAAAATAAAGAAGAAAAGGCAGTGATAATAATAACCCGATCATTTTGCAAACTAAGTAGGAGACTTAATAAATCCATAGCAGCCCAGAAAAAGGAAAAATGCGCAAGCGCAGCGACACCGACGGCGCCAGTAATGGCAACTAATGACGACGACCGATCTATAGACTGGGGAGACCTAGGACGCAGAGCAGTGGAATACGAGAGGGAACAGGAAGGCGGGTGGGATAATCCACCCCCGTACGGGGTGGGGGGAGATAACGTAGGGATATCAGGATCCACCCTCCCGAAGAGCCCTAAATCGGTGGCCCCCGTAAAGATAGAATACATACCCGGATTGCCCGCGCAACCTAATGCTAATCCACCAGTACTAGCGGTACCAGATAGAGCAAGGACTACGTACGTACCTTTCTCCCCAAGTGAAAAACTGAAATGATTAGACCGACTCCCCGAATTAAGAGCAAGTCAGAGCAATGCCGAACTTTGGCAGAAAACAAGAGAGATGCGCATATGCCATCTCTTGCATAATAAGGATGTCGAAGGACTAGTACGAGCAAAAATGTCAGAAGATAACTGGGAACCGTTACCACAGAATTACAAAGATGGCACATGGTGCCTGGACGTGTCACCCACCCAGGCACAGCGAGAAGCAGAGTACAGAGCCTTCAAAGACTCCGTGTCCCTTGTGTTGGGCGCAGTCCCCATAAATTGGGGAATAATAATGGGGGGTAACATAGAACAAAGGAGAATCGGCGAGTGAATTTGGGGAAAGGAAATTCCAGAGCTTCCAAGCACATTCGGGAATAGTGGCAGGCCTTACCCGAGACAATGCAGCCTTTCTAAAAATGTTTAAGGAAGGGTTAAGCCCCACTCACCAAGCCATTCTGAAAACTGGACAACTGGCCTGACCCCATACGAACTAATGACTGGACGCGCCATGCGCCTGCCCGAAGGACTCTCTACGGGAAGCGCAGAGTTAGGGCCAGTCAGGGATCGAATTAAAAACTATGTTAAAATTCTAAACGAACAACTCAAGGCCTTGCGGAAGGAGGTGAGGGAACAACAAGCCATTAGAGACCAGCAGAACAAATTGGCCGAGCCAAGGGAACCTCTACCAAAGGTAGGGGACTCCGTAATGGTCCAGGCACTGCCAGGGCGACCCGGGTTCGCCCCGCACTGGACCGGACCTTATGAAGTAATAATGACCAATGATACGTGTGGATATGAATGGTAAAGGGCAGTGGAAAAATTGGTCCTAGCTTAAAAAATAAAGTGCATAAGAAACCGCTTTAGTAGATGGCTGCTAACTCTTGGTGACGACCAAGACCATATTATATCCCTGCAGGTAGACCGCCACCATGATGCTGCTATACTGGATCCTCGCAAGACCAGTGCTTGCACAGCAGGTCGGGGCTAATCATCAGATAATTTATGGTACCCACCATAACACAACATGCCAGGGCAGCGAGAGAACGACAAAAGTAGGAGTGACGGTGTGCATAGGTTGTACAGAAGGAACCCCTACCCTCACCAGATGGAAATCGTGGACTGACGGAATAAGGCTATCCACTACCAACACCAAAACCACCGACAACCACCACAACACCGAAACCCCTGGAATGTCCAAAAACATTCCCAGGACCCAAGGGAGGACTTGTATTAGTGGACAATGGCAGAATATTGTATGGTAACGTGCGCCATGAGCTTGTACCTGTGGTATTGAATTTGTCAACAATATATCTCCCAGCGTGGTGTAGCCCACAAGCCCAGCAGTTGTGTAAAAACCCTTGTAAAAAAAGTGATAGACCAAGCTACCCAGGCATCGGGAATACAGAGAAGGAGGGTTAGAAGGAAGAGAAGTATGCTAGGAGATGTAGGAACAGTATTTAACACAGGTACGTCACTCGTTAATGCCTTAGACATCGAAGCAGTAGACAGGGAGCTAGGAAACCTGAATGAAAAACTGAAACGGGTATTGAAGCAGACAAACACTGAGGCACAACACGGAATGCAGCTGGGGACACACACGGTGGAACCCCTACTGGGAATTACCCATATCCTAGAAGCATATGCAAAGACAACCAACCGCCTCATAAATGTCACCGAGTATAATGAAGGACAAACAAAGGCGGAAATGTTGTCACGTTTATGGGTCATGGATAACAAGCCAAGTTCATGCCAACATGAACCAGTTACATCAGGCGGAGGTTCCAAGTTGGATAAGTAACAAAAAGCTGAAAGACTTGGCCAGTAGCCCAGGCAACATGAAGGCATGTCAATTACGAGGTCTAACCCGAGTATATCCCACAGAAACACACTGTATAACTAACCGGACTCTCACACACAAAAACACCGTCTCTCTCGGGCTCACTCGCATAAAAACACTCCCATCTCTCCGACACCCCTTACTCACACCAAAATGCTCCGCTGATTGGGCTCTCTTATGCACAAACACTACATCTCTCGCACCCCCTCACATACAAGAACTTTGATTCTCGGACGCCCAACCCTTCATCTTTTAGAACCCCCATCACACAAACAATTCATCTCTCAACCAGGCAGGAGAACAAGGATAAACATTTATAAAGATCATTTTTGTCACGGGTCATTAATCTATTAATTTCTGGCAGCGGTAAAGAACTAAAGCTTTTCCATAAATGAAAATAATGGGATTAGCCAGAACACATTGTTCCCTCGTCTTATCTGTTCCAAGAATCTATGGAATTTTGGAAGATGACAACCAATGCATCCACTCTCTCTATAGCCACCTCTTTTAAAACCCTAGGATGTATGCCATCAGGTCCAGAGGATTTATCGGTTTCAGTCCCATTAATTTCTCCAGTACTATTTCCTTACTAATACTAATCTCTTTCAGTTCCTCATTCTCACTAGATCTTGGTTCTCCACTATTTCCGGAATGTTATTTGCGTCTTCTTCCGTGAAGTCAGACACAAAGTATTTGTTTAATTTCTCTGCCATTTCTTTATTCCCCATTATAATTTCTCCTGTCTCAGCCTGTAAGGGGCCCACATTTACTTTCGTAAAACTTTTCCTTTTTACATACCTATAGAAGCTTTTACAGTCTCTTTTTATGTCTCTCGCTAGTTTACTCTCATATTCTATTTTCCCTTTCTTTATCAATTTCTTGGTCCTCCTTTGCTGAATTCTAAAATCCTCCCAATCCTCAGGCTTACTACTTTTTTTGGGCAACATTATAGGCCTCTTCCTTTAATCTAATACTATCTTTAATTTCTCGTTAGCCACGGGGTGAACCATTTTCCCCGTGGTGTTTTTAGTCCATAAGGGAATGTATATTCGTTGCGAATTATGAATTATTTCTTTCCAAATTTGACACCGAGCCACATAGAGATATTAGGACAGGTGACCAAAAGCTTGGTCAGAGGTAGGTTTTAAGGAGTATCTTAAAGGAGGAGAGGTGGAGAGGTGTAGTGAGGGAATTCCAGAGCTTAGGGTCTAGACAGCTGAAGAGACAGCCGCCAATGGTGGAGCGATGGAAGACTGGGAGCCAATGCAGGTCAGCGTATACAGGGGCGATGTATTATCATCCTTCACATCTCCACCTTCTTCCTCAGCCACTTTCTCACAAAAGCATGCCATCTCTCGGACTCTCTCACACAAAAACACCGTCTCTCTCGGGCTCACTCGCATAAAAACACTCCCATCTCTCCGACACCCCTTACTCACACCAAAATGCTCCGCTGATTGGGCTCTCTTGTGCACAAACACTACATCTCTCGCACCCCCTCACATACAAGAACTTTGATTCTCGGACACCCAACCCTTCATCTTTTAGAACCCCCATCACACAAACAATTCATCTCTCAACCAGGCAGGAGAACAAGGATAAACATTTATAAAAGATCATTTTTGTCACGGGTCATTAATCTATTAATTTCTGGCAGCAGTAAAGAACTAAAGCTTTTCCATAAATGAAAATAATGGGATTAGCCAGAACACGTTGTTCCCTCGTCTTATCTGTTCCAAGTCTCCAACGGTCCCTTCAAAAAAAGGCCAAGAATGTTTCTCCCGTCCTCTCTGGTTTTTGAAACCCTTTCAGGCACGAGCCCAGACCGTGAAGCTCAGCAGGCAATTCCACCATCACTATGTAAATGCTTCAGATTAGGAGTTGCATTAAGCCATGTGTTATTGCTGTTAGAACGATCCACATTTCAATACGTTTGACCCAGAGGACAATTCTGCTCCCTTTGATCGGTGCTTCTCTCTGCCCAAGAGCTTGTTATGATTTTGAGTATCAAAATGAGCATCAGGCATTTAAACCCGATATAATCAGATTTGGCACAGCTTCAGTTACATGATTCAATAAAGATGTCAGCGTTGGTGCCCTCTCCCTATTATTAGTCAGTGCTATGTTGTATTTACACAAAAACAAAAATCATTTTTTAATCTATCGCTGGTGTAACCGACTTACTGATGCGACTGTTCCGATCTGTTTAATGTTCTGTTCATAGCTCTGGGTGTTGGCTGGTCTGCTCGGTGTACGCCTGGAGTACCAGAAGGTGTAGTTATACTGTAGTGGGTGCTCGCCAGCTCCAGGTGTCACTGCCTGTGTAAACCACAATCAGGAAAATGAATCAACGGCACTTTGCAACTCGATTTCCCCCCCCGCCCCCCCACAGGCTCCCATGCTTTTTGTCTTTGTAGGTGTGCAGCACAGAGCCTCGTGGGCATGTACACAGTTTAAATGAGAAAAAGATTTTAAAAGGGAGCACCATCCGTGGCTAACTAAGGAAGTAAAGGATGGTATCAAATTGAAAACGAAGGCATACAATGTTACCAAGATTGGTGGGAGACCAGAGGATTGGGAAATTTTTAAAAACCAGCAAAGGATGACTAAAAAATTAATAAAGAGAGAGATGAATTATGAGAGTAAACTGGCAAGAAACATTAAAACAGAAAGTAAGAGCTTCTACAGGTATATAAAAAGGAAGAGGGTAGCTAAAGTAAACGTTGGTCCCTTAGAGGATGAGACTGGGGAATTAATAATGGGGAACGGGGAAATGGCAGAGACTCTGAACAAATATTTTGTATCTGTCTTCACTGTAGAAGACACTAACAACATCCCAATAATGGATAATCAAGGGGCCACAGGGAGTGGGGAACTAAAGACAATCACTATCACTAAGGAAACAGTACTTGGTAAAATAATGGGACTAAAAGATGACAAAGTCCCCTGGACCAGATGGCCTGCATCCCAGGGTCTTAAAAGAAGTGGCTGCAGAGATAGTGGATGCATTGGTTGCAATATACCAATATTCCCTGGACTCTGGAGAGGTCCCAGCGGATTGGAAAACCGCAAATGTAACACCCCTATTTAAGAAAGGAGGGAGACAGAAAGCAGGAAACTATAGACCAGTTAGCCTAACATCTGTCATTGGGAAAATGCTGGAGTCCTTCATTAAGGAAGCAGTAGCAGGGCATTTGGAAAATCATAATGCAGTCAAGCAGAGTCAGCATGGTTTTATGAAAGGGAAATCATGTTTAACAAACTTGCTGGAGTTCTTGGAGGAGGTAACGAGCAGGGTGGACAAAGGTGAACCAGTGGATGTGGTGTATTTGGATTTCCAGAAGGCATTCGATAAGGTGCCACATAAAAGGTTACTGCATAAGATAAGAGTTCATGGGGTTGGGGGTAATATATTAGCATGGATAGAGAATTGGCTAACTAACAGAAAGCAGAGAGTCGGGATAAATGGGTCATTTTCCGGTTGGCAAACGGTAACTAGTGAGGTGCCACAGGGATCGGTGCTGGGGCCTCAACTATTCACAATCTACATTAATGACTTGGATGAAGGGACCGAGTGTAATGTAGCCAAGTTTGCAGATGATATAAAGATGGGTGGGAAAGCAAGTTGTGCAGAGGACTCAAAGAACCTGCAAAGGGATATAGACAGGCTAGGTGAGTGGGCAAACATTTGGCAGATGGAGTATAATGTGGGAAAGTGCGAGGTTATACACTTTGGCAGGAAAAATAAAAAAGCAAATTATTATTTAAATGGAGAGAGATTACAAAATGCTACCATTCAGAGGGACCTGAGGGTCCTTGTGCATGAAACAAAAAAAGTTAGCATGCAAGTACAGCAAATAATCAAAAAGGCAAATGGAATGTTGGCCTTTATTTCAAAGGGGTTGGAGTATAAAAGCAGGGAAGTCCTGCTACAACTGTACAGGGTATTGGTGAGATCACACCTGGAGTACTGCGTACAGGTTTGGTCTTCTTATTTTAGGAAGGATATACTTGCATTGGAGGCAGTTCAGAGACGATTCACTAGGTTAATTCCAGAGATGAGGGGGTTGACTTGTGAGGAAAGGTTGAGCAGGCTGGGCCTATACTCATTGGAATTTAGAAGAATGAGAGGCGATCTTATTGAAACATATAAGATACTGAGGGGGCTCGACAAGGTAGATGCAGAGAGGGTATTTCCCCTCGTGGGGAAATCTAGAACTCGGGGGCATAGTTTCAGAATAAAGGGTCGCCCTTTTAGAACTGAGATGAGGAGGAATTTCTTCTCTCAGAGGGTCGTAAATCTGTGGAATTCTCTGCCCCAGAGAGCTGTGGAGGCTGGGTCATTAAATACATTTAAGGTGGAGATAGACAGATTTTTGCAAGATAAGGGAGTGAAGGGTTATGGGGAGCAGGCAGGGAAGTGGCTTTGAGCCCAAGATCAGCCATGATCTTATTGAATGGCGGAGCAGGCTTGAGGGGCCAAGTGGCCTATTCCTGCTCCTATTTCTTATGTTCTTAAACCCATGTTCACGTTAATTTGCATACATCTCAAGCTGCAGGAACTGGCCGATTTTGGTGTTCTGATTTAGGATTTATGAACAAATGAGGCAACAGCCCTTGCCAAACTCCCTCAAAAATGAAACAGGATCAAACAATGAGTAAGAATCATAGAATGATACAGCACAGATGGAGGCCATTCGACCCATCATGCCTGTTCCGGCACTTTGAAAGAGCGATACAGTTAGTCCCACCCCCCTGCTCTTTCCCCACAGCCCTGCACATTTTCCTCCTTCAAGTGTGATACAGGAAGAATGAGGAGACACAAGACAAGCTGAATGGTACAGTTTTAAAGGGGGGGGTGCAAGAACAGAGACACCTGGGGGGGTGTTTGTGCACAAATCTTTGAAGGTGGCAGGACAGGTTAACAAAGCAGTTAATAAAGCATGTGGGATCCTGGGCTTTATAAATAGAGGTATAGAGAATAGAGGCATAGAGTACAAAAGCAAGGAAGTTATACAAAACTTATGCAAAACACTAGTTCGGTCCCAGCTGGAGTATTCTGTCCAATTCTGGGCACCACACTTTAGGAAGGACGCGAAGGCTTTGGAGAGAGTGCAGAAGAGATTAACTAGAACGGTTCCAGGGATGAGGGAATTACAGTTACGTGGATAGACTTGAGAAGCTGGGGTCGTTCTCCTTGGAGCTGAGAAGACTGAGGAGATTTAATAGAGGGGTTTAAAATTATGAAAAGTTTAGTCAGAGTAAACAAAGAGAACATGTTTCCAATGGCTGAAGGGTCGATAACCAGAGGGCACAGATTTAAGGTCATTGGCAAAAGAACCAGAGGCAACATGAGGAAAAACTTTGTACGCAACGAGTGGTTAGGATTTGGACTGCACTGCCAGATAGGGTGGTGGATGCAGAGTCAATAGTAGCCTTCAAAAGGGAATTGGATAAATACTTGAAGGAGAAAAAAATTGCAGGGATATGGGGAAAGAGCGGGGGAGTGGGACTAACTGGATTGCTCTTCGAAAGAGCCGGCACAGACTCGATGGGCTGAATGGCCTCCTTCTGTGCTGCACCATTCTATGATTCTATGAAGTATTTATTTAATTCCCTTTTGAAAGTCATTATTGAATCTGCTTCCACCGCCCTTTCAGGCAGCGCGTTCCAGATCACAATAACTCGCTGCATAAATTTTTTCCCCCTATGTCGCCTCTGGTTTTTGCCAATTACTGTAAATCTGCAAATAGAACAGAGTTGCCTGGGCTTTGAGAGCTGGATACTGGGTGTCGGGGGCTGCCCGTGACCCATGGGCCATAGTTTGAACACCCCTATTTTATAGTTATGAGCATCCTCTCTCTGCTTTTTTTCAGGAATCTCATGCTATGTACCAACTTGTTGTGTAGGCAAATCTACTCAGTAGCCAGGAGGTGTGCAAGGACAGCACAGGTTGGCTGTCCTTCCATACTTCCCTCCGGGGAACAGTTGACCTCCGTTCAGTGTCTCCAGCTGTGTCTGGGAGCTCAGTGCGCTGAACTGTGTCCTACCGCTCCACTGGACAGCATTTCACTTCCCACAGCACCCTGGTCACCTAATCATAGGAAAAGTACATTTGCTCCTGAAAGAGTATAGAAACCGAGATGGTTTTGGGGCATCGGTTATGAGTGACGTTTAAGAAAGATGGGCTTTTATTTCTTTGGGGAACAAAGAGAGATTTTGAGGTGATCTAATTGATGGTTTCAAGATTATGAAGGAAACTGACTGGCTGGATTGATCTTGGCCAGTCCTCAATCCAGTTCCTCGCGGGCATTCGGCATCAATCAGCAATGTCACTCCATGAGGATGGCTGGGGAGGGATGGGGTGCTCTTCTGAAGTTGGGGGTGATGGACAGAGATTTACTCTTTTTTTTTTATTCGTTCCTGGGATGTGGGTGTCGCTGGCAAGGCCAGCATTAATTGCCCATCTCCAGTTGTCCTTAAGAAGGTGGTGGTGAGCTGCCTTTCTTGAACCGCCGCAGTCCGTGAGGTGAAGGTATTCCCACGGTGCTGTTAGGGAGGGAATTCCAGGATTTTGACTATGAAGGAATGGCCGATATATTTCCAAGTCAAGATGGCGTGTGACTTGATGGGGAACTTGCCGGTGGTGTCGGGGTCTACAAGCAAAGTGTAGTTGTCCCCTTTTGTCAGGGAACCCTTTCCCCCCCCCAAAATATATGATTTTAATTGTGGTGTCAGGCTGTCAGGGATCTGGGCCATAATCCAGGTCTGGATCCCGAGATGGTCTCCACATCTGCCTCGCGGTCAGCTGGTACGCCAGGTCTCACATGGCACACCTGCACCATCCACACACCGGGCCATAATGAAGGCCTGGGGCACGGGGAGTCCGACGTTCAAAGTCTCCACCCTCAGCTCATCTCCCCCCCCCGCCCCCGCCACCCCCACCCATATAATTACAGTGAGAGTGTGCCAAATGGCTGTGGATTTTCAAGGTCAGTATGTTTTGTTTATGTCAATCTTCCCCATGGGTTGTACAGACTGATCTATTTTGTTACAACTTTGGCACTAGTTTGTAGGATAAGCCAGCTGTTGGTTTTGAGTTGAACAAACTTCAAGTGAGTGATTAACCTAGTCACAAGCCATATTCAGTACGGTGATCCCACGAAAATACAATCTGGATTTAAAACAAAATAGCAGCATTTGGAGCAGGAGGACGAGAGGGGTGATGAGAAGGAATCCATGAGCATTAACTCATTTAGTGTTATCTTGGCATGTCTATTCAACACAAGGTTTCGACTTCTCCACTGCCCTTCCCACATCAACCCTTCAAACGCTTCAACTCATCCAAAACACCAAAGCTGGCGTCCATCTTTCGGATCAGACGTCAAACCGAGGCCCCTACTTCCCTCTCAGGTGGACGTAAACGATCACGCGGCACTATTCCTGGAGCAGGCGAGTTCTCCCCCGGTGTCCCGGGGCCAATATTTAATCCCTCAATCAACATCACTAAAAAAACAGATGATCCGGTCATCATCACATCGCTGTCTGTGGGAGCTTGCTGTGCGCAAATTAGCTGCCGCGTTTCCTACATTGCAACAGTGGCCGCACTTCAAAAGGTACTTCATTGGCTGTAAAGCGCTTTGGGACGTGCTGAGGTTGCGAAAAGTGCTATATAAATGCAAGCCTTTCTTTCTCACTCGCACTAAATGCCACAGTCCCATCGCCTTTCCAAGCTGCATTGGCTCCCTGTACCTCAGCACGTTGATTTCAAAATTCTCACCCTCGTTTTAAAAACCTGCGGTGGAGCTCTGCCTTAGTCATCTTCTCCTGCCTTGCGTCCCCCGCTTGCACCCTCACTCCTCTAACATTCGACTTCTCATCACCTATATCCGGGTTTTAAAAAAAAAATCTGGTCAGCTTTTCTGAAGCAGTTGGACAACTTCTGCTGGTTTTCTGGGCTGGCATTACGAGTAGGTTGGATGCAGGGCAGGTGCTTTTCATTTCTCAATTTCACTTGCGCTATCAGAGGGCAAACCTGATGACCTTCGTTTAGGCCCCATCCACCTACATTAAAAAAAAAAGAAAACTTCTATGTCCTCAGGAGGTCGCTAAGTGTTTCACAGGCAATTAATTGCCCTGGAGGTACAGGAAGGTTGACCAGGACACAGGTACCCCCAGGGCTCTAAGGGTTAAATTATGAGGAGAGATTACAAAAACTAGGCTTGTATTCCCTGGAATACAGAAAGTTAATGGGCTCTTTGACTGAGGTTTTTAGGATTTTAAAAGGAATTGATAAGAGTGGCTAGAGAGAAACATTTTCGGCTGGGGGGAGGGTGGGGGGGGGTCTAGGACAAGGGAATAGCACCTTAAAATCAGAGCCAGGCCATTCAGGAGAGCAGTTAGGAAACACTTCTTCACGCAAAGGGTGGTAGAAGTGTGGAACTCTCTCTCTCACAAAAAGCAGTAAATGCTAGTTCAAATATTGGGCCGAAAATTGATCCCGGGACGCGAGAGTACGCACTGCGTACTCTCGCGTATTCCCACTCCAATTGCCGGTTTTCTGCATGCCCTGCGCATGCGCTGAAAACCGGCAATTGCTCTTCTGAAAAGGGGGCGGGGCCTGCGTGCATCGCGTGCGCGCTACAGGCTGCGCGCACGCTGTGCACTTCATGCTGTGGACGCGCAGGTAAGATTTTGGAAATGTAAAAAGGAGGAGTAAGACCCGCTTTTAAGAAGGTAAGTAGTGAATTAAGTATTTTTTTGAATTTTTTTTTACAGGTATATCTTTTTAGAGACTTTAAAGACAGGTAAGTTTATTTTTATAACTTTTTAAAAGATTTTAAATTTTTTCAAAAATTTAATTTTTTATTTAAAATGGTTAATTTAATTAACTATACTTATTTTATTAATGTGATGGTTTTTTTAAAAAATTTAATTGAGGTTTAGCTGTTATTTTGGGGGGGTGTAAGATTCATAAGTCTCACAGCCATGCTGTGAGACTTATGAATGGAAGATGGTGTGCTGCCATTGGCTCTAACTGAGTCACGTGATCCCACAGCTCGCACGAATTAACTACGCCGCTGGGATACGCAAGCCCAGCACAGCTGATGTCTGGAACATCAAGTTCGTGCGAGCTGGATCAGAAAAAGCATAAGCGAGGTGAGACATCGCGGGGAAGGCTTACCCCCGCGGGAACAGAGCGAGATCAATTTCTGGGCCAATAATTTTTTTAATCTGAGATCGCTAGATTTTTGCAAGCCAAGGGTGTTAAGTGATATGGAGCCACGGCAGCTGGATGGAGTTAAGATGCAGATCATCCTTGATCTCACTGAATGGCAGAACAGGCTCGAGGCCTGCCCCTGTTTCTATGCTCTTCTTCAATGTGTGCCAACTTTTACACATGAATTGACGGGCCCTCGGTTTATTGCCTGATGTCAGTACTGCCTAGATTATGCAGTAAAGTTCTGCAGCAAGGCCTTGAACCCATAGCATAAGAAATAGGAGCAGGAGTAGGCCATTCGGCCCCTCGAGCCTGCTCCGCCATTCAATAAGATCATGGCTGATCTTCTACCTCAACTCCACTTTCCTGCACTATTCCCATCTCCCTTGATTCACTTAGAGTCCAAAAACCTATCGTTCTCTGTCTTGAATATACTCAACGACTGAGCCTCCACAGCCCTCTGGGGTAGAGAATTCCAAAGATTCACCACCCTCTGAGTGAAGAAATTCCTCCTCATCTCAGTCCTAAATCGCCGACACCTTATTCTGAGACTGTGACCCCTGGTTCTAGACTCCCCAGCCAGGGGAAACATCCTCCCTGCATCTACCCTGGCAAGCCCTGTAAGAATTTTATATGTTTCAATGAGATCACCTCTCATTCTGCTAAACTCTAGAGAATATAGGCCTAGTCTACTCAATCTCTCCTCATAGGACAGTCCCCCCCAATCCCAGGAACCAGTCTGGTGAACCTTCGCTGCACTCCCTCTATGGCAAGTATATCCTTCCTTAGGTAAGGAGACCAAAACTGTACACAATACTCCAGGTGTGGTCTCACCAGGGCCCTATATAATTGCAGTAAGACGTCTTTACTCTTATACTCAAGTCCTCTTGCAATAAAGGCAAACATACCATTTGTTTTCCTAATTGCTTGCTGTACCTGCAGGTTAACTTTCAGTGATTCGTGTACAAGGACACCCAAGTCCTTCTGAACACCAACATTTCCCAATCTCTCACTATTTAAAAAATGCTACTTTTCTATTTTTCCTACCAAAGTGGGTAATTTCACATTTCTCCACATTATATTCCATTTGCCATGTTCTTGCCCACTCACTTAGCCTGTCTATATCCCCTTGAAGCCTCCTTGCATCCTCCTCACAACTTACAGAAGTGCCAGGCAATGACTATCTCCAACAAGCGAGTGTCTAACCACCTCCCCTTGACATTCAACGGCATTACCATCGCCGAATCCCCCACACATCAACATCCTGGGGGTCACCATTGACCAGAAACTTAACTGGACCAGCCACATTAATACGGTGGTAACAAGAGCAGGTCAGAGGCTAGGTATTCTGCGGCGAGTATCTCACCTCCTGACTCCCCAAAGCCTTTCCACCATCTACAAGGCACAAGTAAGGAGTGTGATGGAATACTCTCCACTTGCCTGGATGAGTGCAGCTCCAACAACACTCAAGAAGCTCGACACCATCCAGGACAAAACAGCCCGTTTGATTGGCACCCCATCCACCACCTTAAACATTCACTCCCTCCACCACTGGCTTACCGTGGCTGCAGTGTGTACCATCTACAAGATGCACTGCAGCAATTCGCCAAGGCTTCTTCGGCAGCACCTCCCAAACCCGCGACCTCTTCCACCTAGAAGGACAAGGGCAGCAGGCGCATGGGAACACCACTACCTCCAAGTTCCCCTTCAAGTCACACACCATCATGACTTAGAAGTATATCGCCGATCCTTCATCGTCGCTGGGTCAAAATCTTGGAACTCCCTCCCTAACAGCACTGTGGGAGCACCTTCACCACACGGACTGCAGCGGTTCAAGGCGGCGGCTCACCACCACCTTCTCAAGGGCAACTAGGGATGGGCAATAAATGCCGGCCTTGCCAGCGACGCCCACGTCCCATAAAAACGGAAGAAAAAAAAATCCCACCCAGCTTTGTATCAGCAAACTTGGATATATTACATTTGGTCCCCTCATCCAAATCATTGATATAGATTGTTAATAGCTGAGGTCCAAGCACTGATCCTTGCAGCACCCCACTAGTTACAGCCTGCCAATCCGAAAATGACCCGTTTATTCCTGCTCTCTGTTTTCTGTCCATTAACCAATCCTCAATCCATGCTAGTATATTACCCCCAATCCCAGGAGCCCTAATTTTGTTTAATAATCTCTTGTGTGGCACCTTATCGAATGCCTTTTGAAAATCCAAATACACCACATCCACTGGCTCCCCCTTATCTATCCTGCTAGTTACAATCTCAAAAAAACTCTAACAGATTTGTCAAACATGATTTCCCTTTCATAAATCAGTGTTGACTCTGCCCAATTCTATTATTATTTTCTAAGTGCCCGGATACCACGTCCTTAATAATAGATTGTAGCATTTTCCCTACTGTCAGGCTAACTGGTCTGTAGTTCCCCATTTTCTCTCTCCCTCCTTCCTTAAATAGTGGGGTTAGATTTGCTACCTTCCAATCCGCGGGAACCATTCTAGAATCTATGGAATTTTGGAAGATGACAACCAATGCATCCACCAACTCTATAGCCACCTCTTTCAAAACCCTAGGATGTAGGCCATCAGGTCCAGGGGATTTATCGGCTTTCAGTCCTATTAATTTCTCCAGTACTTTTTTTTTTACTAATACTAATTTCTTTCAGTTTCCCATTATAATTTCTCCCGTCTCAGCCTGTAAAGGCCCCACATTTACTTTCGCTAATCTTTGCCTTTTTACATACCTATAGAAGCTTTTACAGTCTGTTTTTATGCCTCTCGCTAGTTTACTCTCATTCTATTTTCCCCATTCTTTATCAATTTCTTGGTCCTCCTTTGCTGAATTCTAAAATTCTCCCAATCCTCAGGCTTACTGCTCTTTTTCGGCAATATTATAAGCCTCTTCCTTTGATCTTTAACTTCTCTGAGTCAAGCTGACTACAAAGTCACTGGGATGATGCTAGGTCATCTGTGGCTGCCCCAATGTTGCATGGAAACCTCCCAACTGGCTCCTAAAGCTGTTCAGTCGGGAGGAATGCCTGCAACATCGGGAGTTGGGGGGCCAACAGAGATAACCCGACATCGTCCCAGATAACTTTTGAGCTACACGATTTTGCCTCCCTCTTCAGATGAAGAGTCCAGCCTGTCTGGTGGTTAGCTTTAGATTCAGAACTTGATAGCTGCAGAATTGCAAGTACAAACCCGTGCTACATTACTCTGGTGCCACACGTTTGAGAGTCAACACCCAAGATCCAGCCCTACCACAAAAATCCTGCTGGATAATTTCACCGCTCTGTAAATAATCTCACTGCATCCTACGAATACCATAGCAACGATGCTGGTTACAGGGCTGCTTTGAGGAAATGGCAATGATTACCTTTCGTTTGGCCGTGCTTTGTGTCTTTTCCTGGTCGCATATCTCAGTTTCCTTCTCTTTCAGTGCCTCGCTCTCTTCACTGTGTTCATGGTCTCCACTATCGTCATCTTTCAGGCTACAAAGATAGAACATACACATGATAATTAAAAATAAAATGAGTGCTTAAACCAGAGCGAGTTTCAGCATTAGAAACTCCTTTCTTGTGTGCAAATCTTGTACTCATCATGTCGAGGGGTGTTTGCGCCCATCACCAGCTGTTCAGATTCACAAGACGTTAAAAGCAGGACCTCAAGTGGATAAGGCCTTAAAAAGGCTAATGGATACTGGGTTTTTTGGCAAGAGGTAGAAAATATGTAGAATATAAAAGTCAGGAAGTAACGGTGGAAGACCACAGTTGGAGTACGGTGTGCAGTTTTGGACGTCACACTGTAGGAAGGATGTTGAGGAAAGACAGATTCACGAGGATGGTGCCTGGTATGAGAGAATACAAATAAGAAAAAAGACTTGGAAAAACTGGGGCTATTCTTGCTACAACAGAGAAGATTAAGCGGTGAATTGATAGAAGTGTTTAAAATTATGAAAGGATGGCACAGAGTAGATAGAAACAAGCTGATTCCATCGATTCAGGGGTCCAGAACAGGAGGCATAGGTAGAACAAAAACTTGCATTTATATAGCACCTTTAACGTAGTAAAACGTCCCGAGGCACTTCACAGGAACGATTATCAGACAAAGTAAGCGTAAGAGATTTAGGACAGAGAGCAGGAGAAACATATTTTTACACAGTGGGTTGGGAGGCTGTGGAATGCACTACCGGAGTTAGTATTTGAAGCAGAGACCATGTTAATAATTAAGAATAGGTTAGACAGGTGGCTGAAGGGAAGGGGGATAAAGGGATATCGGAATAGACAGGCACATGGGATTAGTGCTACAGCTTGTGTGGAGGATTAACACCGGCACAGATTGGTCGGACAGAATGGCCGGTTTCCGTGTTGTAATTTGTGTAACTCATGTCATTTCAGACAGGGTGTCACCATAATAATTCCTTTTAAAAAATGAGTCACAGAATATGATCGACAACAATCCTTTTCTTTCCCGTTTACATTTGTTTAAAGAGTTCTGATGACACCAGACAGCTGGTTTAGAGAAACGACTGACCGAGTGTGACGGAGCGAATGACTTCAATCAGATACGATCTGGTATTCGCTACGCTGTCACAGTGAAAGCACTTGCTGTAGAATGCAACTGTTCAGGGTTGAATTGTGTAGTCATGCAGGGCTGATGTCCAGCCAGAGATTGTTCTTTTCTTTGCTCACTAATTTGCTTCCATTCTTTTGTGAACAACAACAGTATTTATATAACGCCTTTAATGTAGTAAAACGTCCCAAAGGTGCTTCACAGGAGCGTTATCAAACACAATTTGACACTGAGTCACATAAGGAGATATTAGGGCAGGTGACCAAAAGCTTGATCAAAGAGGTAGGTTTTAAGGAGCGTCTTAAAAGGAGGAGAGAGAGGCGGGGAGGTTGAGAGGGGGAATTCCAGAGGCCAGATTTGGCGGAGCGCAGAGATCTCGGAGGGTTGTAGGGCTGGAGGAGGTTACAGAGATAGGGAGAGGCGATGCCATGGAGGGATTTGAAAAGGAGGATGAGAATTTTTAATTCGAGACGTTGCTTAACCCGGAGCCAATGCAGGTCAGCGAGCACAGGGGTGATGGGTGAACGGGACTTGGTGCGAGTTAGGACACGGGCAGCAGAATTTTGGATGAGCTCAAGTTTATGGAGGGTGGAAGGTGGGAGGCCGGCCAGGAGAGCGTTGGAATTGTTGAGTCTAGAGGTAGGTAACAAAGGCATGGATGAGGGTTTCAGCAGCAGATGAGCTGAGACAGGGGCGGAGTCAGGCGATGTTCCAGAGGTAGAAACAGACGGTCTTAGTTATGCTGTGGATATGTGGTCGGAAGCTCATTTTGGGGTCAAATATGACACCAAGGTTGCAAACAGTGTGGTTCAGCCTCAGACAATTGCCAGGGAGAAGAATGGAGCTGGTGGCTAGGGAACGGAGTTTCTGGCGAGGACCGAAGAAGACAATGTCTTCGGTCTTCCCAATATTTAATTGGAGTAAATTTCTGCTCATCCAGTACTGGATGTCAGACAAGCAGTCTGACAATTTAGAGACAGTGGAGGGATCGAGAGAGGTGGTGGTGAGGTAGAGCTGGGTGTCGTCAGCATACATGTGGAAACTGACGCTGTGTTTTCGGATGATGTCGCCAAGGGGCAGCGTGTAGATGTGAAATAGGTGGGGGCCAAGGATAGATCCTTGGGGGACACCAGAGGTAATGATGCGGGAGCGGGAAGAGAAGCCCTTGCAGGTGATTCTCTGGCTACGATTACAGATAAGAAAGGAGCCAGGCGCGTGCAGTCCCACCCAGCTGGACGACGGTGGAGAGGCGTTGGAGGAGGATGGTGGGTTCAACTGTGTCAAAGGCTGCAGACAGGTCGAGAAGGGATAGTTTGTCAGTCACATAGGATGTTATTTGTAATTTTGATAAGAGCCGTTTCAGTACTGTGGCAGGGGTGGAAACTTAATTTGGAGAGAATCAAACATGGAGTTCCGGGAAAGATGTGCACGGATTTGGGAGGCGACAATACATTCAAGGACTTTGGAGAGGAAAGGGATGTTGGAGATGGGGTGGTAGTTTGCAAGGATGGAGGGGTCAAAGGTTGGTTTTTTGAGAGGGGTGATGATGGCAGATTTAAAGGAGAGGGGTAACAGTATCTGAGGAGAACCGTTAACAATGTCAGCTAACATGGGAGCCAGGAAAGGAAGTTGGGTGGTCAGCAGTTTAGTAGGAATAGGATCCAGAGAGCAGGAAGTGGGTCTCATGGACAAGATGAGCTTGGAGAGGGTATGAGGGGAGCTCAGACAGAAACTGGAAAAAGATGGGAGTTCAAGGCTAGGGCGGAGGGAACCTTAGAGGAAGTTTTGCCCGGTGGGCTAGAAGGAAGGGAAGTGGCAGAGGCAGATGATCGGATGGTCTCAATCTTAGTGATAAAGAAGTCCCTGAGCTCCTCGAACTTGTTGTTGGAGGTGAGGGAGGAGGAGACAGGGGAGAGGGGTTTGTAGTAGAGAAAAGAAGCCGGGAGTTATCTTTGCATTCTGGAATGATCCTTGGAAAAAAAGACTTGCATTTGTATAGCGCCTTTCACGACCACCGGATGTCTCAAAGCGCTTTACAGCCAATGAAGTACTTTTTGAAGTGGAGTCACTGTTGTCATGTGGGAAGGTGCCCATTTCCTGTTGGGGTACAGTCTACTGGCACTAGTTGCCATCTGGCATTTTTGCACAACCGTGTGAACCTGAATGGTAAGCAGGCTACATGTTTGCGATTGGCTTCACAACCGAGCCCGATGCTGCCCTTCCCCAATGTCCGCGCACATATGATGGTGATCTGGAGTGGGAACCGTGGCTAACTCTTTCTCACTGTTGCGACAATAGCCCCCGTGCTAGGGAGAGAAAAATCAGGCAGGGTTTGGAGAAATTCTTGACCCTGACTACGAGGGAGTGAATTGCTGCTACTTTTTCAGGTTACAGATACTCTCCGATACTAGCATCCACCTTCTTCTGTCTTTTTTCCCTCCTTGTGTTACTGAGGATTCCTCCAGCCCTACAACTCTCCGAGATATCTGCACTCGTGCAATTCTGGTCTCTTGCCCATCCCCGATTCTCATCGCTCCACCACTGACGGCCGTGCCTTCAGTTGTCTAGGCCCTAAGATCTGGAATTCCCTCCCGATAACCCCTCTACCGCTCTTTCCTCCTTTAAGACTTTACTTAAAACCCACCACCTGTTCTAACAACTCTATGTGGCTCGGTGTCAAATTTTGTTTGATAACTCTCCTGTAAAGCGCCTTGGGACGTTTTACTACATTAAAGGCATTGTTGTTGAGGGCAAAGAACACGCTTGTATTTAATTGGCACCTTATCGCTGCCTCAGGGCATCTCCAAAAAATGCGTCACATCCAATGAAGTGGGATCACTGACTTGTAGACAAATGCAGCAGCAAATTTGCACACAGCAAGGTCCCACAAACAGCAAATGAACTACTGACCAGATGCTCTGACTTTGGTGGTGTTGGTTGAGAGACGAATGTTGGCAAGGACACCGGGTTCTTTTATATCCCCCTGAACAGGCAGTCGGGGCCTCGGTTTGATGTCTCCTCCGAAAGTCGCCACTTCCCACAGTGCTGAATTCCCTCAGTACCGGAGTATCAACTCAGATTATGTGCTCAAATCCTAAAGTGGGGATTGAACCTACAACCTTCTGACTCAGAGGAGAGAGCTCTGCCAACTGAGCCACGTCTGCACTAAGATCGGTTAAGATCAATTCCCTTGGCAATGATTTGCCATCAAACACCATCTAGAGCATATATAAATTATACTGAAAACTCCTGATAGTCTCGTGGGCGAAGACACCATCTTGTTTAATATTAAGCCATGTATACCAGAAGTCTGCAGAGTCCTGATCTGGAACAGCACCTCATCTTTTGTTTAGGCACTTTACAGCCTTCCGGACTCAATATCGAGTTCAACAATTTCAGATCATAACCTCTTCCTTTTTTCCCCCTCTCTCTCCCCCTACGGCAGCTGTCTCTCATTCTGCCAGCATTTCACACTTCACGCCACCTTTTGTTTCTTTACCTGTCCCATTACCATCTTGTCTTGCCTTGAGCATCTCTTAATGTCTCTACTTACCATAGTTATTCCTCCCCCCAGCTTTTTTATCTGTTTCATTTCCTGCTTTTTTCTCAGTTCTGACGAAGGGTCTTCGACCTGAAACGTTAACTCTGTTTCTCTCTCCACGGATGTTGCCTGGCCTGCTGAGTTTTTCCAGCGTTTTCTGTTGTTGTTTCAATTTTCCAGCATCCGCAGTATTTTGCTATCGTATCGAGTCCTGATCTGTGTTGATTTAGCTGGCATTAATAGTGCTGCAATTGAGCCTTGATGCCCCTGGAAGGGAGTGGAGGGCGCGGGGGCAGAATTAGCCAGGGCTCCTGTTCCTGATCACTATTCACTGCAATAATTGCAAGTCTGGATTCAGGTGGGAACAGAGCAGGCTCGGCTGTGATGCCTTCCGTGGCGAAGCTGTCTAGAAATATAAACGACGAATGCTCACTTGGGCAAAGTACCAGGGAGCTGTCAGCAGCCGCACCCCAGCGAGCGTCTGCGCCTTCGGGAGAGACGGGGCAGAAAACTGGAAAAGGGGGGTGGGGAGATAAAAAAACAAAATAGACGATCGACATGAAGGGAAGCAGCTGGAACATAAAGACTCCAGTACGGAGTGGGCAGAGGGGGTGAACTACACATAACTGAGGTTTGGCCAGAGACGAGAATGATTAGAGATTAAAAAACAATTTCTATCACAACACAGCAGGCGCACGGAACATTCCTAGCAAACAAAGTTATGCTGAACTCACACGAGGAAGCCTAATAAATATCTAGTCGGGAAAGAAAGAAATAAAAACCCCAGTCTGATACATTCTGGTGCTTGCTACCCTGTCACTATGATGGTCAGGGGCGAATGGTGTAGCAATGATAGACTGATAATCCTAGGTTTCGTCTAATCTGATCAGTTTGCTCTCTTTCTATCATAAAGGCGATTATGCCCTTGTGCGCTAGGGTTCTACGGCCACTGGTTGCCATCCGGGATCTCTCAGTTATGCGAGCCTGTAAGTGGGCTATCTGACTGTGGGGTTTTACAATCGAGTCTGATCCTGTCCTTGCCCAATGTCTGTGCACGTATGCTTTCTAGTAGGGTCCTTGGATGGTGATCTGGAGTGGGAACCTTGGCCGATTCTCTCCGCCCTTCTCCCCTACTGTTGCGCTACAAGTGTCCCTGGGCTAGGGATAGATAAATCAGCCAGGATTCCCACTCCTGATCATTATCCAATGACCCGTTGCTGGAAAGTTTTGCGCGTGGTGGATGTCAGTAAAATAGTAGAAGGCTTAGCTATGATACCCCATGCACGAATTGCCTGCTGACACTCACTGTCTAGGCAGACACGAGGAATAGCTAGTTGGGCAAAATATCCAACAGATGCAAGTCAATACCTTCAGGGGCCGAGGAAGCTGACAAAATACTTGGATTGCACTTAAGGGAAAGACACTAAAGGGTGTAGATGAACAGAACCATTATTCTTCAAAGTACAAGTGGAGTTGCGTGAAGTCATAAAAATGTTCAAAAACATTTTAATCTTTATAAATAGGAACGTAGAGTACAAGAGTACAGAAGTAATGATAAATCTGTACAAAACATTAGTTAGAGTACTGCATGCAGTTTTGGTGCCCCATGATAGCAGGAACATTAAAGCTATAGAGAACGTGCCGGGTAGATACACCAGGATAATACCAGTGATAGGAAACTATAGTTATGTGGAGAGACCTGAGATATGAGGACTATGTCCACTACAGCAGGGTAGGCTGAGAGATTTAATAGAGGTTTTGAAAAATGATGATGAGTTTTGATAGGGTGAATAGGAAAAGACTAGAGAAAAGAGGAGTCAGCAACGAGGGATGATCAATTCAATAACTGACACGAAGACCGTGAGGGGAGGAATTTCTTACAGCAGTGTTGGAGCGTGAAGTGCTTTGCCACAGGGAGTGACTGAGACAGATACCATTGCATCTTCTAAGGGGAAAATAGGATAAATATTTGATACAGAGGAAGATGCAGGGCTACAAGAACATAAGAGTATAAGAAATAGGAGCAGGAGTCGGCCATTCGAGCCTGCTCCGCCATTCAATAAGATCATGGCTGATCTTCTACCTCAACTTCACTTTCCCGCCCAATCTCCATATCCCTTGATTCCTTAATATCCAAAAATCTATTGATCTCTGTCTTGAATATACTCAACGACTGAGCATCCACAGCCCTCTGGGGTAGAGAATTCCAAAGATTCACCACCCTCTCAGTGAAGAAATTTCTCCTCATCTCAGTCCTAAATGGCCGACCCCTTATCCTGAGACTGTGACCCCTGGTTCTAGACTCCCCAGCCAGGGGGAAACAACCCCTCAGCATCTACCCTGTCAAGCCCTGTAAGAATTTTATATGTTTCAATGAGATCACCTCTTATTCTTCTAAACTCTAGAGTATATGGGCCCAGTCTACTCAATCTCTCCTCATAGGACAACCCCCCCATCCCAGGAATCAGTCTGGTGAACCTTTGTTGCACTCCCTCCAAGGCAAGTATATCCTTCCTTAGGTAAGGAGACCAAGACTGTACACAGTACTCCAGGTATGGTCTCACCAGGGCCCGATATAATTGCAGTAAGGTTGGGTGTGACAAGAGGCCGGTTGCAGTGACGAGTAAAAGTACAGACATTTATGTAGTGCCTTTACCGTCGGAAGATGTCCCAAGGCGCTTCACAGAGGCATGAGGAAAATTGTACGCCAAGCCGAAGGAGGAAGTGTTAGAAGGGGCGACTGAATGCTTGGTCAAAAAGTGACTAAAGACGACTAAAATAAATTCTACCACAAAGTTGGAGACACACAAAATAGCCTCTCAGAAAATAGATAATGCCGTGTGAAACTCATTTGAGAGAAAACTTGATAAACGTCTAGTCAAAAAAGAGATAAATGCAAATTTCAAATACTATCTGGAACAACGTCGATTCTGTTGCTGCTATGGATTACTTACTGTGGATTGCAACTGATCAGGGCTGAACTGTACAATTATAATCAAGGGGAGCAGTACCACGAATTTCTACACTGACTCCACATAGCTCCGCGAGGACGCAATGTTGATTAAAAAGTATAAGAAATGGTGGTTTTGCTACCTTTTACAAACATACGAAAATGCCGGCCAGGTAAAGACCTACTGGTCCATCGAGACCGTCCCACACCATTGTGACAACTTATGCATCACAATACAGAAGCTTCCCGCCCACACCATTGCCCATCCTTAGTTGTCCTTCAGACATGAACTTGCAATCATACAGCGCCTTTCACAACCTCAGGACCTCCCAATGCACTTTACAGCTAATTAAGTACTTTTGAAGTGTAGTCACTCTTGTAATGTAGGAAACGCGGCAGAAAATTTGCGCACAGCAAGCTCCCACAAACAGCAATGTGACAATGACCAGATAATCTTTTTCTTTTAGTGATGTTGGTTAAGGGACAATTATTGGCGAAGACACCAGGGAGAACTCCCCTGCTCTTCTTAAAATAGTGCCGTGGGGGGTCTTTTACATCCACTTGAGGGGGCAGACAGAGCCTCGGTTTAACATCTGATCCAAAAGATGGCCCCTCCGACAGTGCAGCGCTCCCTCAGTACTGCCCCTCCGACAGTGCGGCGCTCCCTCAGTACTGCCCCTCCGACAGTGCGGCGCTCCCTCAGTACTGCCCCTCCGACAGTGCGGCGCTCCCTCAGTACTGCCCCTCCGACAGTGCGGCGCTCCCTCAGTACTGCCCCTCCGACAGTACGACGCTCCCTCAGTACTGCCCCTCCGACAGTGCGGAGTTCCCTCAGTACTGCCCCTCCTACAGTGCGGCGCTCCCTCAGTACTGCCCCTCCGACAGTGCGGCGCTCCCTCAGTACTGCCCCTCCGACAGTACGACGCTCCCTCAGTACTGCCCCTCCGACAGTGCGGAGTTCCCTCAGTACTGCCCCTCCGACAGTGCGGCGCTCCTTCAGTACTGCCCCTCCGACAGTGCGGCGCTCCCTCAGTAGCGCCCCTCCGACAGTGCAGCACTCCTTCAGTACTGCCCCTCCGCCGTTGCGGCGCTCCCTCAGTACTGCAACCCCCCCCCCCCCCCGACAGTGCGGCACTCCCTCAGTACTGACCCCCTCCGACAGTGCGGCGCTCCCTCAGTACTGTCCCTCCGACAGTGCAGCGCTCCCTAAGTACTGCACTGGGAGTGTCAGCCTAGATTTTGTGCTCGAGTCTCTGGAGTTGCGCTCGAACCCACGACCTGCTGACTCAGAGATGAGAGTGCTACCCACTGAGCCACGGCTGACACAAGAAGGGCTGGTGTTAGGTAGGGAGCTCCAGGATTTTGACCCAGTGGCAATGAAGGAATGGTAATATATGTCCAACGCAGGATAGTGTGACTTGCGAGGGGAGCTTGCAGGTGGTGATGTTCCCATGCACCTGCTGCCCTTGTCCTTGTGGGTGGTGGAGTTGCAGGTTTGGGAGATTCTGAAGGTGGCAGCGTGGCGAGTTGCTGCAGTGCATCTTGTAGGTAGTACACACTGCAGCCACGGTGCGCCAGTGGTGGAGGGAGTGGATGTCACTTTTGCCTACATAACAGTAACTGCACTTCAAAAGTAATCCATTGGTTTTGAAGCACTTTGGGTCGCCCTGTGCAATTTTTGTTTAAATATTGTCTTGGGAAGACATCCCATGCAAAAGAATGTACCTACATCAATGCATCACTCACTCAGTTCTGCTCGAGTGTCAACTTAGCCCATAGTTTTAAGATTGATAGCCTGAACTCTGTTGGAATTTTATCTGTCCTGCTTATCTAAGGTTTTCTTTTAAAAGTTTTTTTGATTCTTACTAATTTCCATTCCTCTGCTTCAGCCCAATTGCTCCTGAAACCCTCATCCCTGCTTTTGTCACCTCCAAACTCAACTATTCCACTGCTTTCCTGGGCAGCTTCCCATGATCTACCCACCATAAACCAGCTCATCCAAATCTCTGCTGCCCATATCCTGTGCCACACTAAGTACCACTCACCCATTGCGCCTGCCCTTGCTGATCTACATTGTCTCCCAGTCCCCCAATAGTAGTCAGGAGTGGGGGAGCCCAAGTTGATTATCCTCTTCCAAAGTCAGCCGTGGCTCAGTGGGCAGCACCCTCACCGCTGAGTCAGAAGGTTGTGGGTTCAAGTCCCACTCCAGAGACAAAATCCAGGCTGACGCTCCAGTGCAGTACTGAGGGAGTGCTGTACCGTCAGAGGTGCCGTCCTTCGGATGAGACAATAAACCACGGCCCCTCTCTCAGGAGGACGTAAAATATCCTATGGCACTATTTCAAAGAAGAGCAGGGGAATTATCACCGGTGTCCCATCCAATATTTATCCCTCAATCAACATCACTAAAACAGATTATCTTGTCATTATCACATTGCTGTTTGTGGGATCTTGCTGCGCGCAAATTGGCTGCCATGTTTTCTACATTACAACAGTGACTACACTTCAAAAAGTATCTCATTGGCTGTAAAAGGTTTTGGGACGCTCTGCGGTCATGAAAGGCGCTACAGAAATGCAAGTCTTTCTTTCCTTTTTGATTGAGATAAATATTGGCCAGGACACCGGGGAGAAATAGTGGCCGCGGGATCTTTTACATCCACCCGAGAGAGCAGACAGGGCCTCGGTTTAATCCCTCTCATCGTAAAGACGGCACCTCCAACAGTGCAGCGCTCCCTCAGCACTGCACTGGAGTGTCAGCCTAGATCTCTGGAGTGGGACTCGAACCCACAACCTTCTGACTCAGCGGTGAGAGTGCGCCCCACTGAGTCACAGTCGACACTTAACTTAGGAACGTAGGAACTGGAGGAGGCCATTCAGCCCTTCGAGCCTGTTCCACCACCCAATGAGATCACGGCTGATCTGTATCTTAACTACATCTACCCGCTGTGCTTCCGTAACCTGTGATACCCGAGAGGAGGGGGAACAGGCTCATCTGTGTAATAAAAACAGAAAATGCTGGAAAAAGTCAGCAGGTCAGGCAGCATCTGTGGAGAGAGAAACAGAGTTAACGTTTCAGGTCGATGACCTTTCGTTAGAGATGTAACAGGATTTAAGCAGGGGCAGGGAAAGGGGAGGGGAGAGGAGGAAAGAACAAAGGGAAGGTCCGTGATAAGGTGGAGGGCAGGAGTGATCAAATGACAAAAGGGATGATAGCACAAAGCAAAACAGGAGATGATAACAGGACAAGTAAAGAAACAAAAGATGGGTCTAGAAGAGATGCAAGTGCGAATGGCAGAATCATCAACAGCTGCCATGTGGAAAAAAAAATAGGGGCAGAAGTTACGGTCTGAAATTGTTGAACTTGATGTTGAGGCTCATCTGTGTGCTGCACCCCACGGCTGAACAGCCCGGCAAGTCGAAAGACCTCCTCGTGGGACTGTTAAGGTTCCTTTTAATTTTTGGTTACGTTACAGTCCTTATTGGTTGTGCCCCTTTTAAAAAGGGGGCACACGCTTAACTTTAAATTAGCAGTTGCCAGCAAGAAGAAGCGTGAACAGCCTGGCCCACCTCGGCTCCGTTGGCGCCCAGGTGGGTGTCCCTGGAGATGGGGCATGCGGTGTCCACCGGCACGCTGGAGGCCATCCGCCACCGGAGGGGCTGGAGTGCATCATCACCCGAAGGAACAGTATTTTAATTTCATTTGTTAAGTTTCCTTTTAATTTTTGAAGTTACAGTTTTTGTTGGTTGTGCCCCTACACGCTTAACTTCCAATAGACAACTGCCTGATATACAAAGATTCAGCCTGGCCTGATGCTTGAGGACTTCCGCGAACGGTGGGCACCAGAGGGACTGGAGTGCATTATTACCCCCCGGAATATCATTTTAAATGGATTTGTTAAGGTTCCTTTAAATTTTTTGTTAATTTACAGTCTTTATTTGTTGTGCCCCTTTAGGCATATACTTAACTCTAAATCGGTAATTTCCGGCAGAGTCAGCCTGGCCCACCCCCACCTACCTCCCTCCCAACCCTCAATCCCCCCTCCCAACCCTCAATTCCCCCCTCCCTCCCCCCCAACACCCCCCCTCCCCCCTCCAATCCCCCCACCCCCTCCCTACCCCCCAACCCCCTCCCTACCCCCCCACCCTACCCCCCAATCCCCCCACCCCCTCCCTACCCCCCAACCCCCTCCCTACCCCCCCACCCCCCTCCCTACCCCCCCACCCCCTCCCTACCCCCCCACCCCCTCCCTACCCCAATCCCCCCACCCCCCTCCCTACCCCCCAATCCCTCCCTACCCCCTCCCTACCCCCCCCACCCCCTCCCTACCCCCCCCCCACCCCCTCCCTACCCCCAATCCCCCCACCCCCTCCCTACCCCCCCACCCCCTCCCTACCCCAATCCCCCCCACCCCCAATCCCCCCCACCCCCTCCCTACCCCCCCACCCCCTCCCTACCCCCCAATCCCCTCCCTACCCCCCAATCCCTCCCCACCCCCTCCCTACCCCCCCAATCCCTCCCCACCCCCATCCCCCCCACCCCACCCCCTCCCTACCCCCCAATCCCCCCACCCTACCCCCAATCCCTCCCTACCCCCCAATCCCTCCCTACCCCCCCACCCCCTAATCCCCTCCCTACCCCCCAATCCCCTCCCTACCCCCCAATCCCTCCCCACCCCCCTCCCCACCCCCCAATCCCTCCCCCCCAATCCCTCCCCACCCCCTCATTCCTCCCCACCCCCTCCCTACCCCCCAATCCCTCCCCACCCCCCCATCCCTCCCCACCCCCTCATCCCTCCCCACCCCCCAATCCCTCCCCTCCCATCCCTCCCCTCCCATCCCTCCCCTCCCATCCCTCCCCACCCATCCCTCCCCACCCCCCAATCCCTCCCCACCCCCCAATCCCTCCCCACCCCCCACCCCCTCCCCACCCCCCAATCCCGCCACCCCCTCCCTACCCCCCAATCCCGCCACCCCCTCCCTACCCCCCAATCCCGCCCCCCACCCCCTACCCCCCAATCCCGCCCCCCACCCCCTACCCCCCAATCCCGCCCCCCACCCCCTACCCCCCCAATCCCGCTCCTCCCCCCCCCTCCTCCCCCCCCAATCCCGCTCCCCACCCCTCCCTACCCCCGATCCCCCCCGCGCCTCCCTACCCCCGATCCCCCCCGCGCCTCCCTACCCCCGATCCCCCCCGCGCCTCCCTACCCCCGATCCCCCCCGCGCCTCCCTACCCCCGATCCCCCCCGCGCCTCCCTACCCCCGATCCCCCCCGCGCCTCCCTCTCTCACTCCCCCCCCGCGCCTCCCTACCCCCGATCCCCCCCGCGCCTCCCTCTCTCACTCCCCCCCCGCGCCTCCCTCTCTCACTCCCCCCCCGCGCCTCCCTCTCTCACTCCCCCCCCGCGCCTCCCTCTCTCACTCCCCCCCCGCGCCTCCCTCTCTCACTCCCCCCCCGCGCCTCCCTCTCTCACTCCCCCCCCCCCCGCCTCCCTCCCCCCCCCCCCGCCTCCCTCTCTCACTCCCCCCCCCCCCGCCTCCCTCTCTCACTCCCCCCCCGCGCCTCCCTCTCTCACTCCCCCCCCCGCGCCTCCCTCTCTCACTCCCCCCCCCGCGCCTCCCTCTCTCACTCCCCCCCCGCGCCTCCCTCTCTCACTCCCCCCCCCCCCGCCTCCCTCCCCCCCCCCCCGCCTCCCTCCCCCCCCCCCCGCCTCCCTCCCCCCCCCCCGCCTCCCTCTCTCACTCCCCCCCCGCGCCTCCCTCTCTCACTCCCCCCCCGCGCCTCCCTCTCTCACTCCCCCCCCGCGCCTCCCTCTCTCACTCCCCCCCCCGCGCCTCCCTCTCTCACTCCCCCCCCCGCGCCTCCCTCTCTCACTCCCCCCCCCGCGCCTCCCTCTCTCACTCCCCCCCCCGCGCCTCCCTCTCTCACTCCCCCCCCCGCGCCTCCCTCTCTCACTCCCCCCCCCGCGCCTCCCTCTCTCACTCCCCCCCCCGCGCCTCCCTCTCTCACTCCCCCCCCCGCGCCTCCCTCTCTCACTCCCCCCCCCGCGCCTCCCTCTCTCACTCCCCCCCCCGCGCCTCCCTCTCTCACTCCCCCCCCCGCCTCCCTCTCTCACTCTCCCCCCGCCATCCCTAGGGGGCGGGGCCAGCAATCCACTGTTGCGCCGCCTGTCGCGCCACAACCACCCTTTGCGCGGGGCTGTTTGAGCGACGCGCTAAGGGCCAATCAGCAGGCGGCGCTCGCTCGGACCTGGCACTGGATCCGCCCTCCATTGTGCCGCGCCCCCCCAGGCCAATAAGCGAGCGCGGCGGAGGCGGGACTTCGGCTGGGCTGGGGGCTCACGCTCCGGCCGCCAACCGCCGCCGCACAAACTTTTCTCTCTCTCGCTCTTTTCGCCGGCGTGCGCGCACAAAAATAACCCCGAATTAAACGCTGAAAAGGTAAAAAAATCTGACTTACGCTTGGAATTTATTATTCATTTCCTCCCGGAACTCCCGCACCACGACCAGGCGGACGATGGCGAGTGTTCGGTAAAGCGCCGGGTGCTTGTTGTTTTAGTTTAGGAACAGAAAAACATATAAAATCTAGCAGGGAGGCCGGGCGCGGCGGCGGCGAGCAGGCCGGTTCCCTGGCGGCCCCTAGTGCGCATGCGCCGCCCACCAGCCCCACGGCCAGTGCTTCAGGACAAACTTCGCCAGTGCGCGGATCTCAATTTCGAAACCATTCACTGAGCTGCTGAACTCGCGCTTTTCCAACTCTGGTGGGTGGAGGCAGAGGATTTCAGCTGCGCTGCTGGAATTTGTATATTATCTGCAGACTGGGTTTTTTAGGAGATAGGAGTTGAGCTGTTGGAGGGGCAGAACTGAGGGAGCGCCGCACTGTCGGAGGAGCAGTACTGAGGGAGTGCTGCACTGTCAGAGGGGCAGTACTGAGGGAGTTCTGCACTGTCGGAGGGGCAGTACTGAGGGAGTGCTGCACTGTCGGAGGGGCAGTACTGAGGGAGTTCTGCACTGTCGGAGGGGCAGTACTGAGGGAGCGCCGCACTGTCGGAGGGGCAGTACTGAGGGAGCGCCGCACTGTCGGAGGAGCAGTACTGAGGGAGTGCTGCACTGTCAGAGGGGCAGTACTGAGGGAGTTCTGCACTGTCGGAGGGGCAGTACTGAGGGAGCGCCGCACTGTCGGAGGGGCAGTACTGCGGGAGCGCCGCACTGTCGGAGGGGCAGTACTGAGGGAGCGCCGCACTGACTGAGGGGCAGTACTGAGGGAGCGCCGCACTGACTGAGGGAGCGCCGCACTGTCGGAGGGGCAGTACTGAGGGAGCCCTGCACTGTCGGAGGGGCAGTACTGAGGGAGCCCTGCACTGTCGGAGGGGCAGTACTGAGGGAGCCCTGCACTGTCGGAGGGGCAGTACTGAGGGAGCGCCGCACTGTCGGAGAGGCAGTACTGAGGGAGCGCCGCACAGTCGGAGGGGCAGTACTGAGGGAGCGCAGTACTGAGGGAGCGCCGCACTGTCGGAGGGGCAGTACTGAGGGAGCGCCGCACTGTCGGAGGGGCAGTACTGAGGGAGTACCACCTTGTCAGAGGGGCAGTGCTGTGGGAGCACCGCACTGTCGGAGAGTCAGTGCTGTGGGAGCGCCGCACTGTCGGAGAGTCAGTACTGAGGGAACGCCGCACTGTCGGAGGGGCAGTACTGAGGGAGCACCGCACTGTCGGAGGGGCAGTACTGAGGGAGCGCCGCACTGTCGGAGGGGCAGTACTGAGGGAGCGCCGCACAGTCGGAAGGGCAGTACTGAGGGAGCGCCGCCTTGTCGGAGGGGCAGTACTGAGGGAGCACCGCACTGTCGGAGGGGCAGTACTGAGGGAGCACCGCACTGTCGGAGGGGCAGTACTGAGGGAGCGCCAAACTGTCGGAGGGGCAGTACTGAGGGAGCGCCAAACTGTCGGAGGGGCAGTACTGAGGGAGCACCGCACTGTCGGAGGGGCAGTACTGAGGGAGCGCCAAACTGTCGGAGGGGCAGTACTGAGGGAGCGATGCACTGTCGGAGGGGCAGTACTGAGGGAGCGCCGCACTGTCGGAGGGGCAGTACTGAGGGAGCGCCGCACTGTCGGAGGGGCAGTACTGAGGGAGCGCCGCACTGTCGGAGGGGCAGTACTGAGGGAGCGCCGCACTGTCGGAGGGGCAGTACTGAGGGAGCACCACCTTGTCGGAGGTGCAGTACTGAGGGATCGCCGCACTGTCGGAGGAGCAGTACTGAGGAAGCGCTGCACTGTCGGAGGTGATGTTTTTCAGATGAGACGTTAAACCAAGACGTCTGCCCCCTTAGGTGGAAGTGAAAGATCCCATGACACTGTTTCGAAAAGGCGTTTGACAAAGTACCATTAATTAAAGGCCATGGGATTAAAGGGACAGTGGCAGCATGGATTCAAAACTGGCTAAGGGACAGAAAGCAGAGAGTAGTGGTGAACGGTTGTTTTTCAGACTGTAGGGAAGTATACAGCGGTGTTCCTTCGGGGCTGGTATAAGGACCACTGCTCTTTTTGATATATATTTATGACTTGGACTTAATTTTAAAGTTTGCAGATGACACGAAACTCGGAAATGTAGTAAACAACGAGGAGGATAGTAACGGACTTCAGCAGGACATGGACAGACTGGTGAAATGGGCAGGCACATGGCAGATGAAGTTTAATGCAGAGAAGTGTGAAGTGACACATTTTGGTAGGAAGAATGAGGAGAGGCAATATGATCTAAATGGTACAATTTTAAAGGAGCCTTTGAATACAAATCTTTGAAGGTGGTAGGACAAGTTGAGAAGGCTGTGAAAGCAATATGGGATCCTTGGCTTTATTAATTGAGGCGTAAAATACAAAAGCAAGGAAGCTATACTTGTATAAAATACTGATTAGGCCTCAGCTAGAGGATTGTGTTCAATTCTGGGCACCACACTTTAGGAAGGATGACCAGGTCTTCGAGAGGCTGCAGGAGAGATTGACCAGAATGGTACCAGGGATGAGGGACATAAGTTACGTGGTGAGACTGGAGAAGCTGGTGGTGTTCTCCTCAGAGCAGGGTAGGTTAAGAGGAGATTTAATAGAGGAGTTCAAAATCATGAACAGTTTTGATCAGGAGAAACTGTTCCCAGTGGCAGAAGGATCGGTAACCAGAGGACACTCCCCATCATCGGGCTCAAACATTCAAATAATTTTTAATTAATTCAGCGAGAGGCAAAAGAACCAGAGGTGACAGGAGAAAACAAATTACGAAGCGAATGGTTATGATCAGGAATGCACTGAATGCAAGGGCAGTGGAAGCAGAGTCAGTAACTTTCAAAAGAGAATTGGATAAATACTTGAAGGGAAAAAAATTTGCAGGGCTGTGGGGAAAGAGCGAGGGACTTGAAGAGCTGGCACAGGCTCAATGGGCCAAACGGCCTCTTTCTGTGCTGTACGATTCTATGATAACTCTCAGCACTCCATCTCTGCATAGCCTGCCCTCAGACCCACCTCCTTCTCACAGAAATTCATTTATCTCTCAACCGCAGCACGCCAACTGAAAAATCAATTGTGATGTAATTCTTCCCCGACTAGCTGTTAGCAATTAAATAAATAATAAATACTTCTATCTTTGCTCCAAATTAATTCTCACAATCTTCTGTTGTTTCATTCATCTTTTTCTCAAGAATTCCTCTAATACTCTACATCAAATCTGACATTTCCAAATATGACATTTGATTATCATGGGTCACAAGCATTCAAGTAATTCTAATTAATCCAGGGACAGCCCCAACCAACAATGAAGGAAAGCTATAATTCTGTACCTATTATTAAATCTTCCACTTTCAATTTGTCTGCTCACTCCATAGCTTTCCTCGCACTCAGTCTGAAATCTGTAAACCTAAAAATTCAATTGCATTCCAACCTCACCGACTAATATTAAAATAATTTTTCAGTAACACTACCCGAGCTGCTTTCCAAAAACGTAATAAATTATCCATTCTCATCAAACTACAAATTGAAGTCTTACTGCACTTATATAGGGGCTTGGTGAGACCACACCTGGAGTACTGTGTACAGTTTTAGTCTCCTTACCTAAGGAAGGATATACTTGCCATGGAGGTTCACTAGACTGATTCCTGGGATGGAGG
This sequence comes from Squalus acanthias, assembly GCA_030390025.1. NCBI lineage: Eukaryota > Metazoa > Chordata > Chondrichthyes > Squaliformes > Squalidae > Squalus > Squalus acanthias. Next base: position 1,222,019 of record JASTWF010000040.1, read on the forward strand.
GATTGTCTTATGAGGAGAGATTGAGGAGACTAGACATATATTCCCTAGAATTTAGAAGAATGAGAGGTGATCTCATTGAAACGTATAAAATTCTTACAGGGCTTGACAGGGTAGATGCTAGTGGGATGTTTCCCCTGGCTGGGGAGTCTAGAACCAGGGGTCACAATCTCAGAATAAGGGGTCGACCATTTAGGACATGGGGATAATGCGGGAAGGTGGAGTTGAGGTAGAAGATCCGCTATAATATTGAATGGCGGAGCAGGCTCAAGGGGCCGAATGGCCAACTCCTCCTATTTCTGATGGTTTTATATTATGTAAATCTTCACAGTGTATTTCATATTCTCAAGAGCAGGTCAGAGGCTGGGTATTCTGCGGCAAGTGTCTCGCCTCCTGACTCCCCAAAGCCTTTCCACCATCTACAAGGCACAAGTCAGGAGTGTGATGGAGTACTCTCCACTTGCCTGGATGAGTGCAGCTCCAACAACACTCAAGAAGCTCAACACCATCCAGGACAAAGCAGCCCGCTTGATTGGCAGCCCATCCACCACCTTAAACATTCACTCCCTCCACCACCGGCGTACCGTGGCTGCAGTGTGCACCATCTACACGATGCACTGCAGCAACTCGCCAAGGCTTCTTCGACAGCACCTCCCAAACCTGCGACCTCCTCCACCTAGAAGGACAAGGGCAGCAGGCACATGGGAACACCACCACCGCCAAGTTCCCCGCTATCCTGACTTGGAAATATATCGGCCGTTCGTTCATCGTCACTGGGTCAAAATCCTGGAACTCCCTCCCTAACAGCACTGTGGGAGTACCTTCACCACACGGACTGCAGCGGTTCAAGAAGGCGGCTCACCACCACCTTCTCAAGGACGATTAGGGATGGGTAACGTCCCATGAACAAATTCAAAAAAAAAATCACTCTATACATTTTGCCAACATTTAACATTAACAATGCCTATGTAAACAGTTACAGTAGGAATTCCCTATCTAAATAGGTGCCCGTGACACTGTAGCTGCAGGCTGTGGTCACAAGGTGGCAATTTTGCCCCACTGGATCCTGCACCGACCTGTATGCTGCCCACCAAGAAATGAAATAATGGCCTCAATTCTAAAGGAAAAATCTTTAAACAAAAATTCACTCACAAACACCACCATCCAGGTCATGATTTTAAACAAATAGATATCCTTACAAAAACAAAATACTGCGGACGCTGGAAATCTGAAATAAAAACAGAAAATGCTGAAAATACTCAGCAGCTCAGCCTGACCGGTTGAGCATTTCCAGCATTTTCTGTCTTTAAATAAATACAGTGTACAGTCACAGAATATGCAGCAGCCTTCTGAAACGGAAAGAAAACCAGTCATTTGGAATAAAAGAAAAGAAAGAACTTGCATTTATACAGCGCCTTTCACAACCTCGAAGTACTTTTGAAGTGTAGTCACTGTTGTAAACGCAGCAGCCAATTTGCACACAGCAAGCTCCCACAAACAGCAATGAGATAATGTGCAGATAATCTGTTTTAGGGATGTTGGTTGAAGGGTAAATTTTATCCAGAACACCGGGGAGAACTCCCCTTGCTCTTCTTTGAAATAGTGGCCATGGGATCTTTTACGTCCACCTGCGAGGGCAGGCGGGGCCTCAGTTTAACATCCCAACCGAAAGACGGCACCTCCAACAGTGCAGCACTCCCTCAGCACTGGCTGATCGTCTCAACTCGGAAGAGCTGCAGTCGAAAGGAAGTGGCCTACAATCAACGCTGGACTGGTCATCTGTGGGTGGTTGTATGTATGATTTCCTGTAACATTATTGGTGGACTGCTCGATTAGTGGTTGGGGTTTTGAATCTGTCTTCGGAACAATAAAAGGTTAAAGGCAGAACCCGTGTGTCTGCTGTAATTTCTCATAAGTCTCAAGTCCAAACTTAATAGCCTGTTGGACGGGGTGAGGGGTAATTCCGCACATCTTCCACAGTCCAGCAATCTGTCCTCCAACAGATAGCTAGGAATGCTGAGGTGCTGCCCCCGGGGGTGTGGCAGCGGCTCCATTGGAGCACGATCCTGCTGTCCTCTCTTAGGATGACAGCATTTGTCCTCCCACCACTGCCTCTCCGCCAGTGCCGTTGCTGTTGTCTGTCAGCCAGCCAGCCCAGTGTGCTGCTGCCCATGCTGAGGTGGTGCAGTCCGCAGCCGTGCCATCTAGGCCCAGAGCTGCAAGGCCATCTGCAGTCTCCTCCACTGAAAGTCAGCAGCCTTCCACCAGCCATGCTGTAGCCACTGGGGTAGCACTTCGTGGGAGCACTAGGACAGGCAAAGGCACACGGTAAACAGGCACTAAGGGAATGCACAAGGGTGATTAGTTGCCTTTGTTATGTAATATTGGATGGATTGATGTATAAAGTTTGATTGGAATGTTTCTTTTGTCGTGGCTTATATTTCCGCATTGTGGCCAAGAGTACACTGTGATGGTCAGTAACAGAGGGAAGGTAAGGTGTGGAACTATTGTTGAATGGGGAATTGGGATTGCGTTCACTGGTACCGCTGTCGGATGAGTCGATCATGGACAGCCCGGGCAGAAAGGGGCTGTTTGGGTTGCCTCCTCCCTTCCGCCTCCTCGTCTTCTGCTTCCTCCTCTTTCTCCTCCTCTTCTTCCGCTTCCTCCTCCTACTCTTCCTCCTGCTCTTCAGCTGGTCCCCGTATGCCTGGTGGCAAGGGCTATGCTCTCATGATGGCGAGGTTGTGCAGCATGCAGCAGACCACGACAAATCTTGTGACGCGCTCTGGTGAGTACTGCAGGGCTCCTCCAGAGCGCTCCAGGCAACGGAAGAGTTGTTTAAGGACACCAATGGTTTGCTCTATCAGATTCCATGTGGCAGCATAGCTCTCATTTTACGCATGCTGCCCACGTGTGGTTGGGTTGCGGTGGTCAGCGGATAGCCCTTGTCACCCAATAGCCACCCTTTAGTTTGTCATGGTAGCTCAAAGACTGAGGGAACAGCGGACTGGCACAGAATAAAAGCATAATGAATGCTGCCAGGATACCGGGTATTCACCATCATGATGTGCTGAGCATGGTCGCACACCGACTGCACATTCAGCGAGCGGTAACCTTTGCGGTTGGGGTACATCTCAGCATTTAGATGCGGCGCCCACAAAGCCATGTGCTTTCAGTCGATGGCGCCCTGCACCATGGGGAAGTCCGCTATCCTAGCAAAGCCACATGCACGCTCTGCCTGCTTCTCTTTGGGCAGAGAGAAGACAATGAAGTCCCCTCTCCTGGCATAAAGAGCATCTGTCACCTCTCTGATGTAGCAGTGGATGGCAAACTGGGTGATGTTCCATATGTAGCTTGCTCCAGCCTGGAAGGATCCTGACGCAAGGAAATTCAGGGCCATGGTCACCTTCACAGCCACTGGCAGCACTGTCCTTGCCCTGATGTGAGGCTGCAGGTCTGGTTGCAAGAGGTGGCAGCGTTCTGTGAGCACCTCCTTCGTAAAGCGCAGATGCCTCACACACTGCTCCCAGCTCAGGCTGAGGTAAGAGAATTACTCTCAGAAGACCCTAGATGGGTAAGGCTCTCCTGCTGAGACCCCTTCTCCCCCTCCTCCTCTCTCTGTGAGCAGCTTGTCCTCTTCTTCACTGCCTCTGCTCTATCTCCCTGTCATGCTGCAGGCCAAGGGGGATGACAACCAGAGCATCCATGACCGGGAGCAAGTGGACTGACCAGAACCAAGGCCTTCTCCACTTGCAACACCACTCGCTGTCACCTCGCCAACTTTAAACAACTCTAGAAATCTCCAACCACTTCCACAAACTTACAGAGCCAGCAGAAACTAATCAGCACCTAACCTTAGAGTGGTTGCTGATCCTTTAAATGTCGCTGGTAGGGGGGTCCTTGCTGCTGCTGAACGCACATTAGCTCCAGCATTGAGGACAAAAATGGCAGTGCCAGCGTCAAAACAGCGTCGCACGCTGATTGACGTCACCATCTGCTTGCTCTACATACTTCTGGCACACGCACCCAGAGCCAACACTAATGCCCTCCCCAAGTTGGCGTCTGGCGCGGCACGCACCAGAAGTGCGCACGCCTGGCACGGCCGCCATTTTGTTCACGAAGTGGCACCCGTAGCGGCAGAAAATTGGGCGCCATGGAGCCAAATTTTTCGCCCAGCATCTCCACACTGGAAGTGTATGCCAATCACATTTTAACGTGCGGTTGGGAAATTACTGTCTATCATCAACATTCTGTGATAACCACTGGCTTTAGAAAGAAAGACTTGCATTTCTATAACCCCTTTCACAGCACTGGGAGTGCCAGCCTGGATTTTGTGCTCAAGTCTCTGGAGTGGGGCTTGAACCCACAACCTTGCATGACTCAAGAGGCGAGAGAGTGCTACCCACTGAGCCACAGTTGACACTGTCCTGGTTAGTAATCTGGTGCACGCTGCATGGCCATAATCCACTGTCATTCAGATCAGCAACTCCTCGGCGCTGGAGCTCAGTGCCACAATTGAGCTGTGGTGGGTTAACTGAATTTACTAACTTTGATAGGCTTTGTTTTTCAGATTAGTAGAGAAACAAACATATTCACACAAGTTTAGTCATTTAAAAACCTCAATGAGGACACGAGAGCAGTTCTCAACGAAGCCATGAGACTAATTGTGAAATCTCATATTATTAAACAGGCGAGTTAAGAAATGAGTACATGACTGACATGTCAATCACATAGAGGTGTCCAATTACATCAAGTGAAAGGGGAAGGGCCGGCTCGACACAGTACAAATATGCCTTGAAGAAGTATCAGAAAAGACTTTTGACTTTGAACCTTCCAGCACCTGGTCCGAGAATGCTGCTTTTTGCAGACTCTTTGCTGAATGGCGCCCTGGCATGGATTGGCACACTGACGTGCCTCTACTACCTTGCTACGTACACTTGGGAGCTCCTGGTTGGCATCAGGATTTACGTCCTATCCAAATTTTGGAGAACAGACCTGATGTCCTACGGGGAATGGGCTGGTAAGGTTGTGGTTTGTTTTCTGCTCAGAATTTTCTTGGCGTCTCCTGATGGTGTGGACTCTTTCCTGGGTCGCGAACTCATGGGCGCGGGCGCTTCCCACCGCCTGGCCCCGTGTGGCGGGTACTCGTGCGCAGACCTAAGCCGCGAATGCTGGCAGGGGCTATTTGCATCACAGCAGAGCCCGGTCCGTAGTCAGCTAACACTTCCCCATCCCGCCCTAACACACATTTACCCTGAAGAGTTTCTGGATAGTGATCAGAACAGGGGGTTCTGGCTGATCTCCCCTTGAGGAAGGACAGAATGGTGAAGAAATTAGGAGTGTGCGATATAGCAAATTTCATATATCTTGGATAGCTATCTATGGGCGGTGTGTTTGGGGAACTTTTCCAAGAATAGTCTGTTCCCAGAACATTCCCAAACTCACTTGGGAAGCCATGCTGATGGAACAAAAAAAACCCATAATTTTAAAGTAGGCGCTCTCTTTGCCTAGTTTTGCTCATGTGCAATCTGAATTTGTTAATACCCGCTTTCGTTCAAATGTAATTAAATTGATCATTGCCTGGGCAGCATTGGGGCGCTCTAGCATAGTCACCCATGCCTCTCTTTCGCCTCTGAGTCAGAAGGTCATGGGTTCAAGTCCCATTCCAGAGATTTGAGCATAAAATCGAGGCTGACATTCCCAGTGCAGTACTGAGGGAGCGCCGCACTGTCGGAGGGGCAGTACTGAGGGAGCGCCGTACTGTCGGAGGGGCAGTACTGAGGGAGCGCCGCACTGTCGGAGGGGCAGTACTGAGGGAGCGCCGCACTGTCGGAGGGGCAGTACTGAGGGAGCGCCGCACTGTCGGAGTGGCGGTACTGAGGGAGCGCCGCACTGTCGGAGGGGCAGTACTGAGGGAGCGCCGCACTGTCGGAGGGGCCATCATTTGGATGTAACGTTCTGCCCTCTCAGGTGGACGTAAACGTTTCAATGGCCACTATTCAAAGAAGAGCAGGGGAGTTTTTACCCGGTGTCCTGGCCAACATTTATCACTAGAACAGATTACCTGGTCATTATTACATTGCTGTTTGATGGAGCTTGCTGTGCGCAGATTGGCTGCTGCGTTTCCTACATTACAACAGTGACCACACTTCAAAACATTGGCTGTAAAGCGCATTGGGACGTCATAGAGTCATAAGTCATAATGGCACCGAAGGAGGCCATTCGGCCCATCGAGTCCGTGCCGTCCTGAGGTCGTGAAAGGCGCTATAGAAATGCATGTCTATTTTCTTTCCACTGAGACTTAATGCCCCTGAGTTGAGGAGGACAGAGAGAGAGAGAGGGTGGTGGGGGAGAGGGTGGAATTAAGTTAAACCTCCTCTTGTACACCCCTTCTGGAAAGTGTGGATGTTGGGACGGGATTTTGGGGTGACAATAGAATCGGGGTCTGCTGTGCTGCCGCTCACACTTAAAGAACCTGCTGGACAAAATAGCCACTTGGCATAAGTACAGAAGCCGCTGCCCTCTGGAGGGAAAGCAGGTTATCGAGGTTATCACAGGGGCTGTTGTACTCAAGGGCAGAACGATGTTACCTCACAGTCGCGTCTGGTCAGCTGTGTACATGCACAAAGCTCTATTGCTGACACTATTAAAAGAAAGAAAGACTTACATTTATACAGTGCCTTTCACGACCACCAGACGTCACAAAGCGCTTTACAGTCAATGAAGTATTTTCACTGTTGTAATGTGGGAAATGCAGCAGCCAATTTACACACAGCAAGCTTCCACAAACAGCGATGTGATAATGACCAGATAATCTGTTTTTGTTATGTTGGTTGAGGGATAAATATTGGCCCCAGGACACCGGTGAAAACTCCCCTGCTCTTCTTCGAAATAGTGGCCATGGGATCTTTTAACGTCCACCTGAGAGAGCAGACGGGGCCTCAGTTTAACGTCTCATCCGAAAGACGACACCTCCGACAGTGCGGCGCTCCCTCAGTACTGCCCCTCCGACACTCCCTCAGTACTGCCCCTCCCACAGTGCGGCGCTCCCTCAGTACTGCCCCTCCGACAGTGCAGTGCTCCCTCAGTACTGCCCCTCCGACACTCCCTCAGTACTGCCCCTCCGACACTCCCTCAGTACTGCCCCTCCGACAGTGCGGAGCTCCCTCAGTACTGCCCCTCCGACAGTGCGGTGCTCCCTCAGTACTGCCCCTCCGACAGTGTGGCGCTCCCTCAGTGCTGCCCCCTCCGACAGTGCGGCGCTCCCTCAGTGCTGCCCCTCCGACAGTGCGGCGCTCCCTCAGTACTGCCCCTCCGACAGTGCGGCGCTCCCTCAGTACTGCCCCTCCGACAGTGCGGTGCTCCCTCAGTACTGCCCCTCTGACAGTGCGGCGCTCCCTCAGTACTGCCCCTCCGACAGTGCGGCGCTCCCTCAGTACTGCCCCTCCGACAGTGCGGCGCTCCCTCAGTACTGCCTCTCCGACAGTGCGATGCTTCCTCAGCACTGCCCCTCCGACAGTGCGGCACTCCCTCAGTACTGCCCCTCCGACAGTGCAGCGCTCCCTCAGTACGGCCCCTCCGACAGTGCGGCGCTCCCTCAGTACTGCCCCTCCGACAGTGCGGCGCTCCCTCAGTACTGCCCCTCCGACAGTGCGGCGCTCCCTCAGTACTGCCCCTCCGACAGTGCGGCGCTCCCTCAGTACTGCCCCTCCGACAGTGCGGCGCTCCCTCAGTACTGCCCCTCCGACAGTGCGGCGCTCCCTCAGTACTGCCCCTCCGACAGTGCGGCGCTCCCTCAGTACTGCCCCTCCGACAGTGCGGCGCTCCCTCAGTACCGCCCCTCCGACAGTGCGGCGCTCCCTCAGCACTGCACTGGAGTGTCAGCCTAGCTTTATGTGCTCAAGTCCCTGGACTGGGACTCGAACCCACGAGCTTCTGACTCAGAGGCGAGTGTGCTACCCACTGAGGCACTGGCAGACATTGCTTCATGGAGTTTCCGTAATCACGAATTCTAAGTCTGGCATTCTTTCAGACCTTGCAGTCGAGATAAATGAAGCTGAATACTTTGCTAAAGACATTTTCAAATGCTAAAGGCGCAAAGTCTACTTACATTGACGCGCACACCTAAACATTTGAAGGTTGGCAGGACTACTGTGCCGAGGTCAGGGATCACAGCAGAACCTGTTCCGTCCTCACCTGAGACCCTCCGCACAGGGGCATCTCCCTGGATAGTGGTCAGAACGGGGAGTTCTGGCCGATCTCTCCTAGATGCGTGACACCGATTTAAGATAATTGGCAACAAAAAAAAACAGGGAGATGAGGAGAAATGATTTTTACTCTGCTTGTCAGTCTGCTAGACGACTAGAGATTAAGATTTGAGAAGGAGTTAAGAAATCCATTTTACGCAAAATGAACCACTTCTATTGCTTTCAGTTTTAGTTCTGTAGAAAGAAAGACTTGCATTTCTATCGCGCCTTTCACGACCACCGGACGTCCTAAAGCGCTTTACAGCCAATTAAGTACTTTTTGAAGTGGAGTCACTGTTGTAGTGCGGGAAACACGGCAGCCAATTGGCGCACAGCAAGCTCCCGCAAACAGCAATGTGATAATGGCCAGATAATCTGTTTTAGTGATGTTGGTTGAGGGATAAATATTGGCCCCAGGACACCCAGGGAGAACTCCCCTGCACTTCTTCGAAATAGTGCCGTGGGATCGTTTATGTCCACCTGAGGGAGCAGACGCTAACTCAGTTTAACATCTCATCCGAAAGAGCAGCACTCCTTCAGTACTGGCAGTGGAGTGTCAGCCGAGATTTATTGTGCTTAAGTCTCTGGAGTGGGACTTTGAACCCACAACCTTTTGACTCAGAGGCGAGGGTGCTACCAACTGAGCCACAGCTGACAATCTTTAGAAGTAGTTAAAATCTTTAGAATTAAAATAACTTGCAAAGATCAGTAGACTGTCAACAAGTCTGTACGGCTGTAACTCTCATCTCATAAAACAGCCTTGGATCAGCCTCTGGTGGTCACATCTATATGTTTCTTCTTTCTATACATGTGAATAGGTGAGGTGCTTTAACTACGTCTAGAGATCGGACGGTGGAGCCGATGGGGGCGAAATTCCCCTCCTTTACACCTCCGGTGGGAGGCGATAGCGGGGCGCGAATGGCTTTCTACCCTCCCCCCCACCCCGAGGCGATAACCGCACCTCCCGCGAAATTCCGCGGGAGATTAGCGGCGGCGCTACCGGGTACCGCCCCGATCTTCCGCGCCCGGAGATCGTGACGTCATCTCCGGGCGCAGCTCCCCGGCAGCGCCTCAGGAGAAAGGTTCGCACTCGCGCCCCGCAGCAGCCGGGCGCTAACTAGCCAAACATTTTTCACTTAGCGCCCCCAAAACGGCCCTCCGGGGGGGAATTTTCTCCCCCTTTGAGTCTTTGGTAGGTTCAGGCAGTAATAACTAATGTAAAACCAAAAATAACAACAGAAAACGCTGGAAAAACTCAGCAGGCCAGGCAGCATCCGTGGAGAGAGAAAGAGAGTTAACGTTTCAGGTCGATGACCTTTCGTCAGAACTGGGAAGAGCCGGAAATCAAATAGATTTAAGGCCAGGGTAAAGCTGGGAAAAAGGGGAGGGGATAAAAGAACAAAGGGGGAGATGAAGAGACATTAAGAAATATGCAAGGCTAGAGGTGGTGTTAATGTGACAGATTAAGGCTGAAAGAAGTGTGAAATCCACTGGCAGAATGAAGGACAGCTGCCAGCTTCTAGGAGGAAAAAAAAGGTGGGGGGGGGGCAAATAAAAGGGTGGAAAAAATAAAATATAAATGTGATTGGAGCTGAGGTTATGATCTAAAATTGTTGAACTCGATATTGAGTCCAGAGGGCTGTAGCGTGCCTAAACGAAAGATGAGGTGCTGTTCCTCGAGCTTACGCTGCGCTTCCGTGGAACAGTGTAATAGGCCGAGGACGGTGAGGTCAGAGTGGGAGTGAAGCGGTGAATTAAAGTGACAGGCGACCGGGAGCTCGGGGTCCCCCTTACGGACTGAACGGAGGTGTTCCGCAAAGCGGTCACCCAATCTGCGTTTGGTCTCCCCAATGTAGAGGAGACCACATCGTGAGCAGCGAATACAGTATACTAAATTGCAGGAAGTACAAGTAAATCGCTGTTTCACCTGGAAGGGGTGTTTGGGGCCCTGGACAGTGGGAAGAGGGGAGGTGTAAGGGCATATGTTGCATCTCCTGCGCGTGCACGGGAAGGTGCCGGGCGAAGGGGAAGGGGTGCTGGGGGTGCTAGAGGAGTGGACTAGGGTGTCGCGGAGGGAGCGGTCCCTGCGGAATGCTGAAAGGGGAGGTGAGGGGAAGATGTGTTTGGTGGTGGGATCACGCTGGAGGTGGCGGAAATGGCGGAGGATGATCCGTTGAATGTGGAGGCTGGTGGGGTGAAAGGTGAGGACAAGGGGAACCCTATCGTGGTTCCGGGAAGGAGGGGCAGGGGTGAGGGCAGAAGTGCGGGAGATAGAACGGACACGGTCGAGGGCCGTGTCGACCACGGTAGAGGGGAATCCTCGGTTGAGGAAAAAGGAAGACATGTCGGAAGCACTGGTATGGAAGGTGGCATCATCAGAGCAGATGCGGCGGAGACGGAGAAACTGGGAGAATGGAATAGAGTCCTTACAGGAGGCGGGGTGGGAGGAAGTGTAGTCCAGGTAGCTGTGGGAGTCAGTGGGCTTGTAGTGAATGTTAATCAATAACCTATCCCCAGAGATGGAGATGGAGAAGTCGAGGAAGGGAAGGGAAGAGTCGGAGATGGACCATGTGAAGGTGAGGGAAGGGTGGAAATTGGAAGCATAGTGAATGAAATGTTCTAGTTCAGGGCGAGAGCAGGAGACGGCACCGATACAGTCATCAATGTACCGGAAAAAGAGGTGAGGGAGGGGACCCGAGTAGGACTGGAACAAAGAGTGTTCCACATATCCCACGAAAAGGCAGGCATAGCTAGGACCCATGCGGGTTCCCATAGCAACAGCTTTAATTTGGAGGAAATGGGTAAACCAAGCCTGACAGGTGACGGAGGAGGTGATGTAGTCACTTGTAATGTGAGTTGGGGAGAAGCGAGACAGCTGGAGCGTTAAGCTCAATGGACGGGAACGTGTGCGACCACATCTTATGTAATCTCGTTGGCTGTGAGGAAGTTATTGCTCATTTAACCGTCAAGTATGTTTGGCTTCGTGTTTGAACTCACGATTAATACAGGGACAGAATGCGGACTCTGTCTATGTACTCAAACAAATTTACGTTCCTAACCATGCTTCCACGTTTAAAGCTCTCGAGACCACCGATTCTGGGATAGGGGGCTGCCGCTGCCTCTGAGCTAAAGTCCCTGGGCTGGAGAGTGAAGTGCACGTGGTATACGGCTCTTCTGGCTCTTCCCCTCAGCCTCGTCCCACGTTCAAGCACTGTTATCACAACTAGGCGACAGGAACACGGTGGCATAGTGGTTAGCACTGGTGCCTCACAGCGCCAGAGACCCGGGTTCGAATCTGGCCTCGGGTGACTGTCTGTGTGGAGTTTGCACATTCTCCCCGTGTCTGCGTGGGTTTCCTCCGGGTGCTCCGGTTTCCTCCCACAGTCCAAAAATGTGCGGGTTAGGTTGATTTGGCTATGATAAATTGACCCTTAGTGTTAGGGGGGGATTAAATATGTGGGGTTACAGGGATAGGATGGGATATGTTAGGGGGAATTAAATACGTGGGGTTACGGGGATAGGGTGGGATATGTGTCGGTGCAGGCTCGATGGGGATTCTGTGTGAGGGAGCAGGGACAGGGTGCTGGATTTGGATGATCAGCCATGATCGTATTGAATGGTGGAGCAGGCTCGACAGGCCGAATGGCCTACTCCTGCTCCTAGTTTCTATGTTTCTATGAAAAGAACAGGAATAAATGCTCAAGATGTTATCGGTGGCTCAGTGGGTAGCACTCTGAGTCAGAAGGTTGTGGGTTTGAGCCCATAATCTAGGCTGACACTCTCGGTGCCAGCACTGAGGGAGCGCCGCACTGTCGGAGGGGCAGTACTGAGGGAGTGCCGCACTGTCAGAGGGGCAGTACTGAGGGAGCGCCGCACTGTCAAGGGGCTGTACTGTGGGAGCGCCGCACTGTCGGAGGGGCAGTACTGAGGGAGCGCCGCACTGTCGGAGGGGCAGTACTGAGGGAGCGCCGCACTGTCGGAGGGGCAGTACTGAGGGAGCGCCGCACTGTCGGAGGGGCAGTACTGAGGGAGCGCCTCACTGTCGGAGGGGCAGTACTGAGGGAGCGCCGCACTGTCGGAGGGGCAGTACTGAGGGAGCGCCGCACTGTCGGAGGGGCAGTACGGAGGGAGCGCCGCACTGTCGGAGGGGCAGTACTGAGGGAGTGCCGCACTGTCGGAGGGGCAGTACTGAGGGAGCGCCGCACTGTCGGAGGGGCAGTACTGAGGGAGCGCCGCCATCACGAGATAATGGGTTGTAAGCGAGCCGGAAACTGTCTTGGTTTCAGTATGGTGACGATAGAGAGGGAGAAGACTGAGCAAGTAAGAGAGGAAAATATAATAAATCATAAATGAATTATCCGTCAGTAAAATGGATTTTTAATCAGTTACTTTTTCTAGTTGTAACAGGTGCAACCGCTGGGATTGGAAAAGCCTACGCACATGAGGTAATACAGATCTCTGCCTTTGAGTTGCTGTCTATATTCATAGTATGATACAGCACAGAAGTAGGCCATTCGGCCCATCGTGCCTGTGCCGGCTCTTTGGTAGAGCTCTCCAATCAATCCCACTCCCCCCCCCTCCCGCTGCTCTTTACTGTCTATATTGTAATTGAATTATTACAGAGACAGGCTTGGTTATGTTTGCAAATATTTGCATCCATGCTTTTGTTACCTCCAGACTCGAGCGTTCCAATGGTCTCCCGGCCGACCTCCCACTTTGCCCAAACTTGAACTCATCCAAAACTCTCATTCCCGTATCCTAAATTGCACCAATTCCCGTTCACCCAATACCCCTGTGCTCGCCGACCTGCTCCCGGTCCAGCAACGCCTCGCTTTTAAAATTCTCACCTTGTGTTCAAATCCTTCCCATCACCTCGCCCACCCCACCCATATCTCTGTAGCATCCTCCAGCCCCACAACCCTCTGAGATCTCTGTGTTCCTCCAACTGGCCTCTTGTGCCTCCCTGATTTCCTTTGCCCCACCATTGGCGGCCGTGCCTTCAGCTGTGTAGGTTCTGGAATTCCCTCCCTAAACCTCTACGCCTCTAACCTCTTCCTTTAAAACCGACCTCTTTGACCAAGCTCTTGGTCACCTGTCCTAATATCTCCTTATGTGGCTCGGTGTCAAATTTTGTTTGATAATCGCTTCTGTGAAGTGCCTTGGGACGTTTTACTACGCTAATAGCCCAAGTTCTTGTATTATTTCTAAAATATTCAGCTTTTTTCCCCCAACTTTCTCTCCAGCCTCTCCCGAAGGAGCTGATTCCTGCTCGGGTACGGGTTCACTGTCAACGGCCATCCTTCAGTACTTCATAACTGAGCCGAGACAGAGGGCATCGGCGCAGCTATTCAGTTGTGAAGGCATCACACCGAAGACGAACCCCGGACAGTGATTGAGAATGGGAAGCCTGGCTGAACTCCCAGCCCTCCTCCCAAGGGTACTGAGGACAATTATAGTGCCCCAAATAATGTCCTGGCCGAGGTCAGCTACTTCAGCAGAGACCCGAGATCGTATCTGAGATCTTTCTGGTCTATGTGCCTCAGTACCACACTGGGGCAGTGCAACCAGCTACTAGGGAGCTCCTCCTTTTCTTCTAATGGAACATTGCATTGCGATATCTGATTACAGCAGGATCTTCTCTCTCACTGGTGTACACTCCTGGTGTGGTGCTCAGCTTGGCCCTTACCACACCAGTGGGGCACTGGATTAATGCCTTTCTTCTCTTGATTCCCAGTTGGCAAGAAGAGGGCTCAATGTGGTGCTGATCAGCCGGTCGTTGGAGAAGCTGAGAGCCACAGCAAAGGAGATAGGTAAGAACCACAGAAGATTCCCACAGAGGGAGGTCGTTCAGCCCATCGTGTCTACGCTGGCTCTTTGCTAGAGCAATGCAAAACTAATCCCACTGCATCGACCCTGTAGAGGCACAGGTGCTGCATCAGTAGGTCAGTGTCCCTGTGTCTACTACACATGGGGACATAGTCTTTATGACCCACAACCCTCCTCTAATTCTGGCCTCTTGAGCATCCCCGATTTTCATTGCTCCACTATTGGCGGCCGTGCCTTCAGCTGCCTGGGCCCTGTGCTCTGGAATTCCCTCCCTAAACCTCTCCGCCTCTCTACCTCTCTCTCCTCCTTTAAGACGCTCCTTAAAACCGACCTCTTTGACCAAGCTCTTGGTCACCTGTCCTAATATCTCCTTATGTGGCTCGGTTCAAATTTTGTTTTATAACGCTCCTGTGAAGCGCCTTGGGACATTTTAAAGGCACTATATAAATACTAGATGTTGTTGTTGTTGTTGTTGAATTACATAAGAGATGATCTCACAACTAACGATTACCTGTTGGCGGTTACAATTGGCTTCAGTGTCCCTGGGTTATGGAGGGGTTACAAATCAGCCAGGCTTCCTCCTGCTGTTCGCTATCCAATGCGCACTGCTTGATAGTGCACCTGGTGAGGAGCTGGCTCGGCTGTGATGGCCCTCACTGTCGAATAGCCTGCTAGCACACATTGCCTGCACTCTCTCACATGAAGGAAGAATGGCCTTTTTGGGCAAAGCACCCAAGGCAGCTGGCATCGGTGGGAGAGTACCCCAGCGAGGGCCAGTGTCTCCGGGAGAGGCGGGCAGATCCCTGGGCACAATGCGACGAGAGACAGGTGGAAACAAGAGTTTCAAATCTCGTTGAGAGGAAGCAGCACATCCACCACTCGCTGTCTCGCAGCTGTTGAAAATTCAGTGGAAACCTCAGTAAACCCCATCATGAGACACGAACGCAAAGTGGGAACGGAAAACTGTTGCTTTTGGTGTTAAAATTTACATTTTAAAATATCTCACAAGCCACTCCGAAATGGGACTATTTGGCCCAAAACTAGTTGGGTGAGAAGCTGGCTCCATCTCTTCAGTCACTTCGCCCGACCCACAATCCAAACACCCCACCCAAAGGCAACACCAGACGTTCCTGCGTTGGGCTGGGAAAAAGCTGCTCTGTTTTAAAATGATGCCCATCGTAAATCGGGCCCTGTGATACAAACCCAGTTAGGCCCCAGCTGGAGTATTGTGTCCAATTCTGGGCACCGCACTTTAGGAAGGATGTCAAGGCCTTGGAGAGGGTGCAGAAGAGATTTACCAGAATGGTACCAGGGATGAGGGACTTCAGTTACGTGGAGAGACTGGAGAAGCTGGGGTTGTTCTCCTTGGAGCAGAGCAGGTTAAGGGGAGATTTGATAGAGGTGTTCAAAATCATGAAGGGTTTTGATAGAGTAAATAAGGAGAAACTGTTTCCAGTGGCAGGAGGGGCGGTAACCAGAGGACACAGATTGAAGATAATTGGCAAAAGAACCAGAGGGGAGATGAGGAGAATTGTTTTACGCAGCGAGTTGTGTGATCTGAAATGCGCTGCCTGAAAGGGCGGTGGAAGCAGATTCAACAGTAACTTTCAGAAGGGAAATGGAAATGTTAATATTTGCAGGGTTATGGGGAAAGGGCAGGGGGGAGTGGGACTAATCGGAGAGCTCTTTCAAAGAGCCAGCACAGGCACGATGGGCCGAATGGCCTCTTTCTGTGCTGTGTATCATTCTGTAAAACCTGTTTGGGTGAGAGGACATGTCGAGTGATTCTGGAAGTTATTCGACTGTGAGATGATGACTTGTTCCTCTCTGGGTGATTGCAGAGCAGCAGCAAGGCAAGAAAACCAAGATTATTCAGGCCGACTTCTCTTCTGGCGCCGAGATCTACGGACCGATCGAGGCAGCGCTGAAGGACCTGAACATTGGGATCCTGGGTAATTCCATCTCGTTCCCAAGGTTTGAATTTGACCAACTTTCTCATTTTTACAGGAATCCCGCTGCCCGGCAGGGAAAATCCAGGTATAAAAATAAGGAGAGCGTTGTTCCAGATGCGCTTGCACACGCGGGAGTAAGGAAACATAAGAAAAATCAAAGAGCGGAGGAAAGGGTTACTGGTGGAAAAAATCTCATTCAGGTTTTTTAAATGACGGGAGGTGTTCACCAGCAGAAAGCATTCGTCAAATTGTTACACAGAATGATCATCAATTCAAACTTATTTTGTTTTACTCCACAACATTGATTCTTCAATATCTTGTGGTTATTTTTAGTATGTTGGCAGCCTGTTACAGAAATGGATTAACTGGATTAACTAGAAATACAGTCAGTAAATAACACGGCGCTGGGGGGAGAGGGGTTACTGAGTGAGTGTGAGGGAGCTGGATTAACATCAGTAGAGATACAGTCAGTAAATAACATGGCGCTGGGGGAGGGGTTACTGAGTGCGTGTGAGGGAGCTCGATTAACATCAGTAGAGATACAGTCAGTAACACAGGGCCCTGGGGAGTTGGGCTACTGAACTGGACATTTGTTGATGTGGTTCTGTTCTAATTGTGATTTTCTGTGTTGCAGTTAACAATGTTGGAAAGACGTACGAAGTGCTTCCATGTTACTTCCTTGATGTTGCAGATGTCGATAAGGTGTAGTACATTACACATTCTCATAGACTTTGTGTTACATAGTACAATTATCTGGCCCATTATTCAGTCCAAGATCAGTCTAGTCCACAGTTCATAAAATTACATAGAATCTGTGGAACAGAAACAGGCCATTCGGCCAAACCTGTCGGTGCCGGTGTTTATGCTCCACACGGGCCTCCTCCCACCCCTCTCCATCTAACTCTATCCATTCATTTTATGTTCAATTTCTCTCTATTCCAGTGAGAAGTTGGGGTGCATTTTGCTCTCAGAACCTGCCTCCTTCCCCTCCCACTCTCCTTCTCTAAGTCATGCTCGTTAGGTGTACTGGTTTCTGCAGCCAGTCAGAGCATTCACCTCAGGGAGTCAGGTGCTGGAATAAAAGTCTCCTCTGTAAGACGTTCAGATTGTCTGACAGTTTATAGAGTTCAGACCCATGGAACAGACAACTCGAGACAAAGACTTCAGGGTAAACTATTCTTTACTTAAAATCAGCAAGAGCTTACAAGTAAGTACCCAAATTCAGAGGCTAGGTATTCTGCGGCAAGTGTCTCACCTCCTGACTCCCCAAAGCCTTTCCACCATCTACAAGGCACAAGTAAGGAGTGTAATGGAATACTCTCCACTTGCCTGGATGAGTGCAGCTCCAACAACACTCAAGAAGCTCGACACCACCCAGGACAAAGCAGCCCGCTTAATTGGCACCCCATCCACCACCTTAAACATTCACTCCCTCCACCACCGGCGTACCGTGGCTGCAGTGTGTACCATCTACAAGATGCACTGCAGCAACTCGCCAAGACCTCCCAAACCTGCGACCTCTACCACCTACAAGGACAAGGGCAGCAGGCGCACGGGAACACCACCACCTCCAAGTTCCCCTCCAAGTCACGCACCATCCTGACTTGGAAGTATATTGCCGATCCTTCATCGTCGCTGGGTCAAAATCCTGGAATTCCCTCCCTAACAGCACGGTGGGAGTACCTTCACCACACGGACTGCAGCGGTTCAAGAAGGCGGCTCACCATCACCTTCTCAAGGGCAATTGGGGATGGGCAATAAATGCCGGCCTTGCCAGCCATGCCCACATCCCATAAAAACGAATTAAAAAAAAAATACAACCCGTACTCAAATCATTTACCTGTTAGAAGCAAGCATGTACGGAATGATAACCGTACTCAAATCATTTACTTATTACAAGTAAGCATGCACGGATCTTAATCATTTGCATTAAGCTCAAGTGATCATAAGCAACCATACACGTACTAACACCAGTGAGAGGTCAATTCAGCGATGACTAGACACATGACGTTAGCTGGCAACTGACCACGTTGGCCTCAACTGCAGCCGCGAGTGGTCATTTTACAGCATCTTTTATACCCCAAAACTTGGCAGCTCGCCCACAGCATTCATGTCCCGAACTGTGTGACGAGTGTTGTTTTCTCTCTCGCTTATCTCTCCGATCTGTTTTGATGCCTGTCTCGGACCGTGTTTTCAGAATCCTCAAAGGGGAAGGGGAACAATCACAAGTCGTGGTACACATCGGTACCAACGACATAGGTAGGAGAAGGGACGGGGATTTAAAACAGGAATTTAGGGAGCTAGGTTGGAAGCTGAGAGCCAGTACAAACCATGTTGTAATTTCTGGTTTGTTGCCGGTGCCACGTGCTAGCGAGTTGAGGAACAGGGAGAGAGTGCAGATAAACACGTGGCTGCAGGGATGGTGTAGGGGGGAGGGTTTCAGTTATGTGGATAATTGGAGCACATTCTGGGGAAGGTGGGACCTGTACAAACAGGACGGTTTGCACCTGAACCAGAGGGGCACCAATATCCTGGGAGGGAAATTTGCTACGGCTCTTCGGGGGGGTTTAAACTAATTTGTCAGGGGGATGGGAAAAAGGGCTGTAGTCCACGAGCCAGTGGTGAGTGTAGGGAGGTACTGAGGAGGGTATCAAGGTCGCAGGAATGTACCGGCAGACAGGAAGATGGCTTGAAGTGTGTCTACTTCAATGCAAGGAGCATCCGGAATACTTGGAGCGTGGATTGGTACTTGGGACTACGATGTGGTGGCCATTACGGAGACATGGTTAGAACAGAGACAGGAATGGTTGTTGGAAGTTCCGGGGTATAGATGTTTCAGTAAGAGTAGGGAAGTTGGTAAGAAAGGTGGAGGAGTAGCATTGTTAATCAAGGATAGTTTAACAGCGGCAGAAAGGCAGTTCGAGGGGGATCTGCCGTCTGAGGTAATATGGGCTGAAGTTAGAAATAGGAAAGGAGCGGTCACGTTGTTAGGAGTTTTCTACAGGCCCCCAAATAGTAATAAAGATGTGGAGGAAGAAATTGCAAAGCAGATTATGAATAGGTGTGGAGGTCACAGATTAGTTGTCATGGGTGACTTCAACTTTCCAAATATTGATTGGAACCTTTATAGGTCAAACAGTTCGGATGGGATAGTTTTTGCACAGTGTGTGCAGGAGGGTTTCCTGACACAATATGTGGATAGGCCGACAAGAGGTGGGGCCACGTTGGATTTGGTACTGGGTAATGAACCGGGCCAAGTGTTTGATTTGTATGTGGGAGAGCACTTTGGAGATAGTGACCACAATTCGGTAACTTTCACTATTGCAATGGAGAGGGATAGGGCCATACGGCAGGGCAGGGTTTATAATTGGGGGAGGGGTAATTATGATGCGATTAGGCAAGAATTAGGGAGTATAAGATGGGAACAGAAACTATCAGGGAAAGGCACAAACGAAAAGTGGAGCTTTTTCATGGAGCAATTACTGCGTGTCCTTGATAGGTATGTCCCTGTCAGGCAGGGAGGAAATGGCCGAGTGAGAGAACCATGGTTCACAAAAGAGGTTGAATGTCTAGTCAAGAGGAAAAAGGAAGCGTATGTAAGGATGAGAAAACAAGGTTCAGTTGGATCGATTGAGGGGTACAAGGTAGCAAGGAATGAGCTAAAAAAAGAGCTTAGGAGAGCTAGGAGGGGGCATGAGAAGTCCTTGGCGGGTCGGATCAAGAAAAACCCCAAGGCTTTTTACTCTTATGTGAGAAATAAAAGAATGACCAGGGTGAGGGTAGGGCCGATCAAGGACAGTAGTGGGAACTTGTGCATGGAGTCAGAAGAGATAGGAGAGGTGATGAATGAATACTTTTCGTCAGTGTTCACCGAGGAGAGGGGCCATCTTCTTGAGGATGAGAGTGTGATAAAGGTGGATAGGCTGGAGGTGGTCGATGTTCTGAGGGAAGATGTTTTAGCAATTTTGAAGAACCTGAGGGTCGATAAGTCCCCTGGGCCAGATGGGATATATCCTAGGATTCTTTGGGAGGCAAGGGAGGAGATTGCAGAGCCTCTGGCTTTGATCTTTGGGTCCTCACTGTCCACGGGGATGGTGCCAGAGGACTGGAGAGTGGCGAATGTTGTTCCTCTCTTCAAGAAAGGAAATAGGAATGACCCTGGTAATTATAGGCCGGTTAGTCTTACTTCGGTGGTTGGTAAGATAATGGAAAAGGTCCTGAGGGATAGGATTTATGACCATTTGGAAAGGGGTAACTTAATCAGGGATAGTCAACACGGATTCGTGAAGGGTAAGTCTTGCCTAACAAATTTGATTGAATTCTTTGAGGAGGTAACTAAGTGTGTAGATGAAGGTAGAGCAGTTGATGTCGTATACATGGATTTTAGTAAGGCGTTTGATAAGGTTCCCCATGGTCGTCTCATGAAGAAAGTAAGGAGTTGTGGGATAGAGGGAAATTTGGCCGATTGGATAAGTAACTGGCTATCTCATAGAAGGCAGAGGGTGGTGGTGGATGGAACATTTTCGGACTGGAGACCAGTTACCAGCGGTGTGCCACAGGGGTCGGTGCTGGGTCCTCTGCTGTTTGTGATTTTTATCAATGACTTGGAGGAGGGGACTGAAGGGTGGATCAGTAAATTTGCTGATGACACCAAGATTGGTGGAGTAGTGGATGAGGTGGAGGGCAGTTGTAGGCTGCAAAGAGACATTGATAGGATGCAGAGCTGGGCCGAAAAATGGCAGATGGAATTTAACCCTGATAAGTGCGAGGTGATTCATTTTGGTAGGGCAAATGTGAATAAGGATTACAGGGTCAACGGCAGGGTTCTGAGGAACGTGGAGGAGCAGAGGGATCTGGGGGTTCATATCCACAGATCTCTGAAGGTTGCCACTCAAGTGGATAGAGCAGTAAAGAAGGCCTATGGTGTGTTGGCGTTTATTAACAGAGGGTTTGAGTTTAAGAACCGTGAGGTTATGCTGTAACTGTACAGGACCTTGGTGAGACCACATTTGGAATATTGTGTGCAGTTCTGGTCACCTCACTATAGGAAGGACGTGGAAGCATTGGAAAGAGTGCAAAGGAGATTTACCAGGATGCTGCCTGGTTTGGGGGGGAGGTCTTATGAGGAAAGATTGAGGGAGTTGGGGCTTTTCTCTTTAGAGCGGAGGAGGATGAGAGGCGACTTAATAGAGGTTTATAAGATGATGAGGGGGATAGATAGAGTGGATGTTCAGAGACTATTTCCTCGGGTAGAGGCAGCTGTTACAAGGGGGCATAGCTATAAGGTGCATGGGGGGAGATATAGAAGGGATGTCCGAGGTAGATTCTTTACTCAGAGAGTGGTTGGGGTGTGGAATGGACTGCCTGCTGTGATAGTGGAGTCGGACACTTTAGGAACTTTCAAGCGGTTATTGGATAAGCACATGGAGCACACCAGAGTGATAGGGAGTGTGATAGCTTGATCTTGGTCTCGGACAATGCTCGGCACAACATCGAGGGCCGAAGGGCCTGTACTGTGCTGTACTGTTCTATGTTCTATGTTCTATGCTTAGTTAACTAAGGTCAGACGTTCAGGGGTTGGAGAGAGTCGTTGTTTTGGCACCTGAAGGTTGTTGACTCCTGGTTCTCACAGAATTTTCAAGATCTTGGCCCAGAAATTGATCTCGCTCTGTTCCCGCGGGGGTAAGGCTTCCCCGCGATCTCTCACCTCGCTTGTGCTTTTTCAGATCCAGCTCGCATGAACTTGATGTTCCAGACATCAGCTAGGCAGTGCTTGCGTATCCCAGCGGCGTAGTGAATTCGTGCGAGCTGTGGGATCACGTGACTCAGTTAGAGCCAATGGCAGCACACCATCTTCCATTCATAAGTTTCACATACGTGCTGTGAAATCTATGAATCTTACACCCCCCCAAAATAACAGCTAAACCTCAATTAAATTAAAAAAAAAACCATCACATTAATAAAATAAGTATAGTTAATTAAATTAACCATTTTAAATAAAAAATTAAATTTTTGAAAAAATTTAAAATCTTTTAAAAAGTTATAAAAATAAACTTACCTGTCTTTAAAGTCTCTAAAAAAGATATACCTGTTAAAAAAAATTCAAAAAAATACTTAATTCACTACTTACCTTGTTAAAAGTGGGTCTTACTCCTCCTTTTTCCATTTCCAAAATCTTCCGTACTTACCTGCGCGTCCAAAGCATGAAGTGCACAGCGTGCGCGCAGCCTGTAGCGCGCACGCGATGCACCGAGGAACCGCCCCCTTTTCAAAAGAGCAATTGCCGGTTTTCAGCGCATGCGCAGGGCATGCAGAAAACCGGCAATTGGAGTGGGAATACGCGAGAGTACGCAGTGCGTACTCTCGCGTCGCGGGATGAATTTTCGGCCCCTTATCTTTTCGGAGAGAGATAAAACCAGCTTGCAAGCGCATCATTTATTTTACAAATGTTTTAGCCAAGCTGTCTCTTGGCGTCAAAACTTGTCGGTACATTTGGTCACTTTAGATTCAGTCATGTTTACCGTGATGGGTGTAATCTGACACTGGATATAAAGGGCAAACATGAAACGAGTTTGGAGCATTTACTGATCCATTTCCCAGTGGGTCCACAGCACAAAGCAGGACCTGGCTCAGCTGCCAAAGAATGCGAGTGTGAAATGAAAAATTGTAGCTTTGGTGCGGTAAGGAGTGTTCTTCTGGGGCTGGGCCTTGGGTTGCCAACCCTCCAGGACTGACCTGGAGTCTCCAGGAATTCTTAGGCAGTCCCTCGGAACCGAGGATGACTTGCTTCCACACTAAAAATGAGTTCTCAGGTGACTGATGAGTCCAATGCGGGACCTACAGTCTCTGTCACAGGTGGGGCAGACGGTGGTTGAAGGGGTGGGTGGGTGGGGTGCTTGGGTTGACGTGCGCTCCTTCCGCTGTTTGTGCTTGGCTTCCGCTTGCTCCCGGCGAAGAGACTCGAGGTGTTCGGCGCCTTAGGGGCAACACGGTGGCATAGTGGTTAGCACTGTTGCCACACAGCGCCAGAGACCCGGGTTCGAATCCGGCCTCGGGTGACTGTCTGTGTGGAGTTTGCACATTCTCACCGTGTCTGCGTGGGTTTCCTCCGGGTGCGCCGGTTTCCTCCCGCAGTCCAAAGATGTGCGGGTTAGGTTGATTTGGCTATGATAAATTGACCCTTAGTGTTAGGGGGATTAAATACGTGGGGTTTCGGGGATAGGGTGGGATATGTGTCGGTGCAGGCTCGATGGGCCGAAATGGCCTCTATCTGCACTGTGGGGATTCTGTGATTCCCGGATGCTTCTCCTTCATTTTGTGCGGTCTTGGGCCAGGGATTCCCAGGTGTCGGTGGGGATGTTGCACTTTTTCAAGGAGGCTTTGAGGGTGTCCTTGAAGCGTTTCCTCTGCCCACCTGGGGCTCTCTTGGCGTGCGGACGATGTGGCCCGTCCATCGGAGCTGATCGAGTGTGGTCAGAGCTTCGATGCTGGGGATGTTGGCCTGAGCGAGAACACTGACGTTGGTGCGCCTATCCTGCCAATGGATTTGCAGGATCTTGTGGAGGCAGCGTTGGTGGTACCTCTCCAGTGCTTTGAGGTGCCTGCTGTACATGGTCCATGTCTCTGAGGCATACAGCAGGGCGGGTATCACTACTGCTCTGTAGACCATGAGCTTGGTGCTGGGTTTGAGGTCCTGGTCTTCAAACACTCTCTTCCTGGAGAGTTCTCCAGGAATTAATCTCCTGGACACTGCTGCCAGCAACCTGGGGAGAAAATAAAATCATTGGGGCGTAAAAAATATTGGGGGAAAAATTCAGTTGGTTGCACCTCCCGTTAGCGCCTTAAGAGGGCGCTAATGGGGCGCAAAGCAATTAGCGCCCGGGCGCGGCGATGTTTGTGCCGCTCGTGAAATTAACTAGACATTTTGCGGTGGCGCTAAAAACTACCGCCACGATCTCCTGCGCCGGCAGATCGTGACGTCAGTCGAGTGCGCAACGCCCTGGTAGCGCCCCGGAGTGGATATTGAGTGGCGCCCCCTGCCTTACCGCCTGCTGCTAGCAACGACAGGTTGAAGGGAGCGTTTTGCAGTCAGGTAGGGACTGGGGGAGCGCTATTTAAAGGCGACCGCTTCCTGCCTTTTATTGTTGTTGACATTTTTGAACCACGCATTCTGAGAGAGAGAGAGACAGACTTCTGGAGAGATTCAATGCTGTGTGAAGGAGTTTTGGGTACTGAGCAGCACTTTGCAGGTTCATTTTGATTTACCCTTCCTTGTATCGATTTAGAAGAGACTGGGGGGGCTGCACTCTGAGCTCTTTCCCTGGGCCTCTCCATTGTTCTTTCCAGCAGATTTGATGTACAGGTCTCTCCAGGCCAAGATTCAAGGCTGCAATGAGCAGGATGTGGATGGAAAGCAAGATCAACCCTCCCCTTTAAGAACTGGGTGGCGCCATTGTGAGTGTGTTTCATTGCTGACTGACATCACATGAGCTTCGCCAGCGCTCTGAGGTAGCGCCTCGCTCCTCGGCCTTTGCGCCTTAAGACAGGTGTGAAGCGCCTGATTTAGCGCTCCAATCACCTCCAGGGGCGATAAAAGTCAAGTTTGCAGTCGGGGGCGATAATTAGCGCCAGGCACTAATCTTTGCGCCCAGCCGATAATTGCGCCCCAAATGGGGCGACACTGAATTTCTCCCCCATTGTGCGTTTTTTTTTTCATTTTCTTTGGACACTTTTGTTTATTAAATATAAAAATATTGGAGATGGGGGAAAAAAGGCTGGTTGACAAGGCGGGCGTTTGGAGGGGGGCGGGGTGGAGGGAGGTTCATAGCAGGAGGTGATATGATGAAACCTCCAGGAATACATCCAACCATAGTTGGCAACCCAACTGAGCCTGAGGCCTTTGATGAAAGGGTCAGAATGTGCTACAAGATCGTCAATGCATTGCAAGTTATGTACTGGGTGAGATCTTGCACACTTAGGTTGTGCTAAATCTGGTTAACAAATCTCTATGTGTCTGCTCCACTTCAGTGCTGAACTTTGGCAGCATTATATTGCACTGTGTGTTGCAGGCATAATGCTCCTGTTCTTGTGTATAACAGCATGTCTTATTCGTGCTTTCAAAAAGCAAGGCACGTCCCATTTACAAATCGGGCATCTCGCCATCACGGCACCTCGTGTAGAAGAGTCACGAAGAATTAGGATTAATGGAAATGTTATTTCTGACTGTGGTGCGTGGAAACCTCAAGCTCAAACCCCCTGGCCTGTGCTAAATCTCAACATTTGCCGCTGACACAAAACTTGGAAGTATAGTGAACAGTGAGGAGGAGAGTGATAGACTGCAAGAAGACATAGACAGGCTGGTGGAATGGGCAGACGCATGGGAGATGAAATTTAATGCAGAAAAGTGCGAAGTGATACATTTTGGTAGGAAGAACAAGGCGAGGCAATATAAACTAAAGGGTACAATCCTAAAGTGGGTGCAGGAACAGAGAGAACTGGGGGTATATGTGCACAAATCATTGAAGGTGGCAGGGCAGGTTGAGAAAGCAGTTAAAAAAGCATACAGGATACTGGGCTTCATAAATAGAGGCACAGAGTACAAAAGCAAGGAATTTATGATGAACCTTTATAAAACACTGGTTCGGCCTCAACTGGAGTATTGTGTCCAATTCTGGGCACTGCACTTTAGGAAGGATGTGAAGGCCTTAGAGAAGGTGCAGAAAAAATTTACGAGAATGATTCCAGGGATGAGGGACTTCAGTTACGTGGATAGACTGGAGAAGCTGGGGTTGTTCTCCTTAGAGCACAGAAGGTAAGAGGAGATTTGATAGAGGTGTTCAAAATCATGAGGGGTCTGGACAGAGTAGATAGAGAGAAACTGTTCCCGTTGGCAGTAGGGTCGAGAACCAGAGGACACAGATTCAAGGTGATTGGCAAAAGAACCAAAGGCGACATGAGGAAAATCTTTTTTACGCAGCGAGTTGTTAGGATTTGGAATGCACTGCCTGAGAGGGTGGTGGAGGCAGACTCAATTGTGGCTTTCAAAAGGGAGTTAGATAAGTACCTGAGGGGAAAAAATTTGCAGGGCTACAGGGAGAGGGCGGGGGAGTGGGACTAGCTGAAGTGCTTTTGCAGAGATCCGGCACGGGCTCGATGGGCCAAATGCCTGCCCTCCTGTGCTGTAACCATTCTATGAACTTGGCTGGGCTAGGGAGAGGATATTGGCCAAGGTCCCTGCTCCAGTGAGCCCTGCGGAAAATGATACATGTGCGGATATCTGATGAGGAAAGGATCGGGCTGGGCTAAATGGTCAACTGTCCTGCCGACGCTCGTTGTCTGGGCTCACACATGGGAGAATGGCCACTCAGCCAGGTACCTGAGGGTCCTTGGTCCTCATGTAACTGTACCTCAGTAGGAGTCAGTGACTTCAGGGTGGGGTGGAGACAGAAAAATTAGGAAAAAAACACTTAAGTGTAAAATCAGGTTTCCAGGGAGAACTTTTTAAATATTTTTTTTTTGCTTTTATATTTCAGGCAATTCTTGATATCATGAACTGCAATACCCTTTCTGTGCTGATGGTGAGCATTCAAATACTGAGATGTACTGTATGTTTAATTAAAGGGACAGTGTCCCCACGTTTGTCTGTGGAGGGTCATATAATTGGCATTGTGGTGTCACATCTGTAAGAAAAGAAAGACTTGCATTTATGCAGCACCTTTCACGACAACCGGACGCCCCAAAGCGCTTTACAGCCAATGAAGTACTTTTTGAAGTGTAGTCGAGCTCTCCGAGAGGTGTGACTGAGTGACACCGATTTAAGATAATTGGCAAAAAAAAACGGGGAGACGAGGAGAACGATTTTTACTCAGCTTGTCAGTCTGCTAAACAGCTAGAGATTAAGATTTGAGAAGGAGTTAAGAAATCCATTTTACGCAAAATGAACCACTTCTATTGCTTTCAGTTTTAGTTCCGTAGAAAGACTTGCATTTCTACAGCGTCTTTCACGACCACCGGACGTCCTAAAGCGCTTTACAACCAGTGAAGTACTTTTTTGTCGTCACTGTTGTAATGCCAATTGTGCACACAGCAAGCTCCCACAAACAGCAATGTGATAATGACCAGATAATCTGTTTTTAGTGATGTTGGTTGAGGGATAAATATTGGCCCCAGGACACCGGGGAGAACTCCCCCTGCTCTTCTTCGAAATAGTGGCCGTGGGATCTTTTACATCCACTTGAGAGGGCAGACGGGGCCTCGGTTTAACGCCTCATCCGAAAGACGGCACCTCTGACAGTGCAGCACCTTCTGACTCAGAGGCGAGAGTGCTACCAACTGAGCCATGGCTGACACTAATTGTTGATACTGTAACTTGGGTTGAGTTCATGGCATTGAATGGCATGTGGTCTGTAGAACATAAGAACTAGGAGCAGGAGTAGGCCATTTGGCCCTTCGAGCCTGCTCTGCCATTCAACAAGATCATGGCTGATCTTCTACCTCAACTCCACCTTCCCGCACTATCCCCATATCCCGAATTCCCTTAGTTCCCAAAATTTTATCGACCTCTGTCTTGAATATACTCAACGACTGAGCATCCACAGCTCTCTGGGGTAGAGAATTCCAAAGATTCACAACCCTTTGAGTGAAGAAATTTCTCCTCATCTCAGTCCTAAATGGCCGACTCCTTAGTCTGAGACTGTGACCCCAGCCAGGGGAAATATTTTCCCAGCATTAACCCTGTCAAGCCCCTTAAAAATTATATATGTTTCAATTAGATCACCTCTGATTCTTCTAAACTCTAGGGAATATAGGCCTAGTCTACTCAATCTCCTCATAGGGCAATCCCCTCATCCCAGGAACCAGTTTAGTGAACCTTCGCTGCACTCCCTTTAAGGCAAGTATGTCTTTCCTTAGGTAAGGAGACCAGAACTGTACACAGTACTCCAGGTGTGGCCTCACCAATGCCCTGTATAATTGTAATAAGACTTCATTACTCTTATACTCTAATCCCTTTGTAACAAAAGCTAACATACCATTTGCTTTCCTAATTGCTTGCTGTACCTGCATGTTCACTTTCAGTGATTCATGTACAAGGACACCCAGGTCCCTCTGAATGCCAACACTTCCCAGTCTCTCACCATTCAAAAAATATTCTGCTTTTTTGTTTTTCCTACCAAAGTGGATAACTTCACACTTCCCCACATTGTATTCCATTTGCCCTGTTCTTGCCCACTCAGTCAACCTGTCATATCTCTCTGCAACCTCTTTGTGTCCTCCTCACGCTTACTTTCCCACCTAACTTTGTATCATCAGCAAACTTGGATACGTTACACTCAGTCCCTTCATCGAAGTCATTAACATAGATTGTGAATAGCTGAGGCCCAAGCACTGATCCTTGCGGTACCCCACTAGTTACAGCCTGCCAACCTGAAAAAGTCCCGTTTATTCCTACTCTCTGTTTTCTGTCCATTAACCAATCCTCAATCCATGCTAATATATTACCCCCAATACCATGAGTCCTAATTTTGTGTAATAACCTCTTGTGTGGCACCTTATCGAATGCTTTTTGAAAATCCAAATACACTACATCCACTGGTTCCCCCTTAACCATTCTACTCGTTACATCTTCAAAAAACTCTAACAGATTTGTCAAACACGATTTCCCTTTCATAAAACCATGTTGACTCTGCCTAATCATATTGTGATTTTCTAAGTGCCCTGTTAGCACATCCCTAATAATAGATTCTAGCATTTTGCCTACTACTGATGTCAGGCTAACTGGCCTATAGTGCCCCGTTTTTTCTCTTCCTCCTTTCTTAAATAGCGGCGTTATGTTTGCTACCTTCCAATCCTTGGGGACTGTTCTAGAATCTAGGGAATTCGGGAAGATTAATATCAGTGCATCCACTATCTCTGCAGCTACCTCTTTTAAAACCCTAGGATGCAGGTCGTCAGGTCCAGGGGATTTTTCGCCACTTAGTCCCATTAATTTTTCCAGTACTATGTCTTTACTTATACTGATTTCTTTAAGTTCCTCATTCTCTCTAGACCCTTGGGGGTAAAAATTCACTTGGTTGCGCCTCCCGTTAGCGCCTTAAGAGGGCGCTAATGGGGTGTTAAGCCGCTAACGCCCGGGCGCTAAGCCGCTAACGCCCGGGCGCAGCGCTGTTTGCGCCGCTCGGGAACTTAACTTGAGAATGTGCGGCGGCGCTAAAACTTACCGCTGCGACCACCTGCGCGCGCAGATTGTGACGTCATTCCATGGTGCAACGCCCTTGGGGCGCCCCGGAGCGGAAATTGAGTGGCGCCCCCTGCCTTACCGCCTGGCGCTTCCAACGACCGGAAGACTGGAACGTTATCAATCGGTGTGGGGCTGGGGGGGGCGCTATTTAAAGGGGGCCTCTTCCTGTCTTTTTCTGTGGTCGACATTTATGCACCACTCGTTCTGAGAGAGAGAGAGAGATTCGGAGAGAGAGAGAGAGAGACTTCTACATTGACTCAACGCTTTGTGAGGTAGTTTTGCCTAGTTCATCCTAACTTTGTTGCTACTTTAGTTGCTGTACCTCATTACTTTTCTGGCAAAGAGAATATGGGGGCTGCAATGATTGGGGGCGTCGTCCTGCTCCAGCTGAATCGGAGGATAGTGAGACGCAGACAGAGAGTGGCAATGATGGCCAGACGGAGGAGGGCCATCAGGCGCATGTACAGGAGAGCTTACCCTCCCAGGGTATATCGTGAACAGCTCTCCTACATCCATATGTCCGAGGAGCTGTGTTTGCGAAGGCTGCGATTCAGCAAGGAGGTGGTCACTGAGCTCTGCCACCTGCTGCAGCCAGATCTGCAGCCTCAGCTGAGGTCCAGGACGTCTCTGTCGGTGGCAGTGAAGGTCACAGTGGCTTTGAACTTCTACGCCACTGGCTCATTCCAAGCTGCTGTTGGGGACCTCGCCAATATCTCCCAGTTTGCGGTGCATCGCTGCATCCGGCAGGTCACCAATGCCCTCTTCAGAAGGAGACGAGACTTCATCTCTTTCCCTATGACCCCAGACAAGCAGCGTGACCGTGCTCTGGGCTTTGCGAGGGTAGCAGGCTTCCCCATGGTGCAGGGCGCCATTGACTGCACGCATGTGGCTTTGCGTGCTCCGCGAGAGAATGCAGAGGAATTCAGGAACAGAAAGGGGTTCCATTCCTTGAATGTGCAGTTGGTCTGTGACCACAGACAGGTGATACTCGCTGTCAATGCCCACTATCCGGGCAGCTGCCACGATGCTTTCATCCTGCGCCAGACTACTGTGGCAGAAGTTTTCGAGGCACCGCATCAGCCAGTTGGTTGGCTTCTGGGGGACAAGGGGTACGCATTGAGCACCTGGCTGATGACACCGCTCCGTACGCCAAACACCCCTGCTGAGCTGCGGTACAATGAAAGCCATCAAGCAACCAGGAACATTATTGAGCGCACAATCGGCGTGCTGAAACAACGGTTCCGCTGTCTGGACCATTCCGGAGGAGCCCTGCAGTACTCGCCTGAGCAAGTTTCGAACTTCGTAGTCGTGTGCTGCATGTTGCACAACATGGCAATCCTCAGGACCCAGCCAATGCCACCAGGCCTTGTAGCACCACCAGAGGAGGAGGAGGAAGAGGACGAGGACGATGATCATCAGCAGCACCAAGGCAGGAGGGCGGCCCACAATGGTCAAACTGCAAGGGCCGTCCGTCAACGACTAATAGCAAGCCGCTTCTAGGGCCCCTGCCATTGCTACAAACACTAATCAACCCAGCACGCAACCCCTAAGCCGGCCAAGGCACCAATAATTCCAACCACCAGCCATGTATATTTTGAATACAGAAACTTATTTATTTTACAAACTCTGTGTGTGTCAATTCCTCATGACAAACTCATAGAAATAAACACAAAAAAACAGTCAATAACATAACTGGTTCTCACAACCTGGAGATAATGTCCAAAACACTAAACAAAAGTTGGACCATGAACCTCGGCCTTTAATAAAAAAATGCCCAGCATTTTGGCACACCTCCTACTTTTTGCCCTTCGAGGGTGATCTCCTTCCCTTGCGCACTTCCCCCCTTCTAACCCTACTGCTCCTCCGTAATGGGACCTCAGTGGCTGCAGCAAGGCTGGTGGAAGGCTGCTGCTCGTCAGACCCTGACACTGCAGATGCCCCTGAAGGACGGCCTCGACCACTTCTGGGCCTGGAGGGCCCGGCTGCAGACTGCACCAACTCTGCATGGGCGGCAGCAGTCTGTCCTACAGGCGGTGGCAAGTGCAGTGGAGAAGTGACAGTGTTGGCAGCAGGAATGCTGTCATCATGAGAGAGGACAGCAACTCCCTGCTCGCCCGACACACTGGCACTCCCACGGGGCAGCACTTCAGCATCCGGAGCAATTTGCCGGAGAACAGATTGCTGGCCTGCTGCGGCGCGGTGACAGCCCCGGGGACATGTGCACGAACCATCGAGGATGGCAGCAGTCAGTGCTCGCGTGGCCTCAATCTGAGTCTGCATGAGAGCAGTCTCAGATGGGTTCCTGGCAGCCAGTGACTGAATTGCAGCACTAAGCTTTAGTGTGGCATCCGCCTGTGCTACAGCGAAGTGCTCCACACTCCTTGCCAGTGATTCAATGCATTCGGGCACCCTTCCCACTGCACCCATGAGCTCAGTGTGCATGCCCACCGCCTGGCTGTTCATTTCTGCAATCAGCCGCTCCTCCTCTGCGTCCATTGCAGTAGGAGTGTCTGGCATACTCTCCCTCTGGGGAGAAGGCCCCCGTTCTTCCCTACCCCCCCCATGGCATTGCTGCAGCCCGCTGGGTCCTGGAGCTTCACCATCATCAGCCCCTTCCCCCCTGCTCCCCTCCGGGGAAGGCGTGTTCCCAGTGTGGGCATGGGCTTCCTCGGGAGAGGGTGGCACTGATGCTCCGGCTTCCTCTTCCTCCTCAGCTGCAGCATCACTCCCAGTGGCAGCTTCAGGGCCCGTCTCCTCAGCTGGTGAATCACCATCTGAAAGCAGGGAGGTACAAGAGTGGCTTTAGCGTGAGGACAGGGTGGCAGTAAGGGAGGAATAAGTGCAGCGAGTTAGCAAGTTGGATTGAAAGTGTCAAAGGCTGGTATTGTGAGGGACAAGTGGAAGGACAGAGGACAAAAAGGTGATGACCTTACCATTGCTGTCCACAACGGGGTCGGCGTCTCCAGTGGCGACGGGACCGATCACCCGGCTTGCCACAATCCTGTGGACGCGCTCCTCCAGATCGCTGAGGGGTTGCAGCTGAAGCCGCCCTCCACCCGTCCGTTGCTGCTGTCTCCGATTATGAGCCAGCTTAGCCTGCAAGAAAAAGGACAGCATCTGAGTAAATATACAGCCATGGTCTTGCCTGATGACCTCCCATAGGTGAATAGCCCTTACTGTATGCAGCCATGGTCTTGCCTGATGTGCCTCCCATAGGTGAATAGCCCTTACTGTATGCAAAGTGTGGAATGTGTGTGTGTGTTTGATGAAAGGGCCATAGGTGTTGGATGAGTGTTGTGCATTGGGGTTTTAAGACCCTCTGGCCATAGAGTGAGGTTGAGATGGAGGGATGGAGAGGTATTGAGAAAAAGCCACTCACCCTGACGACCCGAGTGAGGTCGTTGAACTTTTTGCGGCATTGAACATGGGTCCTGGGCACCATGCTCCTGGAGGAGACGCTCTGAGCCACCTCCCTCCACACTCTTCTGAACTCGCGTGGCAAAGGCCTCCTGCCACTCTCCGGGAACAGCATGCATCGTCTGCGCTCCACTGCGTCAACCAGAGCATCCAAGGCCCGCTCGGTGAAGCGATGAGCGCGTTCTCTCACCCTCTCCATGCTTGGCAGCAAAATGGATTACAGGTCTCTCCAGGCTGAGATTCAAGGCTGCAATGAGCAGGGTGTGGCTGGGGAGCAAGTGGCCCCCCCCGCTTTAAGAAGTGTCCGGCGCCATTGTGTCTGTGTTCCCTCGCTAACTGGCAGCAGCTGCGCTGCGCTCGTGCGCTGAGTTAGCGCCTCACTCCTTGGCCTTTGCGCCTTAAGAGAGGTGTGCAGCGCCTAATTTAGCGCTCCACTCACCTCCCGGGGCGGTAAAAGTGAAGTTTCCTGTCAGTGCCGATAATTAGCGCCAGGCGCTAATATTTGCGTCCGGACGATATTTGCGCCCCAAATGGGGCGCGACCTAATTTCTACCCCTTGGTTCCTCATTATTTCCGGAATGGTTTTTGTGTCTTCTACTGTGAAGACAGATACGAAGGGTTGGATTTTGATACTGGGGACGGGATGGAGGCGGGACTCCCACTTTTTGGGTTGTAGTCCCGCCTCCATCGACTTGTGGCCAACCCACTGGATTTTCCCTTGATTGACCTTGTTGAGCCCGCCCAGCGGGCTCAGCAGGCCAATTAAGGGCCACCCAGCAACAGGTGACGTCACAGATTGACATTTCATCTGTCAAGAGCTTTTGACAGGTGAAATATCAGCGTTTGACAGCTCTTGGAAGCTGTCAAACACTGACAATCTGTACTCTAAGTTAATTTCTTCCTCTCAGGCTGATTTAGAGATCTCTGCAGAACAAAAAGCAGAGGCTGCAGCTTTTGACAGCTCAATGGCCATTCTGCTTTCTGTGCCGGTGAGATTTCTGACTCCCGAGACCTGAAGGGCTGACACCTGCAGGAGGAAGTTAAGGTAAGTAAAGCTTTTGTCCACACTTTGCACTTACCTTGCACACTTACCTCTGCACACATGCACCCATCACTCACCTGCCCACCGGACATATCGACCCCTCCAACCCCTGCAGACCCACGGTCCGCCTCGCTGAAACGGCGTGGTTGGGACCTGTCGGAGAGCCCACATTTCAGGCATAAAAATAGAGATTAGGCAAAAAACTGCCTGTTAACTACCTGTTAACAGGCAGTTTATTGCCACTAATCTCCTTCCCGCCTCGGGGAGGCGGGTCCCAGCACAGGTCGGGTACCCGCCTCCAGCGAAACTGGCATGGAGGCGGGTTGGGGGCGGGATGGGGTCGGGACCCCCGATTCAGCTATTTTCAATCCAGTCCCGCCTCCAAACCCGCCTCCACGGCTCAATGAAAATTCTGCCCAAAGTATTTGTTTAATGTCTCTGCCATTTCTTTATTCCCCATTATAATTTCCCCTGTCTCTGCCTCTAATGGGTCCACATTTACTTTCACTACTCTCTTCCTATTTACATACCTATAGAAGGAGCTGACTTGCTGGTGTCCTCGATACTCGAGACGTCTTTTTCTACAACATGTTTTGAAATCCCTAATTTCCTTTTCAAGTCCTCTAGTCAAATCTTCCTGGGTCAGTTTCAAGTAACGTTTTATTTCTGACTGGCCTTTTCTCACTATTTGTCCATCACCCCTGTACTCGCTGACCTACATTGGCTCCCAGTCCGGCCTCGATCTTAAAATTGTCATCCTTGTCTTCAAATCTCTCCATGGCCTCATCCCTCCCTCTCTGTAATCTCCTCCAGCCCTAAAACCCTCCGAGACCTCTGCGCTCCTCAAAATTCTGGCCTCTTGTGCCTCCCTGATTTCCTTTACCCCGCCATTGGCGGCCGTGCTTTCAGCTGCCGAGGCCTCAAGCTCTGGAATTCCCTCCCTAAACCTCTCCGCCTCTCTACCGCTCTCTCCTCCTTTAAGACACTCCTTAAAACCTACCTCTTTGGCCAAACTTTTAGTCGCTTGTCCTAATATCGCCTTATGTGTCAAGTTTTGTTTGATAACGCCCCTGTGAAGCACCTTGGGGATGTTTTACTACGATAAAGCCACTATATAAATGGAAGTTGCTATATTGCCAAGAATAAGTTGGGTGCCCATTTAAAATGTTTCAATTGGCAGACAATTAAAAATGTGAGCTTTCAATAATCAAGACAGCGGCTTATGCAATAAAAACTGTTAAGTTGGCAGTGCTTAATATTTCTCCTTTTGCGAGTGTGTTGTATCTAACTCGTGCCTCTTTCCTCCTTGGTAGATGACCAGAATTGTCCTGCCCCACATGCTGGAAAGGTATTGTAGCAGCTTGTTACTTGGGAGTTACTTTATTTTGAAGTGCAACACATGGAGGGGTTGGGGGAGGCTGAGGTGGGGTGAGGGGTTGAGTTTGATGTTTACTTTGCGCCTGATTTAAAATGAACTGAACTCCTCAGTTTCACGTCGAGGGGTGTCAAAGCAGATTGGGGTGGGGGTGGCAAATGGACCAATTGTTAAAACTCACGACTGCTGGGGTCCAGTTTGCATTCGAGAAATTTCCAGGGTGGGGAGCAGTGCGTTCTCTCCTCTTCAAAACCACATGTTAAGCAGGAAGTACACATCACAAGTAAACTAAGAAAAGTGAATTGCAAATTGCATTTTGCCACCAGAATCACCGCTCCAGGAGTTAACATCTGCACAACTTAGCTCCTTCAAACGTGCCTCAAATGTGGAGGGGATGGGCGGAGCTCACAAGGGACTGGGGCAGACCGAGTGTTTGAAGCTCCAGCTTTGTACCCAAGAGCCTAAGTTCGTGGGTTCAAGTCATACACCAGAGATTGAGCACATAATCCACAGTGCAGCAGAGGGAGCGCCGCACTGTCGGAGGGGCAGTACTGAGGGAGCGCCGCATTGTCGGAGGGGCGGTACTGAGGGAGCGCCGCACTGTCGGAGGGTCAGTACTGAGGGAGCGCCGCACTGTTGGAGGGGCAGTACTGAGGGAGCGACGCATTGTCGGAGGGGCGGTACTGAGGGAGCGCCGCACTGTCGGAGGGTCAGTACTGAGGGAGCGCCGCACTGTCGGAGGGTCAGTACTGAGGGAGCGCCGCACTGTCGGAGGGTCAGTACTGAGGGAGCGCCGCACTGTCGGAGGGGCAGTACTGAGGGAGCACCGCACTGTCGGAGGGTCAGTACTGAGGGAGCGCCGCATTGTCGGAGGGGCGGTACTGAGGGAGCGCCACACTGTCGGAGGGGCAGTACTGAGGGAGCGCCGCATTGTCGGAGGGGCGGTACTGAGGGAGCGCCGCACTGTCGGAGGGGCAGTACTGAGGGAGCGCAGCACTGTGGGAGGGTCAGTACTGAGGGAGCGCCGCACTGTCGGAGGGTCAGTACTGAGGGAGCGCCGCACTGTGGGAGGGTCAGTACTGAGGGAGCGCCGCACTGTCGGAGGGGCAGTACTGAGGGAGCGCCGCACTGTCGGAGGGGCAGTACTGAGGGAGCGCCGCACTGTCGGAGGGGCAGTACTGAGGGAGCGCCGCACTGTCGGAGGGGCAGTACTGAGGGAGCGCTGCACCGTCGGAGGGGCAGTACTGAGGGAGTGCCGCACTGTGGGAGGGGCAGTACTGAGGGAGCGCCGCACTGTCGGAGGGTCAGTACTGAGGGAGCGCCGCACTGTGGGAGGGTCAGTACTGAGGGAGCGCCGCACTGTCGGAGGGGCAGTACTGAGGGAGCGCCGCACTGTCGGAGGGGCAGTACTGAGGGAGCGCCGCACTGTCGGAGGGGCAGTACTGAGGGAGCGCTGCACCGTCGGAGGGGCAGTACTGAGGGAGCGCAGCACTGTGGGAGGGTCAGTACTGAGGGAGCGCCGCACTGTCGGAGGGTCAGTACTGAGGGAGCGCCGCACTGTGGGAGGGTCAGTACTGAGGGAGCGCCGCACTGTCGGAGGGGCAGTACTGAGGGAGCGCCGCACTGTCGGAGGGGCAGTACTGAGGGAGCGCCGCACTGTCGGAGGGGCAGTACTGAGGGAGCGCCGCACTGTCGGAGGGGCAGTACTGAGGGAGCGCTGCACCGTCGGAGGGGCAGTACTGAGGGAGTGCCGCACCGTCGGAGGGGCAGTACTGAGGGAGTGCCGCACTGTCGGAGGGGCAGTACTGAGGGAGCGCCGCACTTTCGGAGGGGCAGTACTGAGGGAGCGCTGCACTGTGGGAGGGTCAGTACTGAGGGAGCGCCGCACTGTCGGAGGGTCAGTACTGAGGGAGCGCCGCACTTTCGGAGGGGCAGTACTGAGGGAGCGCCGCACTTTCGGAGGTGCCGTTTTTTGAATGAGACAGTAAACCGAGGTCCCGTCTGCCGCCTACCTCTATTTCTTGATTTCACCTCAAATCTTTTGTCCCACTGTCTTCGATCTCAGTGGTGTCCTGCTCCTTGGGCCTCGGCTCAAAGGAAAAATTGCCTCAGTCTTTCTCTCTGTTCAGGTGATGTGTTTGTTTTGAACTTGGCAGGAAAAAGGGCGTCATCATCAACATCTCTTCAGAAGCTGGGACTCACCCACATCCGCTGCTCACCATGTATTCAGCTACCAAGGTATTTTTTTGTTATTATTTAACTGGTTCAGTGGGTAGCGCTCTCGCTTCTGAGTCAGAAGGTTGCAGGGTCGAACCTCGCTCCACAAGCCTTGGGGCGTTATCTTGGCTGACGCTCGAGTGCACTATTGGGAGTGCTGCATTGTCAAGAGGTGCTGCCCTTTGGATGACATGTTAAACTGGGGTCTGACTGACTAGTCCAGTGGCTCAATGGATGTTCCCCAGTTTAGGGCCTGCGCAGTAAACAAGTGATTTCTGCTCATTTCCATTGAGCGTAGACATCATAGACTGAAGTAGAATCATAGAATCTTACAGCACAGAAGGAGCCCATTCGGCCCATCGTGCCTGTGCCGGCTCTTTGAAAGAGCTCTCCAATTAATCCCACTCCCCCCTGCTCTTTCCCCATAACCCTGCAAATTTTTCCCCTTCAAGTATTTATCCAATTCCCTCTTAAAAGTTGTTATTGAATCTGCTTCCACCGCCCTTTCAGGCAGCACATTCCAGATCATAATATCTCGCTGTGTAAAAAATTTCTCATCACCCTCTGGTTCTTTTGCCAATTACCTTAACTCTGTGTCCTCTGGTTACCGACCCTCCTGCCACTGGAAACAGTTTCTCCTTATTTACCCGTCATAATTTTGAACACCTCTATCAAATCTCCCCTTATCCTTCTCTGCTCCTAGGACAACAATCCCAGCTTCTCCAGTCTCTCCACGTAACTGAAGTCCCTCGTCCCCGATATTGTTCTAGTAAATCTCCTCTGCACCCTCTCCAAGACCTTGACATCCTTCCTGTGGTAGCCCAAGACAGGCTGTAACAAGTTGGGTACCACAAGGATCAGTGCCTGGGCCTCAGCTATTCACAATCTATATTAATGACTTTGATGAAGGAACTGAGTGTAACGTATCCAAGTTTGCTGATGATACAAAGTTAGGTGGGAAAGTAAGCTGGGAGGAGGACACAAAGAGGCTGCAGAGAGATATAGACAGGTTGACTGAGTGGGCAAGAACATGGCAAATGGAATACAATGTGGGGAAGTGTGAAGTTATCCACTTTGGTAGGAAAAACAAAGAAGCAGATATTTTTTGAATGGTGAGAGACTGGGAAATGTTGGCATTCAGAGGGACCTGGGTGTCCTTGTACATGAATCACAGAAAGTTAACATACAGGTACAGCAAGCAATTAGGAAAGCAAATGGTATGTTAGCCTTTATTACAAAGGGATTAGAGTATAAGAGTAATGAAGTCTTATTACAATTATACAGGGCATTGGTGAGGCCACACCTGGAGCACTGTATACAGTTCTGGTCTCCTTACCTAAGGAAAGACACACTTGCCTTAGAGGGAGTGCAGCGAAGGTTCACCAGACTGGTTCCTGGGATGAGGGGATTGCCCTATGAGGAGAGATTGAGTAGACGAGGCCTATATTGCTTAGAGTTTAGAAGAATGAGAGGTGATCTAATTGAAACATATAAAATTCTTAAGGGGCTTGACAGGGTAGATGCAGGGAGGATGTTTCCCCTGGCTGGGGAATCTAGAACCAGGGGTCACAGTCTCAGAATAAGGGGTCGGCCATTTAGGACTGAGATGAGGAGAAATTTCTTCACTGAGAGGGTGGTGAATCTTTGGAATTCTCTACCCCAGAGAGCTGTGGATGCTCAGTCATTGAGTATATTCAAGGCAAAGGTCGATGAATTTTTGGGAACGAAGGGATTTAGGGGATATGGGGATAGTGCGGGAAGGTGGAGTTGAGGTGGAAGATCAGCCATGATCTTGTTGAATGGCGTAGCAGGCTCGAGGGGCCGAATGGCCGACTCCTGCTCCTATTTCTTATGTTCTTATGTTCTTAATTGGCCAGCTGGGCACCAGCCAGTGATTTATGAAGGTTTAGCATAATTTGAATGCTTTAAGTGATGGGCAAAGGGGGCTACAGGACCAGAGTGGTTCTTTTGATGACTGGGTTCTTCAGTCTGGGATCTCCTTCGCCCACAGGTCTTTGTTGACTTCTTTTCTCGAGCACTGAACGCAGAGTACAAGCCAAAGGGGATTATCGTACAGGTATGGCAAAACAAATGACAATTTTTTTCCCTTCTTCCGGCTGACTGGAAACACTCAAGATAAGATGAGAATTGTAGAATGGACTTCACAGCTGTGGGCGTGACTAGGATTGTCAGATGACCAAAGCACGTGAGTGGGGCTAACCTCATTCTTTGCCCAGTCTTGGTTGATGGCGCAGTGTGGTGCTTCATCCCATGTTGTTTCGAGGTGTCGGGCCTTGGCTCAGTGGGTAGCACTCTCACCTCTAAGTCAGAAGGTTGTGGTTTCAAGCCCGATTTCAAAGACACAAGTCCATTATCTAGGCTGGCACTCCAGTGCAGTACTGAGGGAGCAGCTGCACTGTCAGAGGTGCCGTCTTTCGGATGAGACGTTAAAACCGAGGTCCCGTCTGTTCTCTCAGGTGGACATAAAAGATCCCATCGGACTATTTTGAAGAAGAGCAGGGGAGTTCTCCCCATTGTCCTGGTCAATATTTATCCCGAAAGCATCATCACTAAAACAGATGATCTGGTCATTTACCTCACTGCTGTTTGTGGGAGTTTGCTGTACGCAAATTAGTTGCTGCATTTCCCTACATTACAACAGTGGCTACCCTTCCAAAGTACTTCATTGGCTGTAAAGTGCTTTGGGACGTCCTGAAGTCGTGAAAGGTGCTGGAGAAATGCAAGTTCTTCTTTATGGCTGTCCAATAACCCAGTAACACCCTCTGCCTGGGCTCGCGTAGAGAGAATGGCCAATTGGGCGTGGTGCATGTGGGCTCCTGGTGCCTTTCGAGCTTTACTCATTTTCAGGGCAGAAAAGGGGAAAAGCTGAAGGCAAAATGATCCTGGCGTGATTGAGATTGGGTGGTCCATGTTGACTAGGACCTGGGGTGGAATCCAGCCTAGACTAATGGGAGGAAAGTCTTTCTATCTACTGAATGTAAGGATTCTACGTCAAAGTTAGATGGATATGTTGATAAGGTTAGCTGAAGTAGGGTGGGAGCATAAACGCCGGCATGGACCAGATGGGCTGAATGTCCTGTTTCTTTGCTGTAAATTCTATGTAAAAAGTCTGAACGCAGTTGCTTGTGCCTCTGAAACCCGAGCACAAACTGTCATTGATTGACTGTCACACTCTGAAGCCTCGCGAATGGCTGATCTGGGCGATAGATAGGTTCCAAATGTACCGGAAGGTGAGTTATTCTAAGGCAAAGGCCCACTAATCATCCTGTACCCGATCTTGGGAGTCCTTGTTGGCAGCTTGGCTCAGTTGATAGCACTTTCACCCCCTGAGTCAGAAGGTTGTGGGTTGAAGCCCCATTTCAGACTTGATCACATAATCTAGACTGGCACTTCAGTGCAGTGCTGCGGAACGCTGCATTATCAGAGGCACTGTCTCTCAGATGAGATGTTAAACCGAGAACTCGTCTGCCTGCTCAGGTGGGCCCTATTTGAAGAGGAACTGGCCAACAGTTCTCCCTCGGCTAATACCACCGAAAAATGATTAACTGGTCTAATTGGCTGTTTGTGGGGCTTGGCTATGTTGTGTTTGCTTATGTAACAACGAGTGCACTT
Organism: Squalus acanthias; assembly: GCA_030390025.1. Classification (NCBI taxonomy): domain Eukaryota; kingdom Metazoa; phylum Chordata; class Chondrichthyes; order Squaliformes; family Squalidae; genus Squalus; species Squalus acanthias. The sequence goes on from JASTWF010000040.1 coordinate 1,262,961, forward strand.
CAAAAGTAATTCATTAGTGCTTGGGAATGTCCTGAGGACATAAGTCATTATACAAGTTTCCCTTCTTTCTCATCCAGTCGACTTGAAAATACTGGCTGCTAAAAGTACAATGATCTCTCTGATCTTGAATTAGATAACAACAATTTGCACTTATACAGCGCCTTTAACATAGTGTTATCAGAAAATATTGGACACTGAGCCATATAGGGAGATATTAGGACAGGTGCGTGACCAAATGCTTGGTCAAAGAGGTAGGTTTAAAAGAGTGTCTTAAAGGAGGAGAGAGAGGAGGGAACTCCAGAGCTTAGGGCCCGAGTCAGCTGAAGGCACGGCCGCCAATGGGGGGGCAAGGGAAATTGGGGATGTTGTAGGGCTGGAGGAGGTTACAGAGCTTGGGAGAGTCGGGGTCATGGAGGTATTTGAAAACAAGGTTGAGAATATTTTTTAAAATGTTTTAAATTCTTTCATGGGATGTGGGTGTCGCTGGCAAGGCCAGCATTTATTGCCCATCCCTAATTGTCCTTGAGAAGGTGGTGGTGAGCCGCCTTCTTGAACCGCTGCAGTCCGTGTAGTGAAGGTACTCCCACACTGCTGTTGGGGAGGGAGCTCCAGGATTTTGACCCAGCGACGATGAAGGAACGGCGATATACTTCTAAGTCAGGATGGTGTGTGACTTGGAGGGAAACTTGGAGGTGGTGGTGTTCCCATGCGCCTGCTGCCCTTGTCCTTCTAGGTGGAAGAGGTCGCGGGTTTGGGAGGTGCTGCCGAAGAAGCCTTGGTGAGTTGCTGCAGTGCATCTTGTAGATGGTGCACACTGCAGCCACGGTGCGCCGGTGGTGGAGGGAGTGAATGTTTAAGGTGGTGGATGAGGTGCCAATCAAGCGGGCTGTTTGTCCTGGATGGTGTCGAGCTTCTTGAGTGTTGTTGGAGCTGCACTCATCCAGGCAAGTGGAGAGTATTCCATTACACTCCTTACTTGTGCCTTGTAGATGGTGGAAAGGCTTTGGGGAGTCAGGAGGTGAGACACTCGCCACAGAATACCCAGCCTCTGACCTGCTCTTGTTGCCACAGTATTTATGTGGCTGGTCCAGTTAAGTTTCTGGTCAATGGTGACCCCCAGGATGTTGATGTTGGGTGAATCGGCGATGGTAATGCCATTGAATGTCATGGGGCGGTGTTTGGACTCTCGCTTGTTGGTGATAGTCATTGCCTGGCACCTCTGTGGCACGAATGTTGCCTGCCACTTATCAGCCCAAGCCTGAACGTCGTTCAGATCTTGTTGCATGCGGGCATGGACTGCTTCATTATCTGAGGAGTTGTGAATGGCACTGAACACTGTGCAGTCATCAGTGAGCATCCCCATTTCTGACCTTATGTTGGAGGGAAGGTCATTGATGAAGCAGCTGAAGATGGTTGGGCCTGGGACACACATGAGGTGTTGCCAGACTGGGAGCCAATGTAGGCCAGTGAGCGCAGGGGGTGATGGGTGAATGGCACTTGGCGAGTTAGGATACAGGCAGCAGATTTATGAAGGAGCTCAAGTTTACAGATGTGAGGCTGATCAAGAGAGCATTGGAAAAGTTGGATATTGAGTATCCTTCTTCCCACCCCAAACAATAAGAGAAATATTATGGAAATAAGAAAATTACACAGCATAGCTGAGATCGATGTTGTTTTTCAGTGTGTGATGCCTCTTATGGTCTCCACCAACTTGACACACGACGCAGAAACCAATCTTTTTGTGAAGCAAGCAGATGACTACGTCCGAGAAGCTCTGAACACGGTCGGGATAAGACAGCGGACGAATGGCTGCTTGTCCCATGCCTTGCAGGTAAGCTCTAAGGTCACTAAGATGATGCCTCGGTGTGCAATGGCACCGGCAGGCGTGGAGCTGAGCCGCACATCGTGAGTTCGATCCCATTTTGCGTGTTTATCTGGTGCAGGAGTTGAGATGCTGCAGTGACCCTGAGTGAGGGAGGGAGGGTGGGGGGAAATAAAAGAGCAAATGTCTCTTCGCCTGATCGCTATCTGCTGACTTCTGATGGAAGGTGGACGTCAGGTGAGCACAGGGTTAGACCTTGCAATGATGCCTGCCAAGGCCGAATATGCCGCTGCCACTCAATGTCTAGACTCGCACGTGAAGGACCATTTTGGGCCAGGTACCCTGGCACAGCTGGTGACCGTGAAACCACACCCAAAAAAGTGTCAGTGCCCTCGGGAGAGGCAGTGAGAAAATGGGGGAGGGGTGGGAAAGAGACTGCCGCATGATAGCACAGCACTCTGGAGTCCCAACACCAAAGGGTGGGCTGGTACTCTCAATCCTCCATGCACATCGCTATCTACCTATGCCTGCCACTGTGGGAGGTGACAAGTGAAGGCCATGCACTTCCGAAGCTTGGCCCGGGAAGCAATTGGGGAACCAAAATGAGCCTCGTGCTGGAGGGAGATGGTGGGTGGTGGCGGGAGGGGCTGCGTAAACCAGCCAGAATCCTGCTATCCAGCCACCCTAGCTGAGAGCGGGAATGTGCGCATCGGGCCTGGCTGTGTTTACCCCCCACCACCTCCCCCAATGGTGGAATAGCTTGGGAGCCACCTCGTGCTGTATCATGTAGGCCATCGGGTCAAGAGATTTTCAAAAGGCATTCGATAAGGTGCCACATGAAAGGTTGTTGCACAAGCTAAGGGCTCATGGGGTTGGGGCTAAGGTATTATCATGGATAGAGGATTGGTTAAAGGACAGAAAACAGAGAGTAGGAATAAATGGGTTGTTTTCAGGTTGGCAGACTGTAAGGATCAGTGCTTGGGCCTCGGCTATTTACAATCTATATTAATGACTGAGATGAAGGGACCGAGTGCAACGTTTCCAAGTTTGCTGACGATATTAAGTTGTGTGGAAGACACAAAGAATCTGCAAAGGGATATAGACAGATTAAGTGAGTGGGCAGTAAGGTGGCAGATGGAGTATAATGTGGGGAAATGTGAGGTTATTCACTTTGGTAGGAAGAATAGAAAAACAGAAGATATTAAACTCTTTCAAACCCGGCACCTACGGGACCGGGATGGTGCCGGTTGATTAAAAATTCCGGATAACGGAGAGGTATACCTACCAAGGCAATTTATATATTGGCCGACCTCAGACCAGAAGAAGGGACATGGAGTGACAATGGCCCAAGGTACGAGAGCCCCGTTACACGGCCACAGGTACAGGAGCCCCGGTTACACGGCCACAGGTACAGGATCCCCGGTTACACGGCCACAGGTACAGGATCCCCGGTTACACGGCCACAGGTACAGGAGCCCCGGTTACACGGCCACAGGTACAGGAGCCCCGGTTACACGGCCACAGGTGCAGGAGCCCCGGTTACACGGCCACAGGTACAGGAGCCCCGGTTACACGGCCACAGGTACAGGAGCCCCGGTTACACGGCCACAGGTACAGGAGCCCCGGTTACACGGCCACAGGTACAGGAGCCCCGGTTACACGGCCACAGGTACAGGAGCCCCGTTACACGGCCACAGGTGTAGGATCCCTGTTTACACGGCCACAGGTACAGGAGCCCCGGTTACACGGCCACAGGTACAGGAGCCCCGGTTACATGGCCACAGGTACAGGAGCCCCAGTTACACGGCCACAGGTGCAGTATCCCCGGTTACATGGCCACAGGTGCAGGAGCCCCGGTTACACGGCCACAGGTGCAGGAGCCCCGGTTACACGGCCACAGGTCCAGGATCCCCGGTTACACGGCCACAGGTACAGGAGCCCCAGTTACACAGCCACAGGTACAGGAGCCCCGGTTACACGGCCACAGGTACAGGATCCCCGGTTACACGGCCACAGGTGCAGGAGCCCCGGTTACACGGCCACAGGTCCAGGAACCCCGGTTACACGGCCACAGGTACAGGAGCCCCGGTTACACGGCCACAGGTGCAGGAGCCCCGGTTACACGGCCACAGGTGCAGGAGCCCCGGTTACACGGCCACAGGTCCAGGAACCCCGGTTACACGGCCACAGGTACAGGAGCCCCGGTTACACGGCCACAGGTGCAGGAGCCCCGGCTACAGAGCCACAGGTACAGGAGCCCCGGTTACATGGCCACAGGTGCAGGAGCCCTGGTTACACAGCCACAGGTACAGGGGCCCCGGTTACACAGCCACAGGTGCAGGATCCCCGGTTACACAGCCACAGGTACAGGAGCCCCAGTTGCACGGCCACAGGTACAGGGGACCCGGTTACACGGCCACAGGTACAGGGTACCCGGTTACACAACCAGAGGTGCAGGAGCCATGGTTACACGGCAAAAGGTACGAGAACCCCGGTTACACAGCCACAAGTATACAGTAAAACTTCCCTTTGGGTTCCTCTTTGGCTGGATGTCGAGCTGATTCTGTGCGGGGAAGATTGCAGCGCCCACAGCGACGGTGGGAACAAGTGCTCAGTCGCTCCCCACCATTTTCGGGACACTACTGCCCCGTTCCTTCTGGGGCGGAAGCCTCAAAACCTACTCCTGAATTTTGCCGGTTATTAAAGAATTCCGGATGATTAAGTGCTGTTTAAACAAGAGTTTACTGTATTTTTTAAATGGTTAGAAACTATTAAATGTTGGTGTTTAGAGGGATTTGGGTGTCCTGTATACGGAACACAGAAAGTTAGCATGCAGGTACAACAAGCAATTATGAAGGCAAATGGCATGTTGGCCTTTTTTGCGAGGGGGTTGGAGTACAAGAGTAAGGAGGTTTGCTGTAATTGTACAGGGCTTTGGTGAGACCACACCTGGAGTACTGGGCACTGTTTTGGTCTCCTTATCTAAGGAAGGATATACTTGCCTTGGAGGCGGTACAACGAAGGTTCACTAGATTGATCACTGGGATGAGAGGGTTGTCCTATGAGGAGAGATTGAGTAGAATGGGTGACATGAATCTTGTCATTCATGTGGAAATGACTTATAAAATAATACTGGGCGGCCTGCTGGTGGCGCTGTCCAGGGAGAGTATAAATACTCGGGCATGGGCCCAGCTTGCTCAGGACATTCTTTAACAGGAACTAGTGAAGGACACAACTAGATCTCCATGTTGAAAAAACAGTTGATTAAAGCTTTGTTTAACGCTTAGACCAAGTGCCTAGTAGTTTTCTTCCGTCAATGGGCCTATACAGTCTGGAGTTTAGAAGAATGAGAGGTGAGCTCATTGAAACATATAAGATTCTGAGAGGGATTGACAGGGTAGATGCTGAGAGGTTGTTTCTCCTGGCTGGCGAGTCTAGAACTAGGGGGCACAGTCTCAGGATAAGGGGCCGGCCAGTTAGGACCGAGATGAGGAGAAATGTCTTCACTCAGAGGGTTGTGAATCTTTGGAATTCTCTACCCCAGAGAGCTGTGGATGCTCAGTCGTTGAGTATATTCAAGGCTGGGGTAGATAGATTTTTGGACTCTAAGGGAATCAAGGGATATGGGGATCGGGCGGGAAAATGGAGTTGAGGTCGAAGATCAGCCATGACCTTATTGAATGGCAGAGCAGGCGTGAGGGACCAAATGGCCGACTCCTGCTCCTAGTTCTTATGTTGTTTGTATGTGAATGGAGGGGAGGGGAACAATAGTCATGTTGGGATCAGATGCCAGTTTATCCTGATGAAACTCTTTTTCTAAACTGTTCCTCCAGCATTTCCTCTTCGAAAGGATGGTTCCGGGATGGCTCCGACTGACCCAGCTCAGCATTAATAATTTGAAGAAACTTAGTGAATCCAGAAAGCCGTTGGTGGAGAAATGGCGCAGGAAGTACAAGACGACATAGTCGCAACGTGATTTGAGGGGGGTGGGTGGCAGGGGTGGGGATGGCGGGGAGAGGAAAACTCTTTCGGTAATTCTCTGTTACCATAATTATTGTGTGGTCCTCTCGTCATTTGGTGTTTGGTGGTTTAGTTCAACAACATGTTTAACATGATCCATGTAACTGAATTTGTTATGTTATCTGAAGTGGTTTACTCATTAGTGGTTTAAGATATTAATGTTCTGCCTTGTTCACCGAAACTAGGGTTTTGAAGAGAGTTGGAAGGTCCTTGGAATTTGAGAGAGGGTTTAAAAGTCAGATCGGTTATTTTAGATGAGAATAGAAGCGGGGTCTGAAAAGTGTGTTCTAACATTTTAATTTAATAGTCTTTAAGTTTCTGAGCACAGCGGAAATGCAGCAAAAGTGCCGTATGCGCAAGGTTAGCTGAAGGTGGAAGAGAGGGCCCCAAGCAAGGATGGCAGGGGCTCTTCGCAGACTTACCTCAGAGGACCATAGAACGGCCAATGGTGCGACCAGCCTGCTATCCAAGGAGCCAAGATGCATCATTTTATGCTCCCATCGCCGAAAGGGCAGCCCGCAACATTGGAAAACCGAGAACGATACGCTGAATTCAGATTTAACCTGGCAAAGCCACACCGCCATCTTGAAAATCAATGAGTGGATGAGGCGAACAGCTGCATTTAAGTCGAAGCTGGATAAACACCTGAGGGAGAAAGGAATAGAAGGATATGAGAAGTGAGAACGCTGCCTCTACATCTGCTGAAGCCACAGGGGAAGCACCACGTAGAAGCACGCGTAAGAGAAAGCTAAAACACAAATAGTCACAAGGATAGTCACTTGGGTGTTTTTATATTATACCAATTTACGTTTGTGATCTTTATTTCTATTGTATTAAAGTAATGCGATGTCAATGATTCAATGCGTTGCCCTATGTGTGCTCAGAACTGTGTAGCACAGTGAGGGGTGAGGGCGCCTTTCATCTGCAGTGATGGTGGGGAGAGTGATAGGAATGCACAGTTCATTGTTCAGATGCTGTATTGTGTGGAATGGAGGTCCTGCCAACCCTCATGTGCATGTGCCAGCCACATGTATGTGCTGCGTAAAGTTACACGAATCTGGCATGGATTAGTTCATCCCTTGCCTCACGGCCAGCAATGAGCTTGCGTGCTGATAGCACTGAGACAGCCGCCTCCGCCAGGTGTTCCTCATCTGCAGCCTCATTCGGCTCTTCCTCCTCCTCCTCCTCCTCTGAGGAGGAGGCTGTGCACTGTGCCACTTGTGATGCTTCTGGTGGAAATGTGGCTCTCCTTGTAACACTCCTCAGCTTCGTTTGATGGCCTCCTCATCGGTGTCATTAGCCATGTCTTCAGGGGATAGCCTTTGTCTCCAAGTAGCCATCCGGAAAGTTGGGTTGGCGGATTGAAGAGCTGAGGTACAGTGGACTGCCGCAGGATGTACGAGTCATGGCAGCTGCCAGGGAACTTTGCGCACACATGCATAATGTTCTTCCTGTGGTTACACTCCAGCTGGACGTTAAGGGAGTGGAATCCCTTGCAGTTCATAAATACAGCTGGGTTGTGATGGGGTGCCCTGTGCAGTCGATGACGCCCTGCACCCTTGGGAAGCCTGCCAGATTGGCAAACCCAAATGCCCGCACGGTAACACTTGCTTCATCCGTTGAGAAGTGGATGTAATTGGCCGACTTGACAAACAGGGCATTGGTAACCTGCGTTACGCATCTGTGTGCGGCCGACTGGGAGATGCCGCTGATGTCTGCTGCTGATCCCTGGAAGGACCCTGATGCAAAGAAGTTGAGGGCAGTGGTGACTTTGACAGCCACTGGTATGGTGTGTCCACCCGCTCCTCTGGGCTCCAGGTGTTGGTACAGCATTGTGCAGATGTCTGCGACTACCTCTCGTGAAAGTCTCAGCCTCCTTTGGCACTGCCGCTCACTCATGTTGAGGAAGCTCATCCTTTGCCTGTAAACCCTGTGTTGGGGGTATCTCCTGCGGTGCGGTGCAGCCCTGCGCTGACGGCCTCTGCCCTGTGCCGCATCAGGTGGCTCTGGAGAAGGTTGGCGCTCTTGTTGTCGGTGCTGTTGGCGTACCTGGTTCTGCTGCTGTTGCGGCTGCTCATCCTCCGAATCTGAGGACCAGGATGAGAGAGAATAAATGGTTCCCATTCTGCTGGTGAAAATGTCACTTGAGGATGAAATGTTACAAGTCAATGTGGAGAAAGGTTATTCCACGGAGGTCACAGTGCATATAGATCTCACACCACACACTTACAACCTCAATACACCTGAAAAATGTCTCCAAATCCTGAAATCAGAACGTTCTGGCTTTTGAAATTGAACTGATGTGGCAGGTTAGCATTAATGCTGCATAGAAACATAGAAAATAGGAGCAGGAGTCGCCCCTTGATGCCTTTTGTGTCCAGAAATCTATCGATCTCCTTCAACACTTGCAGCTGTGAACTATTCAGCTCGTTGGAACACCCGACACAATCAGCTGGCGTGTTTCTGGAACGCCGGGGGACACGCTGAAAATGCTGCAAAATTGAAAAGCCCTCTCAAAATAGCATTAAACAGGGAGTTAACAATTAACTACCTTAACTGCCTCTCCCGCCGCTTGGTGTCGGGTCTGATCAGGAGTCGCAGACCCAACACTTTGGAGAGGCGGGTTCGCGACGGGCTCGCAACCCACCGTCAATCATCTTGGATTTAACTCCTGACCCACCTCCAAACCCACCCTCTGAGCGCCGGCAAAATCGCGGCCTTGGAGTGGGAATGAATGAAAGGTTTGTGGGGAAAATTAAGGGGGAAAAATTCAGTTGGTTGCGCCTCCCATTAGCGCCTTAAGAGGGCGCTAATGGGGCTCAAAGCAACTCGCGCCCGGGTGCGGCGATGTTTGCGCCGCTCACGAAATTAACTAGACATTTTCCGGCGGCGCTAAACACTACCGCCACGATCTCCTGCGCCAACAGATCATGACGTCAGTCGAGTGTGCAACGCCCCGGTATCGTCCCGGAGCGGATATTGAGTGGCGCCCCCTGCCTTACCGCCTGCCGCTAGCAACGACAGGTTGAGGGGAGCGTTTTGCAGTCAGGAAGGGACTGGGGGAGCGCTATTTAAAGGCGACCGCTTCCTGCCTTTTTTTGTTGGCGACATTTTTGCACCACGCATTCTGAGAGAGAGACAGAGAGAGACTTCTGGAGAGATTCAACGCTGTATGAAGGAGTTTTGGGTACTGAGCAGCACTTTGCAGGTTCATTCTGATTTGCCTTTCCTTGTATCAATTTAGTAGAGACAGTGGGGGCAGCACTCTGAGCTCTTTCCCTGGTACTCTCCATTGTTCTTTCCAGCAGATTTGATGTACAGGTCTCTCCAGGCCGAGATTCAAGGCTGCAATGAGCAGGATGTGGATGGAAAGCAAGATCAACCCTCCCCTTTAAGAACTGGCCGGTGCCAGTGTGTCTATGTTCCATTGCTGACTGACATCACATGAGCTTCGCCAGCGCTCTGAGTTAGCGCCTCGCTCCTCGGCTTTTGCGCCTTAAGACAGATGTGTAGCACCTGATTTAGCGCTCCAATCACCTCCGGGGCGATAAAAGTCAAGTTTGCAGTCGGAGGCGATAATTATCACCAGGTGTTAATCATTGCGCCCAGCCGATAATTGCGCCCCAAACGGGGCGAGACTGAATTTCTCCCCCTAAGACTTTTATTTTCCCCACAGGAGCAATGGTAAAGAGGCCAACTGTGTTAAAGCATGTATTACTGTACAACAGCCCTGTTGTTCAATGACTTAGATTTCCTGATTGTCGGGGTTTAATACCTCTGCTAAAATAATGCCAGTGGGAAACTCTAGGTCACCACTCCCTCCGACTGAGTCAGCAATGCCGCGAGAGATCTGCGAGTTTTTCTGTCAAATTTTTCTTGAGTGTTGTAAAAATTACTTTTTGATCTGTAAGCCTAGACACCATGGGGGCAATCTTAACACAACCTGCTGGTGGGGAAACTCACGGGATCGGGCGGATCACCGGTTTTACAGCCCGCCCAATATTGCTCTCCGTTGACTTCAACGAAGAGTAAAATTAACATTGCACCCGATCCCGTCAGTCTGCTGACGGACGGCCGGGTTAGGTTAACATTCCCCCACCCCCCACCCCCACCATGTGTCAGCAGTCTTTCTGTCACATTCCAAGGCCGATGAGAGAATGACTGAGCTTTCTGTTTACCTGGTCTCACCCCCCTCGCCGCCAACCCCCGTTGAGGAGGCATTAAGACACTGCACATTACTCCGTGCACACCAGAGATTTAAAAAAAAATTCTCCCTCTAATTTTCTGTCGGCCTGCAGTGAAGATGCCGACGCCCGCTGGTCAATGGTCTGGTACCTCAGCCAAGCCGCCAATCTTGTGCCGCCCGAGACAGTGTTGGTGGGTTAAACAACTTTGGGGTGGACATCACGAGCCCAATCCTGACCTCGCCCGACCCCCCACATAGTTGCACTTTCCAGCATGGAGCACTAGGGACTAGCAGTGGGTACCTTTTCTCCCCACCCCCCGCCCCCCCTCCCGCTGCCTTGCACCGGGGCGCTGAGGCCAAATGCAGCCTTGACTGGAATCCACTGACTCAGCAGAGGCTGGGGGGGATTGAACTCTGGGTCTGCACAGTTTTGTTTTATTCATTCACGGGATGTGGACGTCACCGGCCATCTTGCCAGCATTTATTGCCCATCCCTAATTGCCCTCAAGAAGGTGCTGGTGGGCCCCCTTCTTGAGTGCAACTGGCTTGGGAGGCCACTTCAGAGGACAGTTAAGAGTCGACCATATTGCTGTGGGTCTGGAGACACATATGGGCCAGACTGAGAAAGGACGGCAGATTTCCTTCCCTAAAGGACATTAGTGAACTAGATGAGATTTTAGGACAATCCGGTCGTTCCATGGTCACCATTACTGGTGCTAGCTTTTTATTCCAGATTTATTTAATTGAATTTAAATTCCCCGGCTGCCGTGAGTGGGATTTGTCTCCGGATCATTAGTCCAGGCCTCTGGATTACCAGTCCCGTAACATAACCGCTATGCTACTTTGAGCAGCGTTATTTGGGGAAGCTTGTTATTGGTCTGAAAAGGACTGAAAGTGTACTAAAGGTGACTAAAGAGGGTCACATTGAAGCAAGTACAAGAGATGCACAGCAGGACAGGCCCTTCATAGGGATCACAAGTGTTGTTTCAACCTCCTGCCCCTCTCGCAAAGATACCTTTTTAGACTGATGTCTGCTTTGTCAAACGTGTACAAACTGCAATCCTTGGCATCTCTTTATCTTGTTTACTCTCATTGCTGCATGTTAACTGGACCCCATGACAAACATTCTCTTCCCCGAGCATCGAGAGAGGGGTCATAGAAAGTCAAATGAAAAAATGTCACACTGGGTTGCACAAGGAAGGAGCCAGGCCCGCCCCTGCTCTCCACTCAGAACATAATTCTCGTTACAATGTGCTACTTTTATATCTATCCTTGACGACAAATTACTAATAATAAGGCATGCTGAGCTGGGCCAGATCACGCCTCATTCACACGTTCTATGTTATGTCTCTAAGCCACAGAATGTATGAGCAATTGGTAAATTATTGATTGACGGGGGCAAAGGTAGCTCAACCTATGTCTTTGTTTTCAAGTTTCTCTTAATTAGGTAGTCATTTTATTTGTTACATTTTTGTTAAATGAATAGGCTTGGTGGTCCTGCCAGTCCCTTCCTAGCCGTCTTTTATACGTTTTCTACGCTGCTCCAGCAAGCATTCCCAGGTCAGTGCGGGTTAGTGGGTTAGAGACAGCGTGAAGCTCCTTCCTTGTGCAACCCAGTGTGACATTTTTCATTTGACTTTCTATGACCGAGATTCCAGGATGGTATGTTGCCTCCCTGGTGCAAGGTTCAAGGATGTCTCGGAGCGGCTGCAGAACATTCTGAAGAGGGAGGGTGAACAGCCAGCTGTCGTGGTGCATGTAGGTACCAACGATATAGGTAAAAAGCGGGAAGAGGTCCTACAAGCAGAATTTAGGGAGCTAGGAGCTAAATTAAAAAGTAGGACCTCTAAGGTAGTAATCTCTGGATTGCTACCAGGGCCACGTGCTAATCAGAATAGAGAGAACAGGATAGTGAGATTGAATACGTGGCTTGAGCAGTGGTGCAGGAGGGAGGGATTCAAATTCCTGAGGCATTGGAACCAGTTCTGGGGGAAGTGGGACCTGTACAAAAGGGACGGTCTGCACTTGGGCAGGACTGGAACCGATGTCCTCGGGGTAATATTTGCTAAAGCAGTTCGGGAGGATTTAAACTAATATGGCAGGGGAATGGGAACCTATGTAGCGAAACAGGGGGAAGTAATATGCAGTCAGAAACAAATGTTAGAAGGGTGAGAAACAATAGGGGAAGGCCGAGTAAACAAAGGCAAGAAACACAAAGGGCCATACTAAATCATAAGTCTAAAAGGACAAAGGATGTTAATAAAACAAGCCTAAAGGCTCTGTGTCTTAATGCAAGGAGTATCCGTAATAAGGTGGATGAATTGACTGTGCAAATAGATGTTAACGGATACGATGTGATTGGGATTACAGAGACGTGGCTCCAGAACAATCAAGGCTGGGAACTGAACATCCAGGGGTATTCAATATTCAGAAAGGATAGAATAAAAGGAAAAGGGGGTGGGGTAGCATTGCTGGTTAAAGAGGAGATTAATGCAATAGCTAGGAAGGACATCAGCTTGGAGGATGTGGAATCAATATGGGTTGAGCTGCAGAACACCAAAGGGCAGAAAACGTTAGTGGGAGTTGTGTACAGACCTCCAAACAGCAGTAGTGAGGTGGGGGAGGGTATGAAACAGGAAATCAGAGGTGCGTGCAAAAAAGGCACGGCAGTTATCATGGGTGACTTTAATATGCATATAGATTGGGCTACTCAAACTGGAAGCAATACGGTGGAGGAGGATTTCCTGGAGTGTTTAAGGGATGGTTTCCTAAACCAATATGTTGAGGAACCAACTCGAGGGGAGGCCATCCTGGACTGGGTGTTGTGTAATGAGGAGGGACTAATCAGCAATCTTGTGGTACGAGGCCCCCTGGGGAAGAGTGACCATAGTATGGTGGAGTTCTACATTAGGATGGAGAAGGAAACAGTTAAGTCAGAGACCATGGTCCAGAACTTAAATAAGGGCAACTTTGAGGGTATGAGGCGTGAATTGGCGAAGTTAAATTGGCAAGCGATATTTAAGGGGCTATCAGTGGAAGGGCAATGGCAGACATTTAGAGATCGCATGGATGAACTACAACAATTGTACATCCCGGTCTGGCGTAAAAATAAAAAAGGGAAGGTGGCTCAACCATGGCTAACAAGGGAAATCAGGGATAGTATTAAAACCAAGGAAGTTGCATACAAATTGGCCAGAAGTAGCAGCAAACCCGGGGACTGGGAGAACTTCAAAACTCAGCAGAGGAGGACGAAGGGTTTGATTAGGGCAGGGAAAATAAAATATGAAAGGAAGCTTGCAGAGAACATTAAAATGGACTGCAAAAGCTTCTATAAATATGTAAAAAGAAAGAGGTTAGTAAAAACAAACGTAGGTCCCCTGCAGTCGGAAACAGGGGAAGTCGTAATGGGGAACAAGGAAATGGCAGATCAATTGAACAAGTACTTTGGTTCGGTGTTTACTGTGGAGGACACACACAACCTGCCGGAAATAAAAGGGGTCAGAGGATCTGGTAAGAGGGAGGAGCTGAGGGAAATCCTTATTAGTCGGGAAAAGGTATTGGGGAAATTGATGGGACTGAAGGCTGAAAAATCCCCGGGGCCTGATGGTCTGCATCCCAGAGTACTTAAGGAGGTGGCCTTGGAAATAGTGGATGCATTGACGATCATTTTCCAACATTCCTTAGACTCTGGATCAGTTCCGATGGAGTGGAGGGTGGCCAATGTAACCCCTCTTTTTAAAAAAGGAGGGAGGGAGAAAGCAGGGAATTATAGACCGGTCAGCCTGACATCGGTCGTGGGTAAAATGATGGAAGCAATTATTAAAGATGTCATAACAGACCATTTGGAAAGTGGCGACATGATAGGTCCAAGTCAGCATGGATTTGTGAAAGGGAAATCATGCTTGACAAATCTTCTGGAATTTTTTGAGGATGTTTCCAATAGGGTGGACAGGGGGGAACCAGTAGATGTGGTGTATTTGGACTTTCAGAAGGCCTTCGACAAGGTCCCACACAAGAGATTGGTGAGCAAAGTTAAAGCACATGGGATTGGGGGTAATGTGTTGACGTGGATTGAGAACTGGTTGGCACACAGGAAACAAAGAGTAGGAGTAAATGGGTACTTTTCAGAATGGCAGGCAGTGACCAGCGGGGTACCGCAGGGTTCGGTGCTGGGACCCCAGCTGTTTACATTATATATTAATGGTTTGGACGAAGGGATTAAATGTAATATCTCCAAATTTGCGGATGACACTAAATTGGGAGGCAGTGTGAACAATGAGGAGGATGCTAGGAGGCTACAGAGTGACTTGGACAGGTTGGGTGAATGGGCAAATGTATGGCAGATGAAGTACAATGTGGATAAATGTGAGGTTATCCACTTTGGTGGTAAAAATAGAGAGGCGGACTATTACCTGAATGGTGGCAGATTAGGGAAAGGGGACGTGCAACGAGACCTGGGCGTCATGGTACATCAGTCACTGAAGGTGGGAATGCAAGTGCAGCAGGCAGTCAAGAAAGCAAACGGAATGATGGCCTTCATAGCAAGGGGATTTGAGTACAGGAGTAGGGAGGTGATGCTACAGTTGTACAGGGCCTTGGTGAGGCCACACCTGGAGTATTGTGCGCAGTTTTGGTCTCCTAACTTAAGGAAGGACATTCTTGCTATTGAGGGAGTGCAGCGAAGGTTCACTAGATTGATTCCTGGGATATGACTGACATATCAAGAAAGATTGGGTCAACTGAACTTGTATCCTCTGGAGTTCAGAAGAATGAGGGGGGATCTTATAGAGACATTTAAAATCCTGACTGGTTTAGACAAATTAGATGCGGGCAGAATGTTCCCAATGGTAGGGAAAACTAGAACCAGGGGTCACAGTCTAAGGATTAAGGGGAAGCCATTTAGGACTGAGCTGAGGAGGAACTTCTTCACCCAGAGAGTGGTGAATCTATGGAATTCTCTTCCACAGAAGGTTGTTGAGGCCAGTTCGCTAAATATATTCAAAAGGGAGGTAGATATAACACTCACAACTAAGGGGATCAAGGGGTATGGCGAGAAAGCAGGAATGGGGTACTGAGGTAGCATGTTCAGCCATGAACGCATTGAATGGCGGTGCAGGCTCGAAGGACCGAATGGTCTACTCCTGTACCTATTTTCTATGTTTCTATGTTTCTATGACCCCTCTCCCGACACTCGGGGAAGGGAATGTTTGTCACGGGGTCCAGTTAACATGCAGCAATGAGAGTAAACAAGATAAAGAGATGCCAAGGATTGCAGTTTGTACACGTTTGACAAAGCAGACATCAGTCTAAAAAGGTATCTTTGGGAGAGGGGCGGGAGGTTGAAACAACACTTGTGATCCCTATGAAGGGCCTCTCCTGCTGTGCATCTCTGTGAATTTTGCGGGAGGCGTTAGCGGCGCCGCGCCCAGGCGCTAGTTGTTTTGCGCACCGTTAGCGGCCTAGGGAGCTAACGGGAGGCGCAAATCAACCGAATTTAGCCCCCCCCCGGCCTCTTGCCTCTTAAAAAATATTCCGGTTTGTATTTCTTGGATCCAAAGTGGATGACCGCACACGGCCGTTGCGCCCGTCTCAATGTTTAATGGTGAGTTCAGAAGTCACACCTTGCCTGTCACGTCGCACTCAATGCTTTAGAGCCTTGACAAGCTTCAGAGCGCCATCTGCTGGATGAAGGTTGTTGCGCTTTTAATTAAAAAAAAGATTTTTAACATTTCAAATTTTGATATGTGTGCACTGCAGATCATTTTTTTTTCCAGTGACTTCCTGCTCTTCCCAGTGAGCCCTTGGCACCCAGCCCACTCCTGGCACCCAGTCTCCATGGCCTGCACAGGCTCCCCCAGTCCCTGGTGCTTCCCCAGGCTTAGGCTTCTCTCAACTCCCCTCAAGTATCTTGCTGAGTGGACATTCTCTATGTGTGAGCTCAGATAGTGAGCATCAGCAGGATTATAAATATACAGGCGGTGGAAGCAGATCCAATAGTACCTTTCACAAGGGGATTGAAAGAAAGACTTGCATTTATAGAGTCATACGGCACAGAAGGAGGCCATTCGGCCCATCGAGTCCGTGCCGGCTCTCTGTAGAACAATCCAGTCAGTCCCATTCCCCCGGCTCTATCCCCGTAGCCCTGCAAGTTAATTTCCCTCAAGTGCCTATCCAGTCTCCCTTTGAAAACATTGAGTGTCTCCGCTTCCACCACTTCCGTCAGCAACGAATTCCAGGTCATCACCACTCGCTGCGTAAAAAAGTTTTTCCTCACATCCCCCCCTGTATCTCTTGCCCAAAACCTTAGATCTCCCATCCCCGGAACCATTGTGGTAAATCTCCTCTGCACCCTCTCAAGGGCCTTCACATCCTTCCTAAAGTGTGGTGACCAGAACTGGAGGCAATACTCCAGTTGTGGCCTAACCATCGCTTTATAAAGGTTCAGCATAACTTCTCTACTTTTTGTACTCAATACCTCTATTTATGAAGCCCAAGATCCCATGGGGAAAAATTCTGATGCTTTGCGCTTCCCGTTAGCACCCTAAGAGGGCACTAATGGGGCACAAAGCAACTAGCGCCCGGGCGCGACGATGTTTGCGCCGCTCGCGAAATTGACCAGACATTTTGCGGCGGTGCTAAACACTACCGCCATGAGCTCCTGCGCCCGCAGATCGTGACGTCAGTCGAGCGTGCAACGCCCCGGTAGTGCCCCGGACCGGATATTGAGTGGCGCCCCCTGCCTTTCCGTCTGCCGCTAGCAACGACAGGTTGAGGCGAACGTTTTTCAGTCGGGAGGGAACTGGGGGAGCGCTATTTAAAGGCAGCCGCTTCCTGCCTTTTTTTGTCAGCGACATTTTTGCACCACGCATTCTGAGAGAGAGAGAGAGAGACTTCTGGAGAGATTCAACGTTGTGTGAAGGAGTTTTGGGTACTGAGCAGCATTTTGCAGGTTCATTTTGATTTGACCTTCCTTGCATCGATTTAGAAGAGACTGGGGGGGCTGCACTCTGAGCTCTTTCCCTGGGCCTCTCCATTGTTCTTTCCAGCAGAATTGATGTACAGGTCTCTCCAGGCCGAGATTCAAGGCTGCAATGAACAGGGTGTGGATGGAGAGCAAGATCAACCCTCCCTTTTAAGAACTGGCCGGCGCCAGTGTGTCTGTGTTGCATTGCTAACTGACATCACATGAGCTTCGCCAACGCTCTGAGGTAGCGCCTCGCTCCTCGGCATTAGCGCCTTAAGTGTGGTGTGTAGCACCTGATTTAGTGCTTCAATCACCTCCAGGGGCGATAGAAGCCAAGTTTGCAGTCAGAGGCGATAATTAGCGGCAGGCGCTAAACTTAGCGCCCAGCTGATAATTGCGCCCCAAACGGGGCGATACCGAATTTCTCCCCCCATATGTTTTGCTAACCACTCTCCCAATATGTCCTGCTAACTTCAGGGACCTATGCACATTAACTCCCAGGTCCCTCTGTCCATGCACACTCTTTAAAACTGTGCCATTAAGTGTATATTGCCTCTCCCTGTTCCTTCTGCCAAAATGCATCACCTCACACTTCTCTGTATTAAATTCCATCTGCCACTTGTCTGCCCATTCTGCTAGCCTTTCTATGTCCTGTTGCAGTCGATTGGTATCATCATCACTATTTGCCACACCCCCAAGTTGGTGTCACGGCAAATTTAGAAATTCTACTCTGTATTCCAATATCCAAGTCATTTATATATATCAAAAAAAGCAGTGGCCCCAGCACTGACCCTTGGGGAACACCACTGTCTACCATCCTCCAGTCTGAAAAACAGCCATTTACCACAACTCGCTGTTTTCTGTCCTTAAGCCAATTCCTTATCCAAGCTGCCACTGACCCACCTATTCCATGAGCCTCAATTTTGTTAACCAGCTTTCTATGTGGTGCTTTGTCAAACACCTTCCGAAAATCCATGTAGACAACATCCATTGCATTCCCTTCATCAATCCTCTCTGTTACTTCATCAATAAATTCAATTAGATTAGTCAAACACGATCTGCCTTTTACAAATCCGTGCTGGCTCTCTTTAATTAGCTTAAACCTCTCCAAGTGCCAGTTAATTTTTTCCTTGATTATTGTTTCTAAAACTTTACCCACCACTGATGTTAAACTGACCGGCCTGTAGTTACTAGGTTTGTCCTTACACCATTTCTTGAACCGTAGGGACTGGAGTGCATCATCACCCCCAGCAACCAAATTTTAATTTAATTTGATAAGTTTCATTTAATGTTTTGTTTAGTTAGAAACATAGAAACAGAGAAATATAGGAGCAGGAGTAGGCCACTCGGCCCTTCGAGCCTGCTCTGCCATTCAATATGATCATGGCTGATCCTCTATCTCAATACCATATTCCCGCTCTCTCCCCATACCCCTTGATGCCTTCTGTGTCTAGAAATCGATCTATCTCTTTCTTAAATATATTCAGTGACTTGGCCTCCACAGCCTTCTGTGGTAGAGAATTCCACAGGTTCACCACCCTCTGAGTGAAGAAATTTCTCCTCATCTCAGTCCTAAATGTCCTACCTCATAACCTGAGACTCGTTCTAGACCTCCCAGCCAGGGGAAACATCCTCCCTGCATCCAGTCTGTCTAGCCCTGTCAGAATTTTATAAGTTTCAATGAGATCCCCTCTCATTCTTCTAAACTCTAGTGAATACAGGCCTAGTCGACCCAATCTCTCCTCATACGACAGTCCTGCCATCCCAGGAATCAGTCTGGTGAACCTTCACTGCACTCCCTCTATGGCAAGTATATCCTTTCTTAGGTAAGGAGACCAAAACTGCACACAGTACTCCAGGTGTGGTCTCACCAAGGCCCTGTATAACCGTAGTAAGACATCCTTGCTCCTGTACTCAAATCCTCTTGCAATGAAGGCCAACATACCATTTGCCTTCCTAACTGCTTGCTGCACCTGCATGTTTGCTTTCAGTGACTGGTGTACAAGGACACCCAGGTCCCTTTGTACATCAGCATTTCCCAATCTATCACCATTTAAATAATACTCTCTATTTGTTACAGTATATTTGTTTAGGGGTTGCTCAAAAAGAGTACATCCTTTCTTGAACAATGGTGTCACATTATATAGCGCCATTCACTAACACCGGACGTCCCAAAGCTCTTTACAGCCAATGAATTACTTTTTGGAAGTGTAGTCATTGTTGTAATGTAGGAAAAGCGGCAGATAAATTGGCGCACAGCAAGCTCCCACAAACAGCAATGTGATAATTGGCCCTGCTCTTCTTTCCACGGAATTTTTACGTCCACCTGAGGGACCAGGCTGGCCCTCGGTTTAACGTCTCATCTGAAAGACAGCACTTCTGACAGAGCAGCACTCCCTCAGTACTACCCTTCCCATAGTGCGGCGCTCCCTCAGACTGCCCCTCTGACAGTGCGGCGCTCCCTCAGTACTGCCCCTCCGACAGTGCGGAGCTCCCTCAGTACTGCCCCTCCGACAGTGCGGAGCTCCCTCAGTACTGCCCCTCCGACAGTGCGGCGCTCCCTCAGTACTGCCCCTCCGACAGTGCGGCGCTCCCTCAGTACTGCCCCTCCGACAGTGCGGCGCTCCCTCAGTACTGCCCCTCTGACAGTGCGGCACTCCCACAGTACTGCCCCTCGGATAGTGCGGCACTCCCTCAGTACTGCCCCTCCGACAGTGCAGCGCTCACTCAGTACTGCCTCTCCGACAGTGCAGCGCTCCCTCAGTACTGCCCCTCCGACAGTGCGGCGCTCCCTCAGTACTGCCCCTCCGACAGTGCGGCGCTCCCTCAGTGCTGCCCCTCCGACAGTGCCGCCCTCCTTCAGTACTGCCCCTCCGAAAGTGTGGCACTCCCTCAGTACTGCCCCTCCGACAGTGTGGCGCAGTAACGCTCCTCCCCACTCTCCATCCAGACCACTCCCCGCTCTCCATTCAGACCCACCTCTGCTCTCCATTCAGACCCCTCCCCGATCTCCGTTCAGACACCTCCCCACTCTCCATTCATACCTCCCCACTCTCCATCCAGACCCTCCCCACTCCCCATCCAGACCCTCCCCACTCTCCATCCAGACCCTCCCCACTCTCCATCCAGACCCTCCCCACTCCCCATCCAGACCCTCCCCACTCTCCATCCAGACCCTCCCCGCTCCCCATCCAGACCCTCCCCACTCTCCATCCAGACCCTCCCCACTGTAAGATCCGGATCAGAGGCCACACACAGATTACCCAAAAGGGTTTTAGAAGTTGTAAGGCTTTTATTAAAGAGCTACAGTTTTAAAGCATAATCAGGTATTACATATGGTTTAAGCCGAGTATAATAGACATACAACCCGTGACAGTAGGAGCGATCTACAACTCCCGGAGCGGAATGCCACGACCGGACGGATGGGGAGGCAGTACGGTGGTCTCGGATTGGGTGGATTCCTGCAGTCTGCTGCAGCAGTCACTTCCGTTGGGTCGTCCCCTCGAGCTGTTAGAGGTGTTGGGCCGTCAGCCACCTCAGAGGTTAAACTTGAGCAAGGTGTTAGGCCGTAGTCGCCTCGGGGAAGCCTTCGCCCCTAACTGCCTGATTTCCTCTCTCGGTCGTCTATATTTATAGTTATTTCGGTGGGCTGGTAATCACCTGGTGTCAATCATTTGATCCCCCATCCTATTGTCCAATTGTGAAGCGGGAAGGCATCCCTCGCCGTCCCTCCTGCATGACTGACAAGGCCTCTCTCTTATCTTTCTGAGGAATGTTTTGTTATGTTTCTTTAAGGACATTTTATGACTTTTCAGCTCCATTTTTGTCTATTATCCCCCAGCCTGTGTTGTTTTGCATTTTACGATTCCCTTGTCACTTCTATTTGTCTTTTGATGCTTGATATTCGACCTTGCTGGCATTTCTGCTATCTGTTCCTGGCTGCATGTTGTCAGTCTCTGTTCTAAGAATTAAAACCCATCTTTGAATCTAACAGCTATTTCTTACACCGCTCCCCATCCAGACCCCTCCCCGCTCCCCATCCAAACCCTCCCCGCTCCCCATCCAGACCCCTCCCCGCTCCCCATCCAGACCCTCCCGCTCTCCATCCAGACCCTGGCTGGGTGCTGCTTGCCCGTTGCCGTGACGGCTCTGGCGGAGCTGCTTGTTATTGGTTGGTCTTGCTTTCTTTGTCTGGCCTGCTGCGGTTTTTCCGATTGATTGCGCTGACCATGATCACAGCTCCCCCCTCCGTGCAATATTACTGGTGTTTCCATGGTGCTTGAAGACCGGTGTTTCCTTCTTGTTACACACCATTTTAACAGATAACCAATAAACAATAACACACTGCTTTTCATCTAACCATATTACCAACAAACGGACAAAGAAATGTTCGCACACATACGCCATAAGAATGTGAGTATTGACGTCACATGCCCAACCAGGGTGTCTATCACTCATTATTATTTACGAATCAAAAATGCAGTTAGCCACATCAGGATTCCCAATTCGCCACATGTGGCTATTGCATTGGACAACACTTTATTCTGAACGCATGTTGACATCTTGTGAACACCTCCAGATGAAGACTGGTAGAATTCCATTAAACATGGTGTTGGAGATTAAGATGGAGTTCCGGTAAAGGAATCCATTTTATACTAAGCTCTAAAAATTAGAAGCTTAAGGGGGAAAAATTCGGTTGGTTAGCCTCCGGGGGGCGCTAAGGGGGTGCTAGGAACTTCGCGTCTGAGCGCGGCGATTATAGCACCGCTCGCGAAATTGACCAGTCGTTTTGCGGCAGTGCTAAACTCTACCGCCACAATCTCCTGCACCCGAAGATCGTGACGTCAGTCAAGCGTGCAACGCCCCGGACCGGATATTGAGTTGCGCCCCCTGCCTTAGCGCCTGCCGCTAGGAACGACAGGTAGAGGGGAATGTTTTCAAGTTGGGAAGGGGCTGGGGGAGCGCTATTTAAAGGCGACCGCTTCCTACCTTTTCTTGTCGGCAAAATTTTTGGTTTTAACGCTGTCCTAAGGAGTTTTGGCCCTCAGCACCATTTTTGAGGTTCCAAAGTGCCGAGCTCTTTCCCTGGGCCTATCCATTAGTGCTTCCAACACAATTGCTGTCGAGGTCTCTCCAGGCCGAGATTCAAGGCTGCAATGAGCAGGGTTTGGCTGGCCAGCAAGATGGCCCCTCCCCTTTAAGAACTGGACGGCGCCAGTCTGTCTGGCTTCCATGGTAACTGGCATCACCTGAGCTTTGGTAGCGTTCTGAGGTAGCGCCTCGCTCCCCGACGTTTGCGCCTTAAGAGAGGTGTGTAGCGCCTGATTTAGCGCTCAAATCACCTCCAGGGGCGATAGAGGCGAATTTTGCAGTCGGAGGTGATAATTAGCGCCAGGGCGCTAAACTTTGCGCTCAGCCGATATTAGCGCCCCAAAATGGGCGATAGCGAATTTTTCCCCCTTAAGAGTTAAAGTCCGCGGCCTTTACCTGATGGTACAGAGACTGCAAAGTTCTGTACCGAGGTCAGACGCTGCCAGCTTTCTGGGCCAGGCTGCACGTTTACATTTCGGCCTAACTCTATCACTGTTTATGTATCGGCAGCCAAGCCAAATGTCAATACATTCTACGCCTTACTAGAACCCAAATACCTGCTAGCCATGGGAGCACAGACGTCAGAAAGAAAGCCTCAGGTGATAGGTGTTGAGGGCACGGTGAGAAGCCATCCACGAAGGTGCCTCCTACAACAAGGCCCGTCGCATTGCTGATGCTGAATGTAAACGCCAGCTGAGGAAGTCTTGCTTGTAAAAAAAAAAAATCAAGATTCCCAACCTGGTGTATCCGGGATCCACTGTTCAACCTGCGAACGCTCATGCTGAGCAAAAATAGGTCTCGTCAGTCACCAAAGAACTCACTGCAATCGGTGAGATGATATTCTGGCTGTCTCCTTCGATGTCAAAGGATGAAAATAAACATGCAAGTGTTTGACTCCGTGTTTAGAACCCATTCTTGGCATTTAGACATAGGGCTGCAGCCTCTTGTCTATATTATTACAAAAACACACTTCTGTCATTGGTATCATGCTGGTGAATCTGCGCTGCTCCCCCTCCAAGGCCAACATATCCTTCCTGAGGTGTGGGGCCCAGAACTGAACGCGGTTACTCCAGATGGGGGTCTGACCAGAGCTTTATACAACTGAAGCATCACTTTGCATTCCAGCCCACTTGACATAAAGGCCAACTTTCCATTAGTACTGCCCTCAGTACTGCCCGTCCGACAGTGCGGCACTCCCTCAGTACCACCCCTCCGACAGTGCAGCACTCCCTCAGTACTGCCCATCCGACAGTGCGGCGCTCCCTCAGTACTGCCCCTCAGACAGTGCGGCGCTCCCTCAGTACTGCCCCTCCGACAGTGCGGCGCTCCCTCAGTACTGTCCCTCCGACAGTGCGGCGCTCCCTCAGTACTGCCCCTCCGACAGTGCGGCGCTCCCTCAGTACTGCCCCTCCGACAGTGCGGCACTCCCTCAGGACTGCCCCTCCGACAGTGCGGCACTCCCTCAGTACCACCCCTCCGACAGTGCGGCGCTCCCTCAGTGTCCACGTGTGTCTACCATTTCCCTCAGGGCTCACGGTCGGAGTTGCCAACCCTGGTTGGAGGTATTCCTGGAGGTGTCATCGCGCGACCCCGTACTAAAACATTCCGAGACGCTTCAGAGGAGCGTTATCAGACGGAAAATTGGACACTGAGCCAATAAAGCCTCTTCATTTTACCTGACTTTTGACTGTCAGCTCAGATCTGTTTATAACTAATAACCCAAGTGTTGAAAGATATATTTTCTTTTTAAAATAAACTTTTAAAGTCCCAGTAATTTTTCTTTCTCCTGGGATTGCTCGTGGCAGCGTGCCTGAATCACTGGAGACACTGCGATTGGTCGGATCAGCGAGCGGGATAAAGGAGGCGACGCTGTGATTGGTCGTATCAGATTCTCCAATCACAGAGTCCCTTGTCCCCCCCCCCCCCCGTGCTCCTCCAATCCCAGAGTATCTCCCCCGCTCCTCCAATCACAGTGTCACTCGACCCCCCCAGCGCTCCTCCAATCAGAGTCACGTTGCCGCCCCCCCCGCTACTCCAATCACAGTGTCACTCGCCCCCCACCGCTCCTCCAATCAGAGGCACGGTCTCTCCCTCCCCCGCTCCTCCAATCACAGAGTCACTCGACCCCCGCTTCTCCAATCACAGGGTCACTCGCCCCCGCTCCACCAATCACAGTCACTCGCCCCCCTCCAATCACAGAGTCACTCTCCACCCCACCCCCCCGCTCATCCATTCACATAGTCACACGCCCCCCCCCGCTCCTCTAATCAGAGTCACGCTCCACCCCCCGCTCCTCCAATCACAGAGTCATTTTCCCCCACCCGCTCCTCCAATCACAGCGTCGCTTTGTTCCCGCTGTTCCCCCCGCTCGCGCTTTTGCCGTTGGGGTTTGGCGGTTGAGCCGGCGCCGCTCATCGGCTCTCTTCACTCGTTCGGCCTGCAGCGGGACCCCGCTTCGACAGCCTTTCCACCACAACCCATCGCAACCAAAGCCCAAGGGACCTGTTCCAGGGGAGAGGTCCCGCTTTGTCACCCCCGCCTCAAAAAAAGAAGCAAAAAACACGAATGTGAAGAAATAAATAACAGCGGGGGGAGGGAGATGGAAAGCTGGTTGATTAAAGCGGACTGGGGTGAGGAGGAGGTGACAGCGAGTTTCCTCTCCGAGACCAAATCCAGGGAGGAATTTATACCGAGAGACCAAATCCAGGAACCCCTGACACCCTGAGACCAAATCCATGGACCACTGACATCGAGAAACCAAATCCAGGAACCACTGATACCGAGACAAAATCCAAAGACATACACCGAGAGACCAAATCCAGGGATCACCGACACCGTGAAACCAAATCCAGGAACCACTGACACCTTGAGACCAAATCCAGGGACCACTGACACCCTGAGACCAAATCCAGGGACCACTGACATCGAGAGACTAAATCCAGGAATCACTGACAGTGAGAAACCAAATCCAGGAACCACTGATACCGAGAGACAAAATCCAAAGACATACTTACACCGAGAGACCAAATCCAGGGATCACCGACACCGTGAAACCAAATCTAGGAACCACTGACACCTTGAGACCAAATCCAGGGACCACTGACACCCTGAGACCAAATCCAGGGACCACTGAGACTGAGAGACCAAATCCAGGGACCACTGACACCGAGAGCCTAAATCGAGGTCTTAGACTGCGATTATGAAATGGGAATCGAAGTGCCTCTGTCTGGGGAATGGTCATCGTGGCATAACCAGCTCCAGTGAAGTCAAAAAGTGGGTAATGGCTTAAGATATGACAGAGGAACCGGATGGCGACTGTTGGGGCCTGGTGACAGGTTATTGTCAGAAGCCCTTGTCAGGCAAGGCAGATGATTTGGATGCAACCAGTGCAACACCTGGACCCGCCTGGTCTTGTCCAAAATCCCAAAATATCCGTGTTGTCTTTTTCTGTGAGAGATGTGGAAGAAGGGAGGAAATTGGGCCGGGAAGAAGAATCCTTGAATGAACTGGTGAGGGTTTCTTGTGACTCATCTGTGAGTAACAAAAAATGAAATGATAAAGACTTGTCTAGTGACAATGGCGTTGTTAATAGTGGTTTCTAACTTTAACCCCTAATAACCTAACTACTGGCCCCAAGCCCTAATCCTAATCCTAATTGCTGCAGCGGAGCCTTCTAACACATTGGTTCTCAGTGAAATTCATGTAGGAGAACTGCTGCCGGAATACCCTGGGACTGAGCTACCCTGCCATGCCTTTATTTAATAGACGATTAACTAACTTACAGAAAGGGGTTATCTTATGAGGGAGGAGACATTGCTGGATCTGGTTCTGGGGAATGAGGTAGGTCAAGTGGAGCAAGTGTCAGTAGGTGAACATTTAGGGAACAGTGATCGTAGTATCATAAGGTTTAGATTAGCTATGGAAAAGGACAGGGAGCAATCTAGAGTAAAAATGTTTAACTGGGGGAAGGCCAATTTCAGTGGGATGAGAACGGATCTGGCCCGGGTAAACTGGCAGGCAAAACTGTAATGGAACAATGGGCTGCCTTTAAAGAGGAAATAGTTCAGGTACAGTTGAGATACATTCCCACTAGGGGGAAAGGCAGGGCAACTAAAGTCAGGGCTCCCTGGATGATGAAACAGATAGAGAATATGATGAAGTAGAAAAAGAGCGCGTATGACAGATCATACATCTGAGAATCAGGCTATATATAGAAAGGTCAGAGGAGAAGTGAAAAAGAAAATAAGAGGGGCAAAGAGAGGGTATGAGAATAGAATGACAGCCAACATAAAAGGTAATCCAAAAGTCTTCTGTATGCATATAAATAGTAAAAGGGTAGTAAGAGGAGGGGTGGGGCCGATTAGGTACCAAAAAGGAGACCTATGCATGGAGGCAGAGGGTATGGCTGAAGTACTAAATGAGTACTTTGCATCTGTCTTCACCAAGGAAGAGGATGCCGCCATAGACATAGTGAAGAAGGAGGTAGTGGAGACACTTGATAGGATAAAAATTGACAAAGAAGAAGTATTAGTGAAGGGATAATTACTGGTCCTAGCCCCTTTAGGGCTACCCCGGATCAGGCGTATTCCCCAGACGTTCACTTTCAACTAAAGTTTGAGGTAGCCGAATCCTAAAGATGCTTAATTGGCTCTAAAGGTCCAGACTATCTCTCCCTAAAGGAAAGGAACAACCTGAAGATGTTACCGTCCTCCAGATAGCACTTTTAATAAGTTTAGCTAGACTGTAACGTTCTGGATATTGAGGGTCCTGGAAAACGCCCTCAGAATTCTGCAACTCCTCACCAAAGAGCGTACAGAGATTGAGTTTGTGAGTTTGATACAGAAGTATTATGTGAGACAGTTCTAAAAATATATAGATTTATTAAAGAACCGACATGTAATTACAGTAGGTGTTTCAATCACAACATTAACAGTTCCAAAAACAGAAAGCTTACAATTCTATTATCAGAGATCCTTATTCTCAAATCTTAACTTTGCTACATTTTTACAGTTCTTAGTCTTATTCCAGAATATCCACCAAAATCAAATACAGTACCGTTGATCCCCGAGACACAAAGAGTTGTAGACTTACAGAGCCTGCCTCTGAGGCCTGAGAATCGCTTTGCCCCTTTACAGTGAATCTATCATCCCATTTGAAAGTTCAATATTTATATCCTTTCTCAGTGGTATTTCCTTTGAAGTTTTCTGCTGATGTAAGCTAATTATCTCTAGTAATTTTTCTGCTGACCCCTGCTATTCTTACAGTCAGTTCAGCTGGTAGCAATGCAGACTCGTGTCTCTCCTTTAGGTGTTCGAAGCTTATCATAAAAAATGGTGTAACAGCAGGTGCATCTATTTGATGTCATTTTTACCAAGGTCTTCTGTTTGTGTCTTTTTACGACGTGTAAATTAAAAACACCTCAACCAGGGTGATCTATGCAATTCTTAGTTACCTCAGCTGGTTGCAACACAGAATCATGTCTCCTGTGTTTCATTTGATGTCATTTTTACGAAGGCATATGTTTCTTAATTTTATGTGTTTCTTTCCGAAGTGTAATTTAGAACACCTTAACAGGGTGTACCATTGTGTTCTTTCCAAAGCTTCAGACTTCAGGAGCCTCCAACCTCCTGTTTTAATAAGGTTATTGATTCAGTGTGAACAACTTATCTTATCCCAATAGCCTGACTGCTGTTAACAATACAGCTTCTCCATTGTTAGGTTTTTAGATTTTCAAGCCCAGTTTGTCATGTTACAAAGACCAGAATTCTTTCATAGAATGGTGTATTTTTCTGAATATGGCTTATTCCTTCACATTAGAAAGGCTGGCTGTTCTTAAAGTAGATAAATCAGCAGGAGTGGATGGGATGCATCCTAGGATGCTGAGGGAATTGAGGACGGAAATCGCGGAGGTACTGGCCATAATATTCAATCCTCCATAGATACAGGGGTGGTGCCAGAGGACTGGAGAATTGCAAATGTTACACCCTTGTTCAAAAAAAGGGTGTAAAGATAAATTCAACAACTACAGGCCAATCAGTTTAACCTCGGTAATGGGGAAGCTTTTAGAAACAGTAATCAGGGATAAAATTAACAGTCACTTGGATAAGTGTTGATTAATTAAGGAAAGCCAGCATGGATTTGTTAAAGGCAAATCGTGTTTAACCAACTTGATCGAGCTTTTTGATGATGTAACAGCGAGGTTTGTTGGGGGTAATGCGGTTGACGTAGTGTACATGGATTTCCAAAAGGCGTTCGACAAAGTGCCACATAATAGGCTTGCCAGCAAAGTTGAAGCCCGTGGAATAAAAGGGACAGTGGCCGCATGGATATGAAATTGGCTAAGTGACAGGAAACAGAGAGTAGTGGTGAATGGTTGTTTTTCAGACCGGAGGAAGGTATACAGTGGTGTTACCCAGGGGTCGGTTCTAGGACCACTGCTTTTCTTGATATATATTAATGACTTGGACATGGGTTCCGATTGCACCGTCAACCCGCCTCCATGCAACTTTCCCAAATGCGGGCTCCCAGATTCCCGTTTGGTCCCGCCTCCAAGCGGCGGGATAGGCCTGGATAATGCTATTTTGACAGCGGTTTTAGATTTTGCCACTTTTTCTGCGTGTTCCACACCGTTCCCAAGCCATGCCAGCTGGTTGTGCCGGGTTCACAGGTGGCTGCCTTCTTGACAGCTGCAGCTCCAGCATAAAAACGGCGCTCTCAATAAGGATCAGTTACAGATGACAGAACTTTGTTTTTTCAGGTCTTGGAAAACTTTTTGCCGGTCTACTGATCTTGGAAGTGGTGAAGCTGAGATCTATCTCCACTGTGACCTCCTGGGAAAACCCTCTCCCCACATTGACTGAGCGCTTCCTCAACTGAGATATCTACCAGCAGCATGGGAACCATTTATTTCCTTTCATCCTAGTCCTCAGATTTGGAGGGAGAGCAGCCGCAGCAGCAGCAGAACCAGGCACAACAGCAGCACCAACAGCAGGAGCGCCAACCTCCTGCTCACCCACCTGATGCTGCACAGGGCAGAAGGCGTTAGCGCAGGGCTGCAAGTCACCGCAGGAGATACCCCCAACACGGTTTACAGGCTGAGGATGAGCTTCCTCAACATGACTGAGCAGCAGTGCCAAAGGAGGCTGAGACTTTCGCGAGAGGTAGTCGCTGACATCTGCGCAATGCTGCACCAACACCTGGAGCCCAGAGGAGCGGGTGGACACCCCTTACCAGTGGCTGTCAAAGTCACCAACGCCCTCAATTTTTTTGCTTCAGGATCCTTCCAGGGTTCATCAGCAGACATCAGCGGCATCTCCCAGTCGGCCGCACGCACTTGCGTCATGCAGGTAACTGATGCCCTCTTTGCAAAGGCGCATAATTACATCCACTTCTCAACGGATCAAGCAAGTGTAACCGCGCGTGCGGTTGGCTTTGCAAACATGACAGGCTTGCCAAGGGTCCAGGGCGTCATAGATTGCACACATGTGGCCTTTAGGGCACCCCATCACAACCCAGCTGTTTTTGTCAACTGCAAGGGCTTCCACTCCCTTAACGTCCAGCTGGTGTGTAACCGCAGGAAGGACATTTTGCATGTTTGCTCGAAGTACCCTGGCAGTTGTCATGACTCGTTCATCCTGCGGCAGTCTACTGTGCCTCCGCTCTTCAATCCGCCAAGACAACTTTCCGGATGGCTACTTGGAGACAAGGGCTATCCCCTGAAGATGTGGCTGATGACGCCGTTGAGGAGGCCATCAAACGGAGCTGAGGAGCGCTACAATGCCAGCCACATTTCCACCAGATCCATCATCGAGCAAACCATCGGCTTGCAGAAAATGCGATTCAGATGCCTTGACAGATCAGGTGGAGCCCTACAGTACTCAGCAGCCAGGATCTCCAGAATCATTGTGGTCTGCTGTGCACTGCACAACATCGCACAGCATCGTGGCTTGCAGCTGCCTGAGGAACAAGTGGCTCAGCGCAAGATGGAGGAGGAGGAGGAGGAGGAGGAGGAGGAAGAAGACCTTGCGGAGGGGGTTGAGCCAGCTGCAGCAGCATGTGAGCACATTGCTGCCCGTGATGCAAGGGATGCACTAATCTTTGCCAGATTCGCTTAGGTAGACGAATCAAACACATGTGGCTGGCACTTTCTTATCACACCATAGACAATGGACAAGAACCTGTGGGTTCCTATCACTCTGACCACCATTATTACAAATGCAAGTCGCCCTGAGCCCTCAACGTGCAACTTCCATTTCCCAGATCACATAGGCCAGAACTTCAACTGTTTGCCATCACTTCTGTTTAATCAATGCACAAAAGGATGACAATGGCAAAAATTAAAGACAACAGAACACCCAAGTGACTACCCTTGTGACTAATTGTGCTTTATCTTCCTCTTACGTGTGCTTGTACATGGTGCTTCCCCTGTGGCTTCAGCAGACGTGGAGGCACCTTGCTCACTTTCCTGCTGCTCCTGCTTCGACACCTTTGGCGGGCGTCGTCTGGGATTGCGAGCCTGTGAGGGCTCGGCAACAGTCTGCTCCTCCTGCGTCTGTGCAGGGGCTGAGATGCCCATCTCAGTTGGGTGAGGACTCTGGTGGGGCTCTGACCAAGGGCTACTCAGTGGCGTGGGAGTGTGAGCGTTTGGAGAGGAGCCCCCACTTCCTTGTTGTCTGCCACCAACATCCCTCTCATGGATTAGCCCCGCTTCAGTGCTAGCAAGTGGCTGGACAGCACCTTGCTACACATCATCGGGGCCATGAGGACCCGTATCTGCACTGGCAGTCCTACTCAAAAGGTCTCCCATGAAGCTCTGGTTTCTCTGCTCAATAGCTGCCCATCGCTCCTCCAAAGATGTCAGTCTATTCTGAACATTCACCATGTTTTCCTGACTCTGGCGACTTACTTCCTCCATGGCCGTAGCCATCCTTTCCGTGGTGGTGCTTTCATGCGCCATTGACTCCACAAAGGCACTGCTCATGTTAGAGATGGACTCCTCCATCCTCTCCACACTCGCAGTAACCCTGGAGACAAAACCTGCCAGAGACTCCTGCACTTGTTCCTGGAGTTCCAGCACCGCTCTCTTTCTGGATGGACCCGGAGGCACAGGGTCACATGCAGCTGAGCAGAGCTGGGAGCGCCCTGCGGCCTCCGACGAGGACTCTCCACTGCTGTCCCTGTCTCCACCATCTGCTGATGCTCACTTGTGAGCTGTGATACACCAGGTGACAACACTACTCTTTGTCATGAAGGTCCCACCGAGGTGTGCGTATCTGCGCTGGTGCTGGGTGCGCTTAATTCTGCTGACGCTGCACCCTCAGAGGTTGCAGGTTCCTCTGTGGAATCTTCCGGCTCAGGCTCTTCCGCCTGGACAGTGAGGAGGGGGGCTGTCGATGGTCCTGTGGGGGAGTAAAGGCATGAGTTAGACATGTGATATTAACGTAGCATGCACATGGAATTGAGCAGATGATCATAAGTCAATCTGTATGAGCATCAGATGCCATATCAGTCACTCATGCAATGTAAATGAGAGAGCTGCAAATCTATTCTGTCACCTGCTTCCTCTGCTGCGCCTGTCTGACTGTCCCCCACTTCCAGATCCTCATCGCCTCTAATGATTTCCAGTGCCGCCTCCTCAGCATTGGTGAGATTGGAAATGGAAGGCGGCCCTCCTCCTGTCATAGCCCTCTCCCTCTTATTGTGGGCTCTCTTTTCCTGCAATGAGGGACACAAGTGGAGTTTGAATGAGAATGATGGAGTGAGTGTAGAGAATCCATAGCATAGATGCTTAGAGGGAGACAAAGATGGAGTGAGGTGCCAATACCAAGGGCCCTCCCTGCGCGTTGTTAGTTGTTGTCATTGCATAACAGTGATTGCGAGTGTGAAGGCAGCATAGTCGAATAGTGAAGTGATTGTGTAGATAGAGAGAGAGGGATGGTTAAGGGTGCAAGGGATGTAAGGGTAAAGTGGGATGTGCAGGAATAGGTTGACAATGCAGAGTGCTGGTGATGAGAGGAGATGGGGAGCAGATTGAGAGTAAGTGTGATGTTATACTCACTTTCCCTGAGCGTACCAGGTCATTGAACCTTCTTCTGCACTGCACCCAGGTTCGAGTGCACAATGATCTGGAGCTGACCTCCTGAGCAATTTGCAGCCAGGCTGCTTTGGTTTGCTGAGGTGGCTTCTTCCGCCCAGAGGATGGTAACAGCATGGAGGGAGTCATCATCAAATCGGGGAGAGGCCTTGGCCCTTGAAGCAGTCATGGCAGCAGTTGTTAGCACGAAATCCACCATCAAATAATGAGAGAATGAAACAAGGCTGAATGGGCCCCTTAAATGCAGCTGGCTCACAGACGTCAGCAGAGTTGAGTTGCAGACCCAAAACAACTAATTGGCATGGGGAGCGCGCACGCAGGGACTCAATTGCCCAATTAGGGCAAAATTGCAAATTTTTACCGGCTGAAAGCGGCGGCGGGACCGGAACCCGCCGACCACCTGACCCGCACCCAACCCGCCACCAATGGGAAAATTGCGGCCTTTGTGTCTTCCTCACAACTTGCTTTCCCGCCTATCTTTGTATCATCAGCAAATTTGGCTACAGTACACACGGTCCCTTCATCCAAGTCAGTAATATAGATTGTAAATAGTTGAGGCCCCAGCACTGATCCCTGTGGCACCCCACTAGTTACAGTTTGCGAACCGGAAAATGACCCATTTATCCCGACTCTCTGTTTTCTGTTAGTTAGCCAATTCTCTATCCATGCTAATATATTACCCCCAACCCCGTGAGCTCTTACCTTGTGCAGTAACCTTTTATGTGGCACCTTATCGAATGCCTTCTGGAAATCCAAATGCACTACATCTACTGGTTCCCCTTTATCCACCCTGCTCGTTACATCCTCAAAGAACTCTAGAAAATTTGTCAAACACGATTTCCCTTTCATAAAACCATGTTGACTCTGCTTGATTGTATTATGATTTTCTAAATGTCCTGCTATTACTTCCTTAATAATGGATTCCAGCATTTTTCCAATGAAAGATGTTAGGCTAACTGGCCTATAGCTTCTTGCTTTTGCCTCCCTCCTTTCTTGAATAGGGGCGGTACATTTGCGGTTTTCCAATCCGCTGGGACCTCTCCAGAATCCAGGGAATTTTGGTAGATTACAACCAACGCATCCACTATCTCTGCTGCCACTTCTTTTAAGACTCTAGGATGTAGGCCATCAGGTCCAGGGGACTTGTCAGCCTTTAGTCCCATTAGTTTGCCTAGTACTTTTTCTAGTAGGTTGAGAAAGCAGTTAAAAGGGCTTATGGGATCCTGGGCTTCATAAATAGATGTGAGAAGTCGCACAACACCAGGTTATAGTCCAACAGTTTTATTTGAAATCACAAGCTTTCGGAGCGCTGCTCCTTCATCAGGTGAAGTGAAGAGATACATATCGGCACAGCATATATAGTCAGAGAACACAGCCAGATGATTACAGTTAATCTTTCCAACTGCCCTTTATCACACCTCGGCAGAGAGATAATCACGGCAATCAAAGGTGTGGATGGTGTCCAAACAGGTCAGTCAGCAAAACATTACATCAAAGACAATGTGGCAGATGCTGGGGTCTGTATGGAAAACAAAAAACTTTTTTTGCTGGAAATCACAGCAGGTCCAGCCGCATCTGTGTAGAGAGAACAAGCCAACGACGACTCGAGTCTGGATGACTCTACGTCAGGTGGGGTTACATGTAGCGTGACATGAACCCAAGATCCCGGTTGAGGTCATCCTCGTGGGTGCGTAACTTGGCTATCAGTTTCTGCTCGACGAATTTGCGTTGTCGTATGTCTCGAAGGCCGCCTTGGAGAACGCTTACCCGAAGATGAATGTCCTTGACTGCTGAAGTGTTCCCCGACTGGGAGGGACCACTCCTGCCTGGCGATTGTTGCGCGGTGTCCGTTCATACGTTGTCGCAGTGTCTGCATGGTCTCGCCGATGTACCATGCTCCGGGGCATCCTTTCCTGCAACGATATGTATCTCTTCACTTCACCTGACGAAGGAGCAGCGCTCCGAAAGCTTGTGATTTCAAATAAAACTGTTGGACAATAACCTGGTGTTGTGCGACTTCTCACATTTGTCCACCCCAGTCCAACACCGGCATCTCCACATCATTCATAAATAGAGGTATAGAGTACAAAAGTGGTGAAATTATGATGAACCTGTATAAAACACTGGTTCGGCCCCAACTGGAGTACTGTGTCCAAGTCTGGGCACCGCACTTTAGGAAGGATGTGAAGGCCTTAGAGAGGGTGCAGAAAAGATTTACGAGAACGATTCCAGGAATGAGGGACTTCAGTTACGTTGATAGACTGGAGAAACTGGGGTTGTTCTCCTTGGAGCAGAGAAGATTGAGAGGAGATTTGATAGAGGTGTTCAAATTCATGAGGGGTCTGGACAGAGTAGATAGAGGGAAACTGTTCCCATTGGCAGAAGGGTTGCAAACCAGAGGACACAGATTTAAGGTGATTGGCAAAAGAACCAAAGGCGACGTAAGAAAAATCTTTTTTATGCAGCGAGTGGTTAAGATCTGGAATGTACTTCCTGAAAGGGTGGTGGAGGCAGACTCAATCTTATCTTTCAAAAGGGAGTTGGATAAGTACCTGAAGGGGAAAAAATTGCAGGGCTACGGGGAAAGGGCAGGGGAGTGGGACTAGCTGAAGTGCTCTTGCAGAGAGCCGGCATGGGCTTGACGGGCCGAATGGCCTCCTTCTGTGCTGTAACCATTCTATGATTCTATGATAGATATAAATCGAGCCAGGAATTTACAGCTCCTTCTGCTTCTGCTTACTTGCACAAGCAGAGGGAGCTTCATATCATACCAAAGGCCTGGCAGAGGATCAGCAGGATCCTGGAGTGACAGATCTTGGAGTGACAAACCCTGGTGTGACAAATCCTGGTGTGACAGATCTTGGAGTGACAGATCCTGGTGTGACAGATCCTGGAGTGACAGATCCTGGTGTGACAGATCTTGAGTGAGAGATCCTGGAGTGACAGATCCTAGAGTGACAGATCCTGGAGTGACAGATCCTGGAGTGATAGTTCTTGGTGTGACAGATCCTGGAGTGACAGATCCTGGTGTGACAGATCCTGGAGTGACAGATCCTGGAGTGACAGTTCTTGGTGTGACAGATCCTGGAGTGACAGATCCTGGAGTGACAGATCCTGGAGTGACAGTTCTTGGTGTGACAGATCCTGGTGTGACAGTTCTTGGTGTGACAGATGCTGGAGTGACAGATCCTGCAGTGACAGATCCTGGAGTGACAGATGCTGGTGTGACAGTTCTTGGTGTGACAGATCCTGGGGGACAGATCTTGGCGTGACAGATCCTGGGGGACAGATCCTGGCGTGACTGTTCCTGGGGGACAGATGCTGGAGTGACTGATCCTGGTGTGACAGGTACTGATGTGACAGATCCTGGTGTGACAGATCATGGAGTGACAGATGCTGGTGTGACAGATGCTAGTGTGACAGATGCTGGAGTGACAGATACTGGTGTGACAGATCCTGGAGTGACGGATCCTGGTGTGACAGATCCTGGTGTGACAGATCCTGGTGTGACAGATGCTGGTGTGACAGATCCTGGTGTGACAGATCCTGGTGTGACAGATCCTGGAGTGACAGATCCTGGTTTGACAGATCCTGGTGTGACAGATCATGGAGTGACAGATGCTGGTGTGACAGACGCTGGTGTGACAGATCCTGGTGTGACAGAAGCTGGTGTGACAGATCCTGGAGTGACAGATGCTGGTATGACATATCCTGGTGTGACATATCCTGGTGTGACATATCCTGGAGTGACAGATCCTGGTGTGACAGATCCTGGAGTGACAGATCCTGGA
This sequence comes from Squalus acanthias, assembly GCA_030390025.1. Taxonomy (NCBI): domain Eukaryota; kingdom Metazoa; phylum Chordata; class Chondrichthyes; order Squaliformes; family Squalidae; genus Squalus; species Squalus acanthias. The sequence continues at coordinate 1,298,928 of JASTWF010000040.1, forward strand.
GTGACAGATCCTGGAGTGACAGATGCTGGTGTGACAGATGCTGGTGTGACAGATTCTGGTGTGACTGTTCCTGGTGTGACAGATCCTGGAGTGACAGATCCTGGTGTGACAGATGCTGGTGTGACAGCTCCTGGAGTGACAGATCCTGGTGTGACAGATCCTGGTGTGACAGACCCCGGAGTGACAGATCCTGGTGTGACAGACCCCGGAGTGACAGATCCTGGTGTGACAGCATTACTGTGAACATCTTACATTGAGGTGTTAATTCCTACTGGAGCGCCATCTATTGGTATCGCCTGGAATGGCTATAGGTCAAGAGCAACAACTACCTGTGGACATTTTAACATGAACATCTGCATAGGAATGTTAATCTAGGAATATTAACATTGCACAGTGTCCCAAATGGTTCCTTCCTGTATGAGGCCTCCCACTCTGTTCCAGTTCGAAGGACTACTGCCTGGGGATACAGCTACTCCACTGCCAGGCCCTGTAACCATTGAGTACAGACAGGCCCTGGCTTGATGTACTGAGGGGAGCCCTCGCTCACCTGCACAGGTACATTGCTTAGATATTCCTTCCATTAAATCACTTCCATTGTCCTGTCCCACCTCTTTGTCGGTTTGCTTTTAACCTGCTGCTTGTTTTTCTGATATCTGTTTGGTTCTGATCCCCTGTTTGGTTGATCTTTCCCTGTTCCCTATCTGTTCCCCCTCTGCTGTTTCCCCTCTATCTCCCTCATTCCCTTTCTAATCCTGAGATTCCCCACATTTGCCCTGCTCACATTGTACATTCTACAGTTTGTGTATACACGTTCCTGTGCTTTATACAGTGAGCTTTGATCAGTGTTTGTCTCGCATTGATGTGGGCTCATTGTCTACCCGGCTACTTATACTGAGCCCTCTCATTGTCAATTTGTTTCACACAGAACAGTAGAAATCCCTTTACCTCACTGTAAAATCACATCATTACAAGAGGGGCGGACCTGGGTGGAGCGACAGCGGCGAGGCGGCGGCCATAAAAGGAGGCAGCGACCAGGTAGGCCCACAGAGGCGGCGGACCTGGGTGGAGTGACTCGCACCTCATTAATTGAACGAGGTGATCAGTCAAAACTGACTGAATGCCGAAGAGGAAGGTAATACACACATTGAGGATCGGGATTCGGACCTATGTAATCTGACGAAAGTTGCCATGGTTATTAAAATAGGTAACAGGGCAACACAAAGAGCAGTATTGCTAGGAATCTAAAGTGAGTGTTGGTGGGGGTGTTAAAGACCAGATTGGATCCTTTAAAGGATACTTGGGTGGAACTGTTGTGCAGGCCAATGCTGAAACATTGCATCCCTACTCTCCACAACTGTCTCCTAGTGCTGGTCCAATTTCTCATCTTTCTCACTGCCTTAAAAACTCAGCTCATCGACTGGTCCATTGGTTTCTCATCCGGTCCATAATTCCTTCACTTCCTGCTCAGTGCCTGACGCTTTGGCCCGTGTAACGCATCGCGATGTGTATGGTGGGTGCTTTGTAACTATGTGTTGTTGCAGGGGATCAGGAAGTGTCTGATCCATAGGGTAGATTCTTGTAATCAATGGACGCTTTAGACAACTGTTGAACCAGGTGGTACTCCCTAAGAATCTATCACGTGCATACGATAAAAACAAATTCGATATCTACAAGAGAGCTCAGTCACATACACCTAAGATAGTTGGATGTGGCCCGTGGGGGTGGTCGTTCTGGCTGCCTGCCTCTCTTCCACAGTCTGGGTGGCCCTGGAGAAAGATCACACGCTGTCTGCTTGAACACTTGAGGCCTTCCTTGACTGGTGGGCGCTGCAGGGTCTGGAGGGCATATTGGACACAATGGCAATATTATTATTTAATTTGAGAAGTTTCCTTTGTTTTTTATGATTTATGATTAGTTGTGCCTGTACCTGTAAAAATGGGGCACGTTTGTTAGGTTTTTGTTGTAATGAGGAGATTCATGTTGTCTCTTGAGTAGTAACAAAAATAGTCGGTGCTTCAGATTCAATACTTTTAATATGCAAAGCAATTTACAAGCAGAGGAGATTAAACAGACAGAGTACAATAGATGTAAGCATGCATCCTAACATTGTACTAAACTTTAAAACACAAAATGTCTGTTTTTGTATAATTTTGTACCTGTAGTGAACTTGAATCTGCCTCTTTTCCCTTGATTGGATTCCTTCTGTCGCCTGACTTAACATGTCACCCGCCCCTTTAGTAATCTTCCCATGGTGTCCATTCTGAATCAAAGTTCAAGCTCCATGTCACATAGTTTCCCTTATCTCATCTATCCTCAGAACGTTATTTGTCTGCTTTTCTGTGTGAAAAGCAGCTGCAGTTTAATAACTCCTTTCAACTGTCTTTCAAACTTTTACAAAGCCTTCATCTGGCAGGCGTTCAGGTTCCAGGACAATGCTTTATTTCAATTAATGACACACACACACACACACACACACACACACAATCCTGCAATAATGTTTCCTATTCACTATGCTAAACTAGCTGCTAGTTTTCCCACTATCTTTCTACCAAGTTCATTTGGCTCACATGTTTATTGTAATTGCCTATGTGAATGCATAAAGAAAATATATGTTAATTATCAAATGCGCACTACACTATATGCTAAGCTAGCTTTAATATCCCATCAAGCTCTTTGCCTCTTCCTTCTCTATGTTTCTGAACGATAGATTGGGAAAAGGGGAAGTGCAACGAGACTGGGTATCCTTGTGCACCAGTTGCTGAAGGTAAACATGCAGGTGCAGCAGGCAGTTAAGAAGGCAAATGGTATGTTGGCCTTCATAGCAAGAGGATTCGAGTACAGGAGCAAGGATGTCTTGCTGCATTTGTACAGGGCCTTGGTGAGACCACACCTTGAGTATTGTGTGCCGTTTTGGTCGCCTTATCTGAGGAAGGATGTTCTTGCCATGGAGGGAGTGCAGTGAAGATTCACCAGACTGATACCTGGGAAGGCAGGAATGACGTATGAAGAGAGATTGGGTCGATTAGGCTTATATTCGCTAGAGTTTAGAAGAATGAGAGGGGATCTCATTGAAACTTAGAAAATTCTAACAGGACTAGACAGACTAGATGCAGGAAGGATGTTCCCGATGGTGGGGGAGTCCAGAACAGGGGTCACAGTCTAAGGATAAGGGGTAAGCCATTTCGGACTGAGATGAGGAGGAATTTCTTCACCCAGGGAGTGGTGAACCTGTGGAATTCTCTACCACAGAAGGCAGTTGAGGCCAAATCATTAAATATATTCAAGAAGGAGTTAGATATATTTCTTAAGGCTAAAGGGATCAAGGGATATGGGGAGAAAGCAGGGACAGGTTACTGAATTTGGATGATCAGCCAGGATCTCATTGAATGGCGGAGCAGGCTCGAGGGTCCGAATGGCCTACTCCTGCTCCTATCTTCTATGTTTCTATGTTTCAACATGTCCCATGTCCCAACAGTTTTTTGCTTATGGGTTTTATAAGAAAAGACATACACCTGAGATTCCTCAAAGAAATACACAACCACTTTAACGGTTGAATCCCCTCGTGGTATTAAAGCAAAAATGCAGTTCACATAACAAAATGAAAAGGGTACATATCAACAATATGCAAAGGTTGGTGATGTGAACGTATTATAATTAAGAAGTGCCGTCAAATGGATAAAATCTGTGGCCTCTGGATTGACAACTGCAAAAGAAAGAGGTAAACCATTTATTTCTCTCTGTATAAAAAATCTTACATCTCCATGCATTTCCTGTTAGCTATTTACATTACAAATTCCTATGCCCACATTTATAATGGGAACTGGATATGTAAACTTGTCACGCTGTAATTACACTCTGCCTCCAGTGGAGGTGCTGCAGGGCCAGCACTGGCAAGAGGGTATAATTACAGCCTGAGACATTTACATGGGCCATTCGCATTATAAATGTGGATGTAGGAATTTATAATGGCAATATAAAAATGAGGACAGAATGTAAATTCTTAAAATGGGGACTGAATTACGTCTGTGTGCCCTGGTCCAATTATCCCCTGCCCTCGAAACCCCGTTTCACCTAAAGACTACACTTGGTCCAGACTCCTGTTTGCAACTCCACAGGAAATCAATTAGCATTATATTACAAATCTTGTGTGAGCATGCATTTCCTGTTCACAACTTCACTTCCTGTTGTCACAGAAATTGGTCACTCTTTTTTTGTCAACATTTGACATTGGGAATGCCCAATGTAATCCCATATAATGGAAATCTTCTATGTAAATAGGCCAATTGGGGGCGCTGTAACTCCACTGTAGCTTATACCGCTGTCCGTGAGCAATGCATGGGATGTCCGCTGGCCTACAGAACAGTTTGAGATGCATCATCGCACATGCAAATTTTTGTACCTGACTTTTTGAGAAAAGACAAAGTAAGCCAGTAATTTCCTGCTGGTTTTTCTGACCCTGTCCTGTCCTCAAAGATTTACAAGCAGAGGCCAATCTGTAGCTCACTTGCGTCAGTGTGACAGTGGTAGTCTAACTGGCCCATTATATTATCGTAGCCAAACAACAGTTTAAACACAAACCTCCTCAGTGGTGAAGACGGATTCTAGTACAGGATTCATGGAATAGGCGGATGATTCCCCTTCACCTGTTGGACCTGCATTATAAACATATATAATGGTCATCAAGTCAAGAAAAAACAAACTTGTGTGCATATGGCACCTTTCACATCCTCAGCGTCCCAAAGCGTGTCACAGCCAGTGAAGTACTTTCGAATTGCCGTAATGTAGGAAACGTGACAGCTAATGAGCACACATCAAGATCCCCAATCAGCAATGAGGTAAATGACCAGTGGATCTGTTGGTGTTGGTTGATGGAGGAATGTTGGCCAGGACAGTGGGGAGATCTCTCTGCTCTTTGACTAGTGCAGCGGGATCCTTTTGCCACCTGAATAGTTGGTCTGGACCTTATTGGAAAGTACTCGGAATTAAACAAATACTTTGGGCTGGATTTTCATTGACCCGCGGAGGCGTGTTTGGAGGCGTGTGGGGGATTAAAATTGCGAAAATTGGCGGGCGGGCACAAGTCTGCCTCCATCCCGCCTCCACGCAATTTTCATTAAATCGTGTCTGCTGGTCCCGACTCCGTCCCGCCTTTAAGAGATGGGATAGGCTGTTAAGGCCCTTAACAAGCACTAAATTGGCTCTATAATGCCATTTTGAAAGGCCTTTGTGATTTTAACCCTTGAACTACGTGAAACACGCCTGTTCTGAACCACGATTGTGAAACCTGGTGGGAGCACATTTGGATAGCTGGCTATCAGCTGCAGGTCAACTATTACAACAGAGATGTGATGAAGGTAGTAGTAGTATTAGGTCTGAAAGTCACCTCTGATGCTGCTGCATTGAATGTCTTCAGAGACTGCCTGGCCTTTGCTGTGAGAGGACCTGGATGCAAAAAAATTCTCTCTCTCTCTCTCTCTCTCGATGCTGCTCATTTTTCATCCAGGTCCTCTCACAGCAAAGTCCAGGCAGTCTCTGACCTTCAACGCAGCAGCAATGATGACATCATCAGAGGCGACTTTCAGACTGAAACCACTAATTGGTTCATGGGTTCCCACATGCTGGAACTCAATTGCCCAATTAGGTGAAAATTGCATCAATCTCCCACATCCAATTGCAGTCGGGTGGATAACACGAAATGCGGATGACACGACCCCAACCTGCCCCAGTATCAAAATCCAGCCCTTTGTGTCTGTCTTCACGGAAGAAGATGCAAAAAACCTCCAGGAAATAGTGGAGAACCAAGGGTCTAGCGAGAATAAGGAACTGAAAGAAATTAGTATTAGTAAAAAAATAGTACTGGAGAAATTATTGGGACTGAAAGCCGATAAATCCCCTGGACCTGATGGCCTACATCCTAAGGTTTTGAAAGAGGTATCCATAGAGATAGTGGATGCATTGGTTGTCATCTTCCAAAATTCCATTGATTCTAGAACGGTTCCTGCGGATTGGAAGGGAGCAAATGTAACCCCACTATTTAAGAAAGGAGGGAGAGAGAAAACGGGGAACTACAGACCAGTTAGCCTGACATCAGTAGTAGGGAAAATGCTCCAATCTATTATTAAGGACGTGGTAATAGGGCACCGAGAAAATAGTAATAGGATTGGGCAGAGTCAACACAGATTTATGAAAGGGAAATCATGTTTGACGAATCTGTTGAGAGTTTTTTTGAGGTTGTAACTAGCAGAATAGATAAGGGGGAACCAGTGGATGTGGTTTATTTGGATTTTCAGAAGGCATTCGATAAGGTGCCACACAAGAGGTTATTAAACAAAATTAGGGCTCATGGGATTGGGGGTAATATACTAGCATGGATTGAGGATTGGTTAACGGACAGAAAACAGAGAGTAGGAATAAATGGGTCATTTTCGAGTTGGCAGGCTGTAACTAGTGGGATACCGCAAGGATCAGTGCTTGGGCCTCAGCTATTCACAATCTATATCAATGATTTGGATGAGAGGACCAAATGTAATATATCCAAGTTTGCTGATGATACAAAACTAGGTGGGAATGTAAGTTGTGAGGAGGATGCAAAGAGGCTTCAAGGGGATATAGACAGGCTAAGTGAGTGGGCAAGAACATGGCAAATGGAATATAATGTGGAGAAATGTGAAGTTATTCACTTTGGTAGGAAAAGTAGAAAAGCAGAGTATTTTTTAAATGGTGAGAGATTGGGAAATGTTGGTGTTCAGAGGGACCTGGGTGTCCTTGCACACAAATCACTGAAAGTTAATTTGCAGGTACAGCAAGCAATTAGGAACGCAAATGGTATGTTGGCCTTTATTGCAAGAGGATTTGAGTGTAAGAGTAAAGACGGATTACTGCAATTATATAGGGCCCTGGTGAGACCACACCTGGAGTATTGTGTACAGTTTTGGTCTCCTTACCTAAGGAAGGATATACTTGCCATAGTGGGAGTGCAACGAAGATTCACCAGACTGGTTCCTGGGATGGGGGGATTGTCCTATGAGGAGAGATTGAGTAGACTAGGCCTATATTTTCTAGAGTTTAGAAGAATGAGAGGTGATCTCATTGAAACATACAAAATTCTTACAGGGCTTGACAGGGTAGATGCAGGGAGGCTGTTTCCCCTGGCTGGGGAGTCTAGAACCAGGGGTCACAGTCTCAGAATAAGAGGTCGGCCATTTAGGACTGAGATGAGGAGAAACTTCTTCTCTCGGAGGGTGGTGAATCTTTGGAATTCTCTACCCCAGAGGGCTGTGGAGGCTCAGTCGTTGAGTATGTTCAAGACAGAGATCGATAGATTTTTGGATATTAAGGGAATCAAGGGATACGGGGATCAGGCGGGAAAGTGGTATTGAGGTGGAAGATCAGCCATGACCTTATTGATTGTCCTACTCCTGCTCCTATTTCTTATGTTCTTATGTACCACAGGTAGGGTAGTGACTAGAAGCTGAAGAGCATTGATCTGTAACCATGCTGTGTAAGATTGGTGATTGGATCCATTAACTCCCTTTGTTGAAATAGTGAATGAGGGATTTTTCACCAAATGTGCTGATGTGTTTTGTTGCTGATGTTACATCGTGGGACATCAACCGCAAGGCCTCTGTCAAAGCAGTTATTAGGCCAGCAACTGCATTAAGGTCGATAGTTCTTTGGCTTGTCAGCTGCTTGACAGCTATTTGCATTTTGCTGTCACCGGCACAATCAAGGTGAATGAAACCGGCACACCAAACTCGCCATTCCGGTCCTTGAAACCAACGGAAAGAGGGTCGGTCATCTTTTGTTCCATTCAAAAGAGAAGCTAGAAGTGATTCTTGTATTAAATTAAATTCCCAAGGGGCCACACAAACTGCCGGGCACCGGTCTCACACGGGAGGCTCAGGAGTGTGAGGAGCAGTTATTCAAGTTATACTACCAGCTGCGCATTGTCCTCCGCCAAGCGATAAAGGAACTGGCAGATAGAGAGAGAGAGAGAGTGGACAGACCCAGTACTCTCCCCTGCTGTTTTAAATATTTCAATTAAAGTTTTAAAGAAAGTTCTCAGGCTGTCCATCTGTTAACATTAAACTTGGCTTTGCAGACTGCAGTCTAACCAACTTGAGATTCTCCATGGGGTCTGGGTTTACCCCTCTTTAATATGGTCCAGAGCCCCTTTTCAAATCAGTGGCTTGGCTTTCAATATGAATATTGTATCCAGTTTTAGGACCCTTACTTTAGGAGAGATGTTAAGTCCTGTGAGACAATGCAAAGATTCACTGAGTTGATCCAGACATGAGAAAAAGAAGACTTGCATCTCTATGGCTCCATTCATGACCTCAGAACTTCCCAAAGCATTTTACAGCTAATGAAATAGTTTTGAAGTGTAGTCGCTGTTGTAATGTAAGGGCACGTGACAGCTAATTTACACACAGCAAGCTCCCACAAACAGCAATAAGATAAATGACTAGATAATCTGTTTTAGTGACATTGTTTGAGGGATAAATAATGGTCAGGACACCAGGGTAACTGCCCTGCACTTCTTCGAAATAGTGCCATGGGATCTTTCACCTCTACCTGAGAGGGCAGGCGGGGCCTCAGTTTAACATCTGATCCGAAAGACGGCATCACCGACAGTGCAGCACTGGAGTGTCAGGCTAGATTTTGTGTGAAAGTCCTTGGAGTGGTACTGTGAACTCAGGACATTCTGACTCAGAGGCAAGAGTGCTACCCACTGAGCCAAGGCTGAGAGGCTATAGTTATGAGGGGAGACGGCAGAAACTGGACCTTTTTTCATTAGAACAAAGAAGGTTAAGCATAGAAACATAGAAGATAGCAGCAGGAGTAGGCCATTCGGCCCCTCGAGCCTGCTCCGCCATTTAATGAGATCATGGCTGATCATCCAAATTCAGTACCCTGTCCCTGCTTTCTCCCCATATCCCTTGATCCCTTTAGTCTTAAGAAATATATCTACTTCTTGAATATATTTAATGAATTGGCCTCAACTGCCTCCTGTGGTAGAGAATTCCACAGGTTCACCACTCTCTGGGTGAAGAAATTCCTCCTCATCTCAGTCCTAAATGGCTTACCCCTTATCCTTAGACTGTGACCCCTGGTTCTGGAGTCCCCCGCCATCGGGAACATCCTTCCTGCATCTAGTCTGTCTAGTCCTGTTAGAATTTTATAAGTTTCAATGAGATCCCCTCTCATTCTTCTAAACTCTAGCGAATATAAGCCTAATCGACCCAATCTCTCTTCATATGTCATTCCTGCCATCCCAGGTATCAGTCTGGTGAATCTTCGCTGCACTCCCTCCATGGCAAGAACATCCTTCCTCAGATAAGGCGACCAAAACTGCACACAATACTCAAGGTGTGGTCTCACCAAGGCCTTGTACAACTGCAGCAAGATCTCTTTGCTCCTGTACTCGAATCCTCTCCAGATGAAGGCCAACATACCACTTGCCTTCTTAACAGCCTGCTGCACCTGCATGCTAACCTTCAGCGACTGGTGCACAAGGACTCCCAGATCTGGTTGCACTTCCCCTTTTCCCAATCTATTGCCGATTAAGAAACCTCTATTAAGAAATGATCTGATAGAGGTGTTCAAAATCAGGTTTCAGCAAGGTCAATCGGAGGGGGGCGGGGTAATTATTTCCACTGGTCAGTCAGCCGGTAACTAGAGGACATCAATTGAGGATCAGCAGCAAACGAAAGAAATGAGAGGTTAGGAGAATTTTTTTTATACAGAAGATCGGTGTACCAGAAACAGTGGAGGAAGCTGACTCATTAACACTTTTTAAAAGGGAAGTGGAAACATCTTTGGAAGAGAAAAATTTAAAATGGTCTGAGGTAAGTGGGTCCGAACGAATAGCTTTTTCAGGGAGCTAGCACAGATATGATGGGCCGATGGGCTCGTCCTGTGTTGAAAGATTCTGTACAGCTGCTTGTGTATCTGAAACCGCTTCAGTGCTGCAACCAGCTACTTTGCACTGGGGATGTTGCAGCCCGTATGTTAACATTTTACCCTTCCAAAGACTAAAGCAGTGAAACTAAAGGTCTGGAAATAACTCGGGGTGATGTCATCGCACAGACGTTAACACGCCCGGGTCTAATTCCGCAATCTCAGCGGAGGCGGTGACCCATCGCGGTACTGTCCCTGTTAAACAGCGGAGAGAGGGATATGATGCAACTCGTTAACCGAGTAAGCCCCCCCTGTAGTCATCGCAAGACTTTTTTTCTGAATGTGTTGGACAATCTCTCCCCCTTTCTGTCAGTGGCTTGTTCCACCTTCAGGCACAGGCGACACTTAAATCTTTACCAACGTTTGACTTCAGGGTTTGAGCGATTGGTTTATTATCTGTTTCCCCGCCGTTGACCCGTTTACCATAACGATAATCTCCAGGCTGCTGTACACTGTCAGTAAGTTTTATTTTCAAAGCATTCCCTCGTCAAGGCCAACTTTTCTACACCAACCGGCTCAAATCCGGTGCGTTCTTGACCATTCTATAGCCGGTACATGTCTGTGTAAAGTCCTGGTAAAATTGAAAGATGTCGTAAATATCAGTATTACCATCAAAGCCTGTGGCGTCTCTGTTAGCCATCGTCATGGACCCAGGATTGTGCCATTCCCAATCGTCTTCCGCCCACTTCTCCGATATAATTTTGTTTTGTTCATTATCCCTGTTAAAAGAGACAAGCGGCAGAGAATTACACTTCGAAAAAAGGGAAATGGAACTACTTTGTAGGGACCTAGATGACCAGGTGGGTCGGCGCACTGTCCTTCCAATCCTTGCACCATTTTAGCAACTTGGTTCAAGAGGTCACAGCAATGCTGGTGTGGGAAATGGAATACGTTGCATTCAGTCCCACTAAGTAATATGTACTTCAGTCCCACTAAGAAGCTCAAGAGCAGCAATTGCATGGAAAGCACCATCACCTCCGGGTTCCCCTCCAAGTCACACACCATCCTGATTTGGACACATAGCGCTGTCACTACATCGTTACTGGGCCAATATCCCGGAATTCCCTATTCAACAGCAAGGCAAACCCCAGAGGTGGAAGGCTTTGCAAACCCTAGGTCCAAAGTCACTTGTTGCCCCCGAGCATGCTACACTTACCACATGCCATGTCTCAAATTACTCACATACTGTATCCCAAAATGTTATATTCTGAAAGAAATCTATCTCATTTGCATTTGAATGAATCAATAGTAACCGTTTACGCCATCACCCTGGGACCCTGTTACATAGATTGACCACTGCTTTAATGAAATGCTGTTTCCGCAGATTAGTTTTGAATTTACCCTCCTTTCAAACACAGGCCATGTCCTCTGGTTCTACTGTTCTGGCCAAGGTGAAACAGCTTGTCACGGTTGACATTATCTAGCGCCTTTAGAATCCGAAAAACAGCAATCGTATCATCTCTCAGCCTTCTTTACTAATGAGAACATGCCCAGTTTACATAATTGCTCCTTATAATCTAATCCCTTCATCCCCTCAAACATTCTGGTTTCTCTCTTTATCCTTTCAATAGCTGTAATATCCTTTCTGTACTGCGGCGACCAGATCTGTACACAGTATTCTGTGCAGTTACACCAATGATGTAATTGGTAAACACACCTGGGGTGAGTGTAATCTGAGCCTCTGGTCTGTATGGCTCAGTGGTTCACCATGTGGTGCATTTACAGACCGAGCCAGGGGCAGCTTCCAGATATTTATCAATAGAGACTTTGGGCTAAAAATTCATTATAGCCAAGGAATGGGCAGCGTTAGGACAAAAGATGGTGAATTAGCGCCAGACGAAAATGCCCTAGACTGCTGGCAAAATTCGTCCTCCCTGCTCAATAAAATGATTGGAGTCTTAAATTAAGTCTAAAACCCCAAGCTCATTGGCGTTACACTTAAAGGCTGGACCAATATCGGGGGCAATCTAATTGCAACTCATGATTGCCACAGGCTTTTTTCACTAATTAAAGGGGAGGTTCATTGATACTGCAGCACCTCATTCTCAGCATTGTTGGCTGTGCAGCTGCCTCAACAGCCATAAGAAGAAGGACAAGGAGAAGGAGTACTTATTTACAAATCCTCAAGGCAGATCGCCACCCCAGGGGGAGAGCCCGCAGGTTTTCCTTTGGAGGCATTGGTTTTAGCGCTGGAGAGAAGGCAGGCAGTCCTATACCCACCAACTGGCAGGAGGCCCTCGCCATAAGTCTGCCGCACTATGTGCAGTGAGGTGGCACACCACATCACAGACCGCCCGTCCGGAAGCCTGATTGTCCGCCTGCCTCCTCCCTCCCTCCTGTTCCTCATCTTCATCATCCTCGTCCTCCTTCCTCTGTGCACATATTCCCGTTTTTCTCGCTGCCTACACTCCCTGTGCCATAGATCCTGGAGGGCGAGGTGACATGCCAGTACAGCTCCCCATTAACCTTACCAAGTGTTGCAGTTTGAATCTTTGAAGAATAAATGTAGCTACTTTGTACTTGCCACAACACTCCTGATACCAAAGAACCATCAAATCACTAAATAAAACTGTTGCAGTAGCTGAAACTAACAAAAAACCACTGAAACTTCACCAACCCGTCTGGTGCGAGTGATTGGGACTGACCCCTTTAAAGGAAATTAGTATTAGTAAAATAATAGTGCTGGAGAAATTAATCGGACTGAAAGGTGATAAATCCCCAGGTCTTGATAATCTGTATCCCAGAGTACTAAAAGAGGTAGCCATGGAAATAGTGGATGCATTGGTTGTCATCTTCCAAAATTCTATAGATTATGGAACAGTTCCGGCAGATTGGAGGGTGGCAAATGTAACCCCACTATTTAAAAAAGGAGGGAGAGAGAAAACCGGGAACTACAGACCGGTTAGCCTAACATCAGTAGTAGGGAAAATGCTAGAGTCTAATATAAAGGATGTGAGAACAAGACACTTAGAAAATATCAACGGGATTAGACAAAGTCAACATGGATTTATGAAAGGGAAATCGTGTTTGACAAACCTACTGGAGTTTTTTGAGGATGTAACTGGTAGAATAGATAAGGGAGAACCAGTGGATGTGGTGTATTTGGATTTTCAGAAGGCCTTTGATAAAGTCCCACATAAGAGGTAAGTGTGCAAAATTAAAGCACATGGGATTGGAGGTAATATACTGGCATGGATTGAAAATTGGTTAACAGAGAGGAAACAGAGAGTAGGAATAAATGGGTCTTTTTCGGGGTGGCAGGCGGTGACTAGTGGGGTACCGCAGGGATCAGTGCTTGGGCCCCAGCTATTCACAATGGCCCAGAAATTCGCGTGTCCGGCTTGCCGCGGGGGTAAGGATCGCGCGCGCTCTTACCTACCGCGCCTGCCGTTGTGTTTTGGGCCCACGGGAACTTCGGGTCCTGGGCCTCTTCCAACTGCCGGCGTGCAGTGCTTGCGTGTTCCAGGGGTGCAGTTAGTACGATGCGACCCCTGGGATCACGTGGGCCATGGAGAGCCAATGGCAGCAGACCAGCTTTCATTCATAGATTTAAATCTGTGAATTGAAATCGGCCCCAAAAGAACAGCTAAACTTAAAATAAATTTAAAAAAAACCATCACATTTATAAAATAACTATAGTTAAATAAATTAACCACTTTAAACAAAAATTAAAATTTTTGAAAAAATTAAAATACTTTTTAAAAGTTATAAAAATAAACTTACCTTTCTTTAAAGTATCTAAAAAAGATAAATCTGTTGAAAAAAATTTAAAATTATACTTAATTAACCACTTACCTTGTTCAAAAGGGGTCTTACGCCTCCTTTTTATTAGCGTAGTATCTTCAATACTTACCCTCGCGTAGAAACCTGAAAAAAATCTAAGTGTGCTGCATGCGCGCAGCCTCTAGCGCGCACGCGGTTCACCTAGGAACCGCCCCCTTCACCATACCGGAAGTTCCGGTTTCCCGCGCATGCGTAGTGCATGCAGGAAACCGGCACTTCGGGAAGCAATACGGGTGAGTACGGACTGTGTACTCACCCGGGAAGGGCCGAATTTTTGGGCCATTATATCTCAATGATTTGGATGAGGGAACCAAATGTAATATTTCCAAGTTTGCTGACGACACAAAACTAGGTGGGATTGTGAGTTGTGAGGAGGATGCAAAGAGGCTTCAAGGCGATTTAGACAAGTTGAGTGAGTGGGCAAATACATGGCAGATGCAGTATAATGTGGATAAATGTGAAGTTATCCACTTCGGTAGGAAAAACAGAAAGGTAGAGTATTATTTAAATGGTGATAGATTGGGAAATGCTGATGTACAAAGGGACCTGGGTGTCCTTGTACACCAGTCACTGAAAGCAAACATGCAGGTGCAGCAAGCAGTTAGGAAGGCAAATGGTATGTTGGCCTTCATTGCAAGAGGATTTGAGTACAGGAGCAAGGATGTCTTACTACAGTTATACAGGTCCTTGATGAGACCACACCTGGAGTACTGTGTGCAGTTTTGGTCTCCTTACCTAAGAAAGGATATACTTGCCATAGAGGGAGTGCAGCGAAGGTTCACCAGACTGATTCCTGGGATGACAGGACTGTTGTATGAGGAGAGATTGGGTCGACTAGGCCTGTATTCACTAGAGTTTAGAAGAATGAGAGGGGATCTCATTGAAACGTATAAAATTCTGACAGGGCTAGACAGACTGGATGCAGGGAGGATGATTCCCCTGGCTGGGGGGTCTAGAACGAGGGGTCACAGTCTCAGGATACGGGGTAGGACATTTAGGACTGAGATGAGGAGAAATTTCTTCACTCAGAGGGTGGTGAACCTGTGGAATTCTCTACCACAGAAGGCTGTGGAGGCCAAGTCACTGTATATATTTAAGAAGGAGATAGATAGATTTCTAGACACAAAAAGCCATCAAGGGGTATGGGGAGATAGCGGGAATATGGTATTGAGATAGAGGATCAGCCATGATCATATTGAATGGCGGAGCAGGCTTGAAGGGCCGAATGGCCTACTCCTGCTCCTATTTTTCTATGTTTCTATAACAAAGTGATTACCTGTAGAAACAGTTTTGTGTTCTGCGCGTGCGTGCGGTAGATCCCGCCCCTTTTCTTGCGCACGTGCACCTGATCCTCTTCTGCGCATGCACCAAGGTCCGGTCGTGCATGCACAGTACCCCACAGTTGTGGCTGGACTGCTGTGTGGGCCACGCTTTGTTCAGCTCCATGGCACAAGGCCCGTCACTAGATCCATGGGGAGAAGGGAGGATCGAAAGGGGAGAGAGAGAGGGGGAATCGGAGTGAGAGAGGGATGGTGGAGAGAAGGAATCGGAGGGGGAGAGAGGGAATTGGAAGGAAAGGAACTCAGAGGGAGGGAGGAGACAGAGGGGGGAATCGGAAGGAGAGGGACTCAGGGAGGGAGAGGGGAGAGGGGGAATCGGAGGGAGGAGAGAGGGAGAATCGGAGGGAGGGGGAGAAAGGGAATCAGAGGGAGAGGGTCTCAGAGGGGAGAAGAGGGTGAATCGAAGGGAGGGGGAGAGAGGGACTCAGAGGGATAGGGAATCGGAGGGAGGGGCACTCAGGGAGGGAGGAGAGAGAGGGGAAATCGGAGGGGGGAGACAGAATCGAAGGGAGGAGGAGAGAGGGACTCGGAGGGAGAGGGAATCGGAGTGGGGAGAGACGGACTCAGAGGGAGAGGGAATCGGAGGGGGAGAGAGGGAATCGAAGGGAGAGAGAGGGGGACTCGAAGAGGGGGA
Organism: Squalus acanthias; assembly: GCA_030390025.1. Taxonomy (NCBI): domain Eukaryota; kingdom Metazoa; phylum Chordata; class Chondrichthyes; order Squaliformes; family Squalidae; genus Squalus; species Squalus acanthias. The sequence continues at coordinate 1,314,645 of JASTWF010000040.1, forward strand.
GAGAGGAGGTCAGGAACTCCGGGGGGGGGGATAAAGAGTACCGAGAGCACAGTGGGGATGGCAGAAGAACGTGATCCAGGTCTAAAGGGGGGGGGGAGTTGAGAGAGAGAACGTGATCCAGATGGTAAGACGGATCACGTTTTTCCAACCCCACCCTCTTTACACCTGCACCACATTCTCCCTGTCCTCTCCCTACACTTGGTTGATTTCTCGGAAAGCTCGGTGCATGTGTGGCAAGTGACATCATTGGACTGGACTAAATCCGTAAGCAGTGACACTGTCACCATTCACTTCATACCCAATAAACCTGTTAACAATCCGAGATCCACACACATCTATGGCAGGGGCGGCGGGGGTGGGGGGGGAAGGTTAGGAACTGTTTCAGGGGAGAAGGTCATGAATCCGTGAGGGAGGAAGTGGGCAGGGGAAGAAGTTCAGGAACTTGGGTAGGGGGAGAAGGTCAGGAACTTGGACAGGGAGAGAATGTCAGGACATTGGGCAGGGAGAGAAGGACAGGAACTCGGGTCGGGAGGGAGGAGGTCAGAAACTTGGGCAGAGGGAGGTGGAGAAGGTCAGGAACTTGGACGGTGGGGTGAGGAGGTCAGGAACTTGGGTGGGGGGGTGAGTAGGTCAGGAACCTGGGTGGGGGGGTGAGTAGGTCAGGAACTTGGGCGGGGGGGGGGGGGTTGAGTAGGTCAGGAACCTGGGTGGAGGGGTTGAGTAGGTCAGGAACTTGGGTGGGGGGTGAGTAGGTCAGGAACCTGGGTGGGGGGTGAGTAGGTCGGGAACCTGGGTGGGGGGTTGAGTAGATCAAGAACTTGGGTGGGGGGTGAGTAGGTCAGGAACCTGGGTGGGGGTTGAGTAGGTCAGGAACTTGGGTGGGGGGTGAGTAGGTCAGGAACTTGGGTGGGGGGGTGAGTAGGTCAGGAACTTGGGTGGGGGGTGAGTAGGTCAGGAACTTGGGTGGGGGGGTGAGTAGGTCAGGAACTTGGGTGGGGGGTGAGTAGGTCAGGAACTTGGGCGGGGGGTTGAGTAGGTCAGGAACTGGTTAAGGGGAGAAGGTCATGAATCCATGGGGGAGGAGCTTGGGCAGGGGGAGAAGTTCAGGAACCCGGTTGGGGGGACGGTAGAAGGTCAGGAACTTGGGTAGGGGGAGAAGGTTAGGAAATTGGGCAGGGAGAGAAGGACAGGAATTCGGGTTGGGAGGGAGGAGGTCAGAAACTTGTGCGGGGGGAAATAGGTCAGGAACTTGGGCGGAGGGGGGGTGGTTGAGTAGGACAGGAACTTGGGCGGGGGAGGGGGTGGTGTAGGTTGGGAACTTGGGCGGGGGAGAGAGTAGGTCAGGAACTTGGGCGGTGGGGAGAGTAGTTCAGGAACTTGGGCGGGGGGGGTGAGTAGGTCAGGAACTTGGGTGGGGGGGTGAGTAGGTCAGGAACTTGGGTGGGGGGTGAGTAGGTCAGGAACCTGGGTGAGGGGGTTGAGTAGGTCATTAACCTGGGTGAGGGGGTTGAGTAGGTCAGGAACTTGGGTGGGGGGGTGAGTAGGTCAGGAACTTGGGTGGGGGAGAGGGGGGTGTAGGTTGGGAACATGGGCAGGGGGGAAATAGGTCAGGAACTTGGGCGGGGGGGAGAGTAGGTCAGAAACTTGGGCGGGGGGTTGAGTAGGTCAGGAACTGGTTAAGGGGAGAAGGTCATGAATCCATGGGGGAGGAGCTTGGGCAGGGGGAGAAGTTCAGGAACCCGGTTGGTGGGACGGTAGAAGGTCAGGAACTTGGGTAGGGGGAGAAGGTTAGGAAATTGGGCAGGGAGAGAAGGACAGGAATTCGGGTTGGGAGGGAGGAGGTCAGAAACTTGTGCGGGGGGAAATAGGTCAGGAACTTGGGCGGAGGGGGGGTGGTTGAGTAGGACAGGAACTTGGGCGGGGGAGGGGGTGGTGTAGGTTGGGAACTTGGGCGGGGGAGAGAGTAGGTCAGGAACTTGGGCGGTGGGGAGAGTAGTTCAGGAACTTGGGCGGGGGGGGGGTGAGTAGGTCAGGAACTTGGGTGGGGGAGGGGGTGGAATAGGTTGGGAACTTGGGCGGGGGAGAGGAGGTCAGGAACTTGGGCGGAGAGGGGGAGGAGGTCAGGAACTTGGGTAGTGGAGGCAGGAACTTGTTTGGGGGAGTGGGAGAAGGTCTTAACCCTTGACGATGAGCCCTGTCTGTTCCAAGTGAGCTCTGTTCTGTCTGGAGTAGGCAGTCAGAATGGCTCGAATTACACTTAAACTATATCAATTTTTCTTCAGTATGGTTGGTAATTATTCTGGTGACTGCCTGCACCTCTAGATGCCTTTCCATAGCTGCTCTGCTGACTATTGTAGGTATCATATTCTGGAGCTAACTGATTATTTAGGCAGGGAGGATTTAATTACACATTCCAGAGAAACTGCTGGGTGTGCCTTGTCCTCCAAGGGGACCAATCAGCAATCAGGACTTGTCATCCAAGGGGACCAATCAGAGCTTTAGGTGTTGCAAATAAACACATCCTAAAAAAGTGCTAGGCAAACTTATGGGTCTAAAGGCTGACAAGTCCCTTGGACCTGGTGGCCTGCATCCTAGGATCTTAAAAAAAGTGGCTACAGAGATAGTGGATGCATTGGTTGTAATCTTCCAAAATTCCCTTTACTCTGGAAAAGTCCCTGCGGATTGGAAAACTGTAAATGTAACAATCTTATTCAAAAAAGGAGGGAGACAAAAAGCAGGAAACTATAGGCCAGTTAGCCTAACATCTGTCATTGGCAAAATGCTCGAATCCATTATTAAGGAAGTAGTAGCAGGGCGTTTAGAAAATCTGGAGTTGTTAACTCCAGGCATTGAGGTAAGTGTCGAGAAGCAATTCGGCAGATCGGGCATTCAGTGAGCGTTACACTGTCATCACGATCTCCATGGCGTTGAAGTCCCCGGCGATCGCTGTTACCGGCAGCGCTACAGGGTTCCCGATTTGGAATGCGGCGCTGGATTCAACAGGAGCTGTCGTTACAGCTTTCAACGCCGCATTAGCACCATCTACTGGCACTAACAGGCGGCGCTAAGGCGACGAATTTTTCCCCCTTTGCGTTTCTGTTAAATCTCCGTTTTTATTTTCAGGGTTTTTTCAAGATCTATTCAACTTAGTTTTACAAGGAAAGGCAAAGATACAAAGCCATTTAGATGGTCATATTTTACCGTACCTTTTTCTCCTGACCTTTCGCAACTTCACCTGGTAGATTGTGAGGGCCAAAACGCCCAGAATAAGCAGGATCATTGTCACTGATAAACCACCGATCAAACCGTTCTTATGAATCCGGATGTCACAGAAATCTCCAAAGTACCAGTAGTCTTGAGTCATGTCACAGCTGGGAAGAAGTGAAGAGAAAAATCTACCATTACTAGCAGACCTCCCATGGCATTGCTCATGGTACATCAAGGTTCTGAGGACAGGAGATTCATACCATGTAACACACGATGTATTATTGCATGCTTAACCTGGCATGTCCCTTTGAGACTCCACAGTGTAATGGTTGTATTTCCTGGGTCAGTTAGAGCCACATTATTCAATTAGAGGTCAGTTAGTGTCTAATATGATACTTTATAGAAAGAAATACTTGGATTTCTCCAGCGCCTTTCACGACCTCAGGACGTCCAAAATGCTTTACAGCCAATGAAGTACAGTCACTGTTGTAATGTAGAAAACACGGCAGGCAATATGCGCACAGCAAGGTCCCACAAGCAGCAATGACATAATGAGCAGAAAATCTGTTTTTAGTGATGGTGGTTGAGGGATAAATATTGGCCCAGGACACCAGGGAGAACTCCCTGCTCATCTTCGATATAGTGGCCATGGGATCTTTTACATCCACCTGAGAAGGCAGGTGTGGGCCTCGGTTTAACGTCTCATCCTAAAGATGGCACCTCCGACCGTGCAGCACTCCCTCAGTACTGCACTGAAGTGTACTATAATGGGGCTATAAAGGTATATAAGGATATGAGGAGCGAGGCTTAGTTGATTGTTCAGTCTTACTAGCATATGGGTCCATTACTTTTCATTCCACACTTTCCATTCCCACATTTCACAGAGTCGTTCCTTGCTGCATTACATGATGAAGCACATATGGCCTTGTTATTGATCAAAACCAGTTTATAATACTGCTTTACATTCTCGGGAACCTTTGAAGCACACGTATCTGTTGATAGTAAAATAAGTACAAGTTATTATCGAGCTCTAATACATTAAAAATCTCACATCTGCAATCACTCCCTGTCAGCTGTTTACAATATCAATTCCCACTTCTACATTTGTACAAAGTTTGTGCAAAAAGTCTGGCAAAATCGTGACAAATGGAAGTAAGGATTTGTAGACAGCAAGTACGTGCAGACATAACATTTTAAATATTTTATAGACGTCTCACATCTACTATGTATCTGTCACACTTAGAATCATAGAAGCTTACAGCACAGAAGGAGGCTGTTTGGCCCATTGTGCCTTGGAAAGAGCTCTCCAATTAGTCCCACTCCCCAGCTTTTTCCCCAGAGCCCTGCAAATTTTTCCTTTGCAGGTATTTATCCAATTCTCTTTTGAAAATTACTATTGAATGTGCTTCCACCGCCCTTTCAGGCAGCGCATCCCAGATCATAACTTACTGCGTCAAGAAAATTCTCCTCATCTCCCCCTCTGGTTGTGCTCCCAATATTCTTAAATCTGTGTCCTCTGCTTACCGACTCACCTGCCAGTGGAAACAGTATTTGCAAAGTGTTAAAAGTATTAAAAAAGGTGCGCATATATATAGATTTATATTTCCGAACAGGTTATTCATTAATAGGAACACAACATTAATACTGCAACAGTATTAATAACAGTAAAAAAATTGCACTCCTTACCAGTCACAACGGCGTCTTGCACTGTTGCATGGCTAGTGTCGAATGTGAATCCAGTACAGTTAGCTGCAGTTTAGAAAACAAGATTATGTGAATCACTTCTTATCACGAAGTATCAGAGGATAAAAAATACTCCAACCGTGCTGGACTGGGAGTTTTCTTTTCTGAATTTGCTGCTGATTAAGGCGAGGGATATTAGTGCTGTGAAATGGAACACAGCAAAGCTCCCTCTACATTGCCCATCAAAAACTCCCATGTCAGGTACAGCACAGGTTAGATACACAGTAAAGCTCCCTCTAAACTGTCCCATCAAACAGTCCCAGGGCAGGTACAGCACGGGTTAGATACAGAGTAAAGAAGCCTCTACACTGTCCCATCAAACACTCCCAGGGCAGGTACAGCACGGGTTAGATACAGAGTAAAGCGCCCTCTACACTCTCCCATCAAACACTCCCAGGGCAGGTACAGCACTGGTTAGATACAGAGTAAAGATCCCTCTACACTGTCCCATCAAACACTCCCAGGGCAGGTACAGCACGGGTTAGATACAGAGTAAAGCTCCCTCTACACTGTCCCATCAAACACTCCCGGGGCAGGTACAGCATGGGTTAGATACAGCGTAAAGCTCCCTCTACACTGTCCCATCAAACACTCCCAGGGCAGGTACAGCACGGGTTAGATACAGAGTAAAGCTCCCTCTACACTGTCCCATCAAACACTCCCAGGGCAGGTACAGCACAGGTTAGATACAGAGTAAAGCTCCCTCTACACTGTCCCATCAAACACTCCCAGGGCAAGCACAGCGTGGATTAGATACATACAAAAGCTTCCTCTACACAGAGTTTAAAAACGAGCACCTCAGACACTTGGTCCTTCAAGTTGGACTCCTACCTCCTGTGCAATTTGTACTTTTCAGGTTTTCTTCAATTTTGTCAACCGTTTCAGTGAGGATGTCAGAAAGGTCTGTTGAGCTGTTGAGTCTGACAATTACATCATGATCAACAATGATGCTGCCATTGCTGTGGGTCAAAAAAGGAAGGTGATTTAAACCCAATGAAATTTCAGCCGCCTGGCTTGCAAACAATGAAGGGCATGGCTGGATAGCTGTTAAAAAGAACTGCTTGTGTTGTCTAAGGGAAGGAATATTGGCCAGGACAATGCTCTGGTTCTCCTTCAATGGCACCATGAGATCTTTAATGTCCAGGGAGCTGGAAGCACAGGTTCATACCTCATCAGCTCTCTCTTTGTACACTACGTGAGCGTTGGACTGTGGGACCTGAGCACTGGACACTCTTCAGTGGCAAGAGTGCAACCCAATTGTCCAAACTGACACAGAGGTCACCTTCCCAACATTCAAGCAGTTTCAGAGTAGTTCTTTGTGAAACGTGTAAAGGTGTTCCTGGGACTCTTGATCAGGCATTGTTGAAATGGAAGTGTTTGTTTTCTAAATGGGCCTGTTCTCAGGAAGTGGTCGGTGCCACCTTCATTGCCTATCCTTGGGTTCTCTAGTGATTGGTTTGACAACTGATTGACTTTTGCTCGGCCTATTGAGTCAACCACATGGTGTGGGACAGGAGTCACACGTAAGCAAGACCGGGGAAGGGCTGGCAGTTTCCCTGAAGGACACCAGTGAACTGTTTGGGTTTCTCGAACAATGCGGCAGCTTTCACGGTGCCAGCTCACAAGCGACCAGATTGATCAAATTCAATTTCACATTTGCCATGGTGGGATTTGAACACTTGACTCCTGGGTAGTTGGCTCAGTACCAGAACCACCACACCACCACCCTGCCTTTCTTATATTTGACCGTAGTGCGATGATACAGTTGCCCGAGTGAGTAAGAACTCCAGTAAGTATCCAGGGAACAAATTCTCTCAGAAAGATCTGGAAGGGCTTCACATGGAGTGATTTATTTTGAAAGCATTGACTGTTGTGTTGGAAAAACACAGTTACCATTTTGAACACAGCAAAGCCCCACAAACAGAAATGGGATGAATGGCCAATTAAATTGATTTTGAGGGAAGAATATTGGTCAGGACACTGGAGAACGACTTGTTACTAAAATAATGCCATAGGTTCTTCAACATCCAGAAGCAAAAATGGACTTTGGTTTGATGTCTCATCTGAAGTACACCACCTCTGACAACGCAGCACTCCCGCAGCGTCCGATCTGTGTGAAATGATGCAGCAAGCCTCAGCCTTTAGCTTTCGAACAAGCTTGGCTCAGTGAGTAGCACTCTCGTCTCTGAATCAGAAGGTCATAGGCTCAAGCCCCACCATAGAAGCTTGAGCACAAATCTTGCCCGACACTCCCAGTGCAGTTACTGAGGGAGTGCTGCACTGTCGGAGGTGTCGTCCATCGGATGAGATGTTAAACCGAGGCCCCGTATGCCTATGGAAGTAAAAGATCCCACGGCATCTACTGGAGGAAAAGCCGGGGAGATCTCCTCTGTGCCCTGGCCAATAGTTATCCATGAATCAAAAGCTTTCTGTTGTTGGTGGGACCTTGCTGTGTGTGCACATTGGCTGCTGTGTTGGCCTATATTATAACAGTGACGCCACATCAAAAGTGAGATGAAGTGCTTTGGGACTTCCTGAGGAAGTGAAAGGTGCAAGATAATACGAGCTCTTACTTTCCTTTACTGAAATGAGAAGTCGCACAACACCAGGTTAGAGTCCAACAGTTTTATTTGAAATCACAAGCTTTCGGAGCTGTTGCTCCTTCGTCGGGTGAAGTAAAGAGATACAGAATCGCCAAAGCATATATAGATAAAGAACAATGCATGTGTACCTTACAATGGTAGACGACTAAATTTAATCATCCTGACTGTTTATCTGCCGAGGTGTGACAAAAAGCAATCAGGTCAGCCAGGAAGGTCCCACATCAAAGACATAGCAAGATACAACTGAGACAATGAGGTGGAGTTACAGGGGGTCTAACGTGTCAAAAGCTGCAGTCAGTATGTAAAACGATAAACTTTAAAATTTTTACTTTTTTACTGGGAATCACATCTGTGAACAAGCCAACGACGACTCGAGTCTGGATCACGTCATGTATCGTGACATAAACCCAAGATCCCGGTTGAGACCGTCCTCATGAGTGCGGAACTTGGCTATCAGTTTCTGCTCGATGATTTTGCGTTGTCGTGTGTTTCTAAGGCCGCCTTGGAGAACGCTTACCCGCAGATCCGAGGCTGAATGTCCTTGACTGCTGAAGTGTTCCCCGACTGGGAGGGAACACTCCTGCCTGGTGATTGTTGCGCGGTGTCCGTTCATACGTTGTCTCAGTGTCTGCATGGTCTCGCCGATGTACCATGCCGCGGTGCATTCTTTCCTGCAACGTATGAGGTAGACAACGTTGGCCGAGTCACATGAGTATGTACCATGTACCTGGTGGGTAGTGTCCTCACGTGTGATGATGGTATCTGTGTTGATGATCTGGCATGTCTTGCAGAGGTTGCCGTGGCAGGGTTGTGTGGTGTCGTGGTCGCTGTTATCCTGAAAGCTGGGTAATTTGCTGCGAACGATGGTACTTCTGAGGTTAGGCGGCTGTTTGAAGGCAAGTAGTGGAGGCGTGGGGATGGCCTTAGCGAGGTGTTCGTCGTCATCGATGACATGTTGAAGGCTGCGAAGAACATGGCGTAGTTTCTCCGCTCCGGGGAAGTACTGGACGACGTAGGTACCCTGTTGGTTGTGTCCCGTGTTTGCCTTCTGAGGAGGTCTATGCGATTTTTCGCTGTGGCCCGTCGGAACTGTCGATCGATGAGTCGAGCGTCATATCCTGTTCTTACGAGGGCGTTTTTCAGCGTCCGTAGGTGTCCATCGCGTTCCTCCTCGTCTGAGCAGATCCTGTGTATTCGCAGGGCTTGTCCATAGGGGATGGCTTCTTTAACGTGGTTAGGGTGGAAGCTGGAGAAGTGGAGCATCGTGAGGTTGTCCGTGGGCTTGCGGTAGAGTGAAGTGCTGAGGTGTCCTCAACCATCTCGTACACCAGCTCTACAGCCAACGCCACAACCTCGAAACCAAGATAGAGTCCATGCTCTCAGCCTGTGCTCAGGACACAGCAGACCAGTTACGAGACACCGCCAAACAGACGAGGCAACGGAACTACGCTGCCTACATGCGCATCAAGAACAGGAAGCTTGAGAAACTTGGCATCACCACCAGCAGCAACCAAGCCTCCCCCGCTACCACGGTTGCAACCACAGGGAAGTCCATCGTCAGCTTGTCCGACCATACCCTTCAACCAGACGAAATCGAAGTTCTCGCCCTAGGGCTCAAGTTCTGCCCCACCACCAAAATGGACCCCATCGGTCACGCGGCAGACACGGAGGAATTCATCAGGAGAATGAGGCTCCGGGAATACTTCCACAAATCCCAAGATGTCAGCAACAAACCCAATGAGACAATCAATGATCCAGAACAGCAGACAGAGGGACTCGCAGTGCAGCAACCGAAGAAAAAAGAGTCAAACTGGACCCCTCCGGAGGGTCGCTGCCCCAAGCTTGACATGTATGCTCAAGCTGTCAGGAGATGCATCAACGCCAGATTCATCAGTCGCACTCACAAGACAGTCCAGAATGTCACCCGAGCACAACGCAACGCCATCCACGCTCTCAAGACCAACCGCAACATCGTCATCAAACCAGCGGACAAAGGAGGAGCCATCGTCATACAGAACAGAATGGACTATTGCAAAGAAGCATACCGACAACTGGACAACCAGGAACACTACAGACAGCTACCCGCAGATCCGACCAAAGAACACACCCGACAACTCATAGACTGATCAAGACCTTCGATCCAGACCTTCAAAGCATCCTACGCGCTCTCATCCCACGTACTCCCCGCGTGGGAGACTTCTACTGCCTCCCAAAGATACACAAAGCCAACACACCCGGACGTCCTATCGTATCAGGCAACGGAACCCTGTGTGAGAACCTCTCTGGATACGTCGAGGGCATTCTGAAACCCATCGTACAGGGAACCCCCAGCTTCTGTCGCGACACTACAGACTTCTTACAGAAACTCAGCACCCACGGACCAGTTGAACCAGGAACACTCCTCGCCACGATGGACGTATCGGCACTCTACACCAGTATCCCCCACGATGACGGCATCGCTGCGACAGCCTCAGTACTCAACACCAACAACAGCCAATCTCCAGACGCCATCCTACAACTCATCCGCTTCATCCTTGACCACCATGTCTTCACCTTCGACAACCATTTTTTTACCCAAACACACGGAACAGCCATGGGGACCAAATTCGCACCCCAATATGCCAACATCTTCATGCACAAGTTCAAGCAAGACTTCTTCGCTGCACAGGACCTCCAACCAACGCTGTACACCAGATACATCGACGACATTTTCTTCCTTTGGACCCATGGCGAAGGATCACTGAAAAGACTACACGATAACATAAACAAGTTCCATCCCACCATCAAACTCACCATGGACTACTCCTCAGAATCGGTTTCATTCCTGGACACACGAATCTCCATCAAAGACGGACACCTCAGCACTTCACTCTACCGCAAGCCCACGGACAACCTCACGATGCTCCACTTCTCCAGCTTCCACCCTAACCACGTTAAAGAAGCCATCCCCTATGGACAAGCCCTGCGAATACACAGGATCTGCTCAGACGAGGAGGAACGCGATGGACACCTACGGACGCTGAAAAACGCCCTCGTAAGAACGGGATATGACGCTCGACTCATCGATCGACAGTTCTGACGGGCCACAGCGAAAAATCGCATAGACCTCCTCAGAAGGCAAACACGGGACACAACCAACAGGGTACCCTACGTCGTCCAGTACTTCCCCGGAGCGGAGAAACTACGCCATGTTCTTCGCAGCCTTCAACATGTCATCGATGACGACGAACACCTCGCTAAGGCCATCCCCACGCCTCCACTACTTGCCTTCAAACAGCCGCCTAACCTCAGAAGTACCATCGTTCGCAGCAAATTACCCAGCTTTCAGGATAACAGCGACCACGACACCACACAACCCTGCCACGGCAACCTCTGCAAGACATGCCAGATCATCAACACAGATACCATCATCACACGTGAGGACACTACCCACCAGGTACATGGTACATACTCATGTGACTCGGCCAACGTTGTCTACCTCATACGTTGCAGGAAAGAATGCACCGCGGCATGGTACATCGGCGAGACCATGCAGACACTGAGACAATGTATGAACGGACACCGCGCAACAATCACTAGGCAGGAGTGTTCCCTCCCAGTTGGGGAACACTTCAGCAGTCAAGGACATTCAGCCTCGGATCTGCGGGTAAGCGTTCTCCAAGGCGGCCTTAGAAACACACGACAACGCAAAATCATCGAGCAGAAACTGATAGCCAAGTTCCGCACTCATGAGGACGGTCTCAACCGGGATCTTGGGTTTATGTCACGATACATGACGTGATCCAGACTCGAGTCGTCGTTGGCTTGTTCACAGATGTGATTCCCAGTAAAAAAGTAAAAATTTTAAAGTTTATCGTTTTACATACTGACTGCAGCTTTTGACACGTTAGACCCCCTGTAACTCCACCTTATTGTCTCAGTTGTATCTTGCTATGTCTTTGATGTGGGACCTTCCTGGCTGACCTGATTGCCTTTTGTCACACCTCGGCAGATAAACAGTCAGGATGATTAAATTTAGTCATCTACCATTGTAAGGTACACATGCATTGTTCTCTATCTATATATGCTTTGGCGATTCTGTATCTCTTTACTTCACCCGACGAAGGAGCAACAGCTCCGAAAGCTTGTGATTTCAAATAAAACTGTTGGACTATAACCTGGTGTTGTGCGACTTCTCATTTTTGTCCACCCCAGTCCAACACCGGCATCTCCGCATCATTTCCTTTACTGAGAATGTTCCTGTTAGGCCACGCGGCCGCGCAGCGGTCTCGAGGTCCCGCGCAAGCCGCTTGCCAGCTTCACTATGCAAAAAAGCGCGCATGCGCGGAATTTTGAATGGGCCCCGCAGCCCATTCCGCACACCCAAAAAAAATTAGAGGGAACATTGGTTATGACAATGTACAGTTCACGACTAAGAAGTCTTTTGAAGCAGCCCGGGGGGCTACAAGCTGAAATGATATTACCTTATGCTTGTAATCTTCAAGTACTGGTATCCCTTTATGTCCTTATAAATGATGTCCATCTTAAAAAGAGAGAGAGAGAGGGTGAGCTGTGAATGTTCCTGTATTTAATTGTACATTAGTGAGCCCCCCAAAAATCCGTAATCTATGTGGCAGACTCGGGGCCAAGATCGGTGATGAATAGGGGCGGATTTTATTAACGCAGGGTCTCTGTGCCCCCGCACCCCCATTGAAGGTGAATTGGGTTTTCTGGGGGGACCACAGTGGTGGGAAGATCCCGTCTCCGCCCCCTTGCAGCCTGAAATCCCAGGTGGGGGTGGGACTGGGAGGGGTGAAATCACCCGCTGAAAATTCCGCCAGTCCCGCCTCTGGTGCGAAGCGGTCAACTGCTGTAAGGAGAGCTGCCTTCTTAGAAAAGGAGCACATTTTTGTTAATGCTAAGCCCCCACACTCAGTAGGTACCCCAGCTACACGGATGACATGGGCGGTTTGGAAACGAGAATTATGCCAAAGGACTGGAGGGTGGCAAATGTAAGACCAGTGTTCAAGAAAGGGGCAAAAGGCATAGTGGCTAGCTTTACCTCGGTTAAGGGTAAATCTTGAGTCCATAATACAGTTGAGCACTCGAGTGGAATGAGTTAGTTGGGGACAACACCTTGGATTTGGAAAGGCCTGGTCTACTCGACTTTTTTAATGCTTTTTCCCTCTGAAAACCACAGTGTATGGAGAGCGGGAATGGGTTGGATGTTGTATCTATAGATTTCCAGAAGGCATTTGATAAGGGGCCACAAGAGAGACTTCAGTGCAAATTATGGCGCGTGATATTAAAGGAAATGGAGTTGCATTGATAGAGAGATGGCTAGAGAGAGGTAGGGTAACTAGATTTTATTTTTGAATGGGAGTTCATTTCTTTTCTATCCATAATAATCCATAATGCCTTCTGTTGCCTGGGCCCTAAGCTCTGGAATTCCCTGCCTAAACCTCTCCGCCTCGCTACCTCTCTTTCCTCCTTTAAGACGCTCCTTAAAACCTACATCTTTGACCAAGCTTTTGGTCACCTGCCTTAATTTATCCTTATGTGGATCGGTGTCAAATGTTTTGTCTTAAAATACTCCTGTGCAGCGCCTTGGGACGTTTTGCTACTTTAAAGGCACTATATAAATACAAGTTGTTGTTGTTGTAATAAATGATTTGGAGCTAGGCACAAAAGGAATGATATTGGAATATGCTAATAGCAAATTAGTGGCAAACCGGGAAAAGGAATAATAGAAGATTGGAGGAAGACTTAGATAGTTTAGTGGATAGATGGATAGGTGGCCGCTGCTGTTCAATGTAGAGAAACGTGAATTAGTGCATCTTGGGGAAAGAGAAAAGCTACTGGAAGTATATGCTAAATAGTAAGATCTTTAACGGACTGGGCGAATTTAGACAGTAAAGGTAGTAAAAAAGTCAAATGAGGTTGTATACATAGGGGTAGTGAACGTGAAAACAAGGAAGCAATGTTGAACTGATACAAGACTGATACTGTTGGAGTATAGTGTGCAGTTCTGGGCACCAACCTGTTTTTCAAAGTCACGCGAGAAATTTTTGAACTCAGTTGACTTGTTGTTTTCCAGTTGGTCAGAATACTGTTGGCTCGTTATTCTGACAGAGACATTGACGCTGGCTTCAACAGCATCTGTAGAACATCAGAATACAGTTTCATTAATCATTCATCAGGCAAGATCTTACCTCAGTGATTGTTGAAATGTACTGGATGAAAAGGTGGTGGAAACAGATTCAACAGTAACTTTGAGATTTGAATATATACTTGAAAAGTAAAAATTTGCAGGGTTAGTGGGGAAAGAGTAGGGGAGTGGGATTCATTGGATAGCTCCTTCAAAGAGCCGGCACAGGCATGATGGGCCAAAGGGCCTCCTTCTGTGCAGTATGATTCTATGACAAGTGAGTAGAAGCATAGGAGGTAGAATGTAATACTGAAATAGATGCAAGGTGTAAGGAATAATAAGGGGAAAAAAACACTAGTGGGCGTAGTCTATAGGCCTCCGAACAGTTGCAACTCTGTTGGACGGAGTATCAATCAGGAAATAGTTGAGGCTTGTAAGAAGGGAACATCTATAATTATGGGGGATTTTAACTATCATATTAATTGGACAAATCAAATTGGGCAGGGCTGCCTTGAGGATGAGTTCATTGAATGTATTAGGGATGGGTTTCTTGAGCAGTATGTAACTGAACCGACCAGGGGGCAAGCAACCTTAGATCTGGTCCTGTGTAACGAGACAGGATTAATTAAAAATGTCCTAGTAAAGGATCCCCTTGGAATGAGTGACCATAACATGGTTGAATTCCATATTCAATTAGAGGGTGAGAAGGTTGGATCTCAAACAAGCGTGCTAAGCTTGAATAAAGGAGACTATGAAGATATGCGAGCGGAATTGAGTAGAGTGGATTGGGAAAATAGATTAAAGGGTAAGACGATACATGATCAGTGGTGTACATTTAAGGAGTTATTTTACAACTTCCAAAAAATATATATTCCACTTAGAAGAAAAGGGTGTAAAAGAAAAAAATGAGAAGTCGCACAACACCAGGTTATAGTCCAACAGATTTATTTAATTTTACAAGCTTTCGAAGCAGTTCGCTCCTTCGTCAGGTAAGTTAGCAATGAGAGAATCTCCCAGAATTCACAATTTAAACCCAGACAAAATCTATTCACATTATTCCCTACAACAAAGAGCACAGCCAAGACAATGAGATGTGTCCCAGGGGGTCCAACGTGTCAAACCACCTGCTGGCTGCATATCCTGTCAATTTGTGTTAGTCTTTTAAAAAAAAAAACACCTGGGAAGACCGGCCATGATGTCAAGTCACGTTCTGTATCGTGACATGAACCCGATATCGCGATTGAGGCCATCCTCATGAGTGCGGAACTTGGCTATCAGTTTCTGCTCTATGATTTTGCGCTGTCGTGTATCTCGAAGGCCGCCTTGGAGAACGCTTACCCGCAGATCCGAGGCTGAATGCCCCTGGCTGCTGAAGTGTTCCCCGACTGGGAGGCAACCCTCCTGCCTGGCGATTGTTGCGCGGTGTCCGTTCATACGTTGTCTCAGTGTCTGCATGGTCTCGCCGATGTACCATGCTCTGGAGCATCCTTTACTGCAACGTATCAGGTAGACAACGTTGGCCGAGTCACATGAGTATGTACCGTGTACCTGGTGGGTAGTGTCCTCACGTGTAATGATGGTATCTGTGTCCATGATTTGGCATGTCTTGCAGAGGTTGCCGTGGCAGGGTTGTGTGGTGTCTTGGTTGCTGTTCTCCTGAAAGATGGGTAATCTGCTGCGAACGATGGTACTTTTGAGGTTAGGCGGCTGCTTGAAGGCGAGTAGTGGAGGCGTGGGGATGGCCTTAGCAAGGTGTTCGTCGTCATCGATGACATGTTGAAGGCTGCGAAGAACATGGCGTAGTTTTTCCGCTCCGGGGAAGTACTGGACGACGTAGGGTACTCTGTTGGTTGTGTCCCGTGTTCGTCTTCTGAGGAGGTCTATGCGGTTTTTCGCTGTGGCCCGTCGGAACTGTCGATCGACGAGTCGAGCGTCATATCCCGTTCTTACGAGGGCGTCTTTCAGTGTCCGTAGGTGTCCATCGCGTTCCTCCTCGTCTGAGCAGATCCTGTGTATTCGCAGGGCTTGTCCATAGGGGATGGCTTCTTTAACGTGGTTAGGGTGGAAGCTGGAGAAGTGGAGCATCGTGAGGTTGTCCGTGGGCTTGCGGTAGAGTGAAGTGCTGAGGCGTCCGTCTTTGATGGAGATTCGTGTGTCCAAGAATGAAACCGATTCTGAGGAGTAGTCCATGGTGAGTTTGATGGTGGGATGGAACCTGTTGATGCTATCGTGTAGTCCTTTCAGTGATCCTTCGCCGTGGGTCCAAAGGAAGAAGATGTCGTCGATGTATCTGGTGTACAGCGTTGGTTGGAGGTCCTGTGCAGCGAAGAAGTCTTGCTCGAACTTGTGCATGAAGATGTTGGCGTATTGGGGTGCGAATTTGGTCCCCATGGCTGTTCCGTGTGTTTGGGTGAAAAAATGGTTGTCGAAGGTGAAGACATTGTGGTCAAGGATGAAGCGGATGAGTTGTAGGATGGCGTCCGGAGATTGGCTGTTGTTGGTGTTGAGTACTGAGGCTGTCGCAGCGATGCCGTCATTGTGGGGGATATTGGTGTAGAGTGCCGATACGTCCATTGTGACGAGGAGTGTTCCTGGTTCAACTGGTCCATGGGTGCTGAGTTTCTGCAAGAAGTCTGTAGTGTCACGACAGAAGCTGGGGGTTCCCTGTACGATGCCCTCGACATACCCAGAGAGGTTCTCACACAGGGTTCCGTTGCCTGAGACGATAGGACGTCCGGGTGTGTTGGCTTTGTGTATCTTTGGGAGGCAGTAAAACTCTCCTACGCGGGGAGTACGTGGGATGAGAGCGCGTAGGATGTTTTGAAGGTCTGGATCGAAGGTCTTGATCAGTCTATTGAGTTGGCGGGTGTGTTCTTTGGTCGGATCTGCGGGTAGCTCTCTGTAGTGTTCCTGGTTGTCCAGTTGTCGGTATGCTTCTTTGCAATAGTCCGTTCTGTTCTGTATGACGATGGCTCCTCCTTTGTCCGCTGGTTTGATGACGATGTTGCGGTTGGTCTTGAGTGCGTGGATGGCGTTGCGTTGTGCTCGGGTGACATTCTGGACTGTCTTGTGAGTACGGCTGATGAATCTGGCGTTGATGCATTTCCTGTCAGCTTGAGCATACATGTCAAGCTTAGGGTTGCGACCCTCCGGAGGGGTCCAATTTGACTCTTTCTTCCTCGGTTGTAGCACTGCGGTTCCCTCTGTCTGCTGTTCCGGATCATTGATTGTCCCATTAGGAATGTTGCTGACATCTTGGGATTTGTGGTAGTATTCCCGGATCCTCATTCTCCTGATGAATTCCTCTGTGTCCGCCGCGAGACCGATGGGGTCCATTTTGGTGGTGGGGCAGAACTTGAGCCCTAGGGCGAGAACTTCGATTTCGTCTGGTTGAAGGGTGTGGTCCGACAGGTTGACGATGGACTTCCCTGTGGTTGCAACCGTGGTACCGGGGGAGGCTTGGTTGTAGCTGGTGGTTACGCCGAGTTTCTCAAGCTTCCTGTTCTTGATGCGCATGTAGGCAGCGTAGTTCCGTTGCCTCGTCTGTTTGGCGGTGTCTCGTAGCTGGTCTGCTGTGTCCTGAGCACAGGCTGAGAGCATGGACTCTATCTTGGTTTCGAGGTTGCGACGTCTGCTGTAGAGCTGGTGTACGAGATGGTTGAGGAGTGTGCGAGAGGGTTTAAATTGTGAATTCTGGGAGATTCTCTCATTGCTAACTTACCTGACGAAGGAGCGAACTGCTTCGAAAGCTTGTAAAATTAAATAAATCTGTTGGACTATAACCTGGTGTTGTGCGACTTCTCATTTTTGTCCACCCCAGTCCAACGCCGGCATCTCCACATCATGACCTCTATTGTAAAAGAAAAGACAGTCATCCGTGGCTAAGTAAAGAAATTAAGGATAGTATTCGACTAAAAACAAGGGTTTATAAGGTAGCCAAATCTAGTGGGAGGATAGAGGATTGGGAAAACTTTAAAAGACAGCAAAAAATAACAAAAAGATTGATTAAGAAAGAAAGATAGATTATGAAAGTAAATTAGCAAAAAATATAAAAACAGATAGTAAGAGTTTTTATAGTTATATAAAAAGAAAAAGGGTGGCTAAAGTAAATGTTGGTCCCTTAGAGGATGAGACTGGGAAATTAATGGTGGGAAATATGGAGATGGCAAATACACTGAATGAATATTTTGTATCAGTCTTTACAGTAGAGGACACTAAGAATATCCCAACACTGGACAAACAGGGGGCTATAGGGGGGGAGGAGATAACACGATCAAAATCACTAAGGAAGTGGTACTCGGTAAAATAATGGGACTCAAGGCGGATAAATCACCTGGACCTGATGGCTTACATCCTAGGGTCTTGAGGGAAGTGGCGATAGGGATTGTGGATGCATTGGTAATAATTTTCCAAAACTCCCAGGACTCAGCAAAGATCCCAGCAAACTGGAAAACTGCTAATGTAACACCCTTATTTAAAAAGGGCAGTAGACAGAAGGCTGGAAACTATAGCCTAACATTTGTGGTAGGTAAAATTTTGGAGTCCATTATTAAGGAGACTGTAACGGGACATTTGGATAATCATAATTTAATAGGACAAAGTCAGCATGGTTTTATGAAGGGGAAGTCATGTTTGACAAATTTGCTGGAGTTCTTTGAGGAAGTAACATACAGGGTGGATAAAGGGGAACCAGTGGATGTGGTGTATTTAGACTTCCAAAAGGCATTTGACAAGGTGCCACACAAAAGATTATTGCTTAAGATAAAAAATCACGGGATTGGGGGTAATATTCTGGCATGGATAGAGGATTGGCTATCTAACAGAAGGCAGAGAGTTGGGATAAATGGTTCGTTCTCAGACTGGCAATCAGTAACTAGTGGTGTTCCGCAGGGGTCAGTGCTGGGTCCCCAACTCTTTACAATCTATATTAACGATTTGGAGGAGGGGACCGAGTGTAACATATCAAAGTTTGCAGATGATACTAAGATGGGAGGGAAAGTAGTGAGTGAGGAGGACATAAAAAATCTGCAAGGTGACATAGACAGGCTAAGTAAGTGGGCGGAGATTTGGCAGATGGAATACAATACTGGAAAGTGTGAGGTTATGCACTTTGGCAGGAAAAATAGTAGAGCAAGTTATTATCTTAATGGCAAGAAACTGGAAAGTACTGAAGTACAAAGGGATCTGGGGGTCCTGGTGCACGAAACTCAAAAGGTTAGTATGCAGGTGCAGCAAGTGATTAAGAAGGCCAATGGAATGTTGGCTTTCATTGCTAGGGGGATAGAATATAAAAATAGGGAGGTATTGCTTCAGTTGTACAAGGTATTGGTGAGACCGCACCTGGAATACTGCGTACAGTTTTGGTGTCCATACTTAAGAAAAGACATACTTGCTCTCGAGTCAGTACAAAGAAGGTTCACTCGGTTAATCCCGGGGATGAGGGGATGGACATATGAGGAGAGGTTGGGTAGATTGGGACTCTACTCATTGGAGTTCAGAAGAATGAGAGGCGATCTTATTGAAACATATAAGATTGTGAAGGGGTTGGATCGGGTTGATGCGGGGAGGATGTTCCCGATGATGGGTGAAACTAGAACTAGGGGGCATAGTCTTAGAATAAGGGGCTGCTCTTTCAAAACTGAGATGAGAAGGAACTACTTCACTCAGAGGGTGGTTAGTCCATGGAATATGCTGCCCCAAAAAGCTGTAGAAGCTACATCGTTACATAAATTTAAAACAGAAATAGACAGTTTCCTAGAAGTAGAGGGAATTAAGGGTTACGGGGAGCGGGCAGGAATTTGGACATGAGTCTAGGTTCGGATTGGTCATGGCCCTGTGGGTAGCGTAGCGGGCCCAGGGGCCGTGTAGCCTGATCCTGCTCCTATTTCGTGTGTCCAATTCTGTTAGGTTCAGGAGATGGTTCTGTGATAGTAGATTGGCGGTTAGGATCAGATCAGCCATGATCTTATTGAATGGCGGAGCAGGCTCGAGGGGCCAATTGGCCTACTCCTGCTCCTATTTCTTATGTTCTTATGTTCTTATGTGTTAGCTAGAAGTCAAGGACAGAAACCTGTTGATAAAGAAGATTGGAGATAACTTGCCAAAGACATACCTTAGAGGTGGAACCAGAGCACCACAGTGAAAGGCAGAAGTGCTTCAACCCAGCAATCAAACTGCCAGCTGATAATAGAGTTTCTTAGATGCTTTTAAAATCAGTTTTAATTGATTTCCAAATTAGGGATCACAGTGAAACTGGTGTAAATTTTTCCTGCATTTCTTAAGGGTGTACTTATGGTGCAGGCGGCTGGAATACAAACACGAGGAAATTGTACCTCAGTTGTACAGAGCCTTAGTCAGACTTGATCTGGGGTACTGCATTCAGTCCTGGGCACTGCACCTCAGTGCAAAATGATAGCGGGGCTTAACAGGTTAAATTACGAGGACAGGGTGCACAAATTACGCTTGTATTCCCTGGAGTATAGGAGATTGAGGGGTGATCTGATCGAGGTGCTCAAAATGTTACAAGGATAGACAAAGAGAAACTATTTGCTCTGGTGGGGGAATCCAGAATAAGAGGGGGCATCATCTTAAAATGAGAGCTAGGCCGTTCAGGAGCTAAATCAGGAAGCACATTTTCACACTAAGTGAAGTAGAAATCTGGAATTCTCACCCCCAGAAGGTTGTGGATGCTGGGTGATTTGGACATTTCAAGATGAGACAGAGAAATTTTGGTGAGGTAAGAGTATCGAGGGAAAGGGAGCAAACACACGAAGCAAAAGCACCAAAATGTACAATTTGTCTCAAAATAAACTCACCAATTTCAATGATATCTGCTGCAAATTCACAACGGGGCCCATTGAAGTTGTCCGTGCAATGACAAGTCGTTCCATCCCAGGTCCCTCCATTCTCACATTGAATTGTTGCTTCGCCAATAGATAATAATAGTTATTTCAAACAATACGTGGTCAATGAAAAGATTCACAATACCAGCTCATTCTGTACTTGTTTATTTTCAACTCACTGTCTCCCTCTTCTGCAGCAACAGATGGATACTGGAGGTAAAATCGCATATTGGAGGTTAAACTGGATAATAGAGGTCAAACTGGATATTGGAGGACAAACTGGATATTGGAGGACAAACTGGATATTGGGGGACAAACTGGATATTGGAGAACAAACTGGACATTGGAGGACAAACTGGATATTGGAGGACAAACTGGATATTGGGGGACAAACTGGATATTGGAGAACAAACTGGATATTGGGGGACAAACTGGATATTGGAGAACAAACTGGATATTGGAGAACAAACTGGATATTGGAGGACAAACTGGATATTGGAGAACAAACTGGATATTGGAGAACAAACTGGATATTGGGGGACAAACTGGATATTGGGGGACAAACTGGATATTGGAGGACAAACTGGATATTGGATAACAAACTGGATATTGGAGAACAAACTGGACATTGGAGAACAAACTGGACATTGGAGAACAAACTGGATATTGGAGGACAAACTGGATATTGGATAACAAACTGGATATTGGAGAACAAACTGGATATTGGAGGACAAACTGCATATTGGGGAACAAACTGGATATTGGAGAACAAACTGGATATTGGAGAACAAACTGGACATTGGAGAACAAACTGGATATTGGAGGACAAACTGGATATTGGATAACAAACTGGATATTGGAGAACAAACTGGATATTGGAGGACAAACTGGATATTGGGGAACAAACTGGATATTGGAGAACAAACTGGATATTGGAGAACAAACTGGATATTGGAGAACAAACTGGGTATTGGAGAACAAACTGGATATTGGAGGTCAAACTGGATATTGGAGAACAAACTGGATATTGGAGGAACTAACTGGATATTGGGGGACAAACTGGATATTGGAGGACAAGCTGGATAATAGAGGTCAAACTGGATATTGGAGGAAAAACTGGATATTGGAGAACAAACTGGATATTGGAGGACAAACTGGATATTGGAGAACAAACTGGATATTGGGTGACAAACTGGATATTGGATATCAAACTGGATATTGGAGAACAAACTGGATAATGGAGGTCAAACTGGATATTGGAGGACAAACTGGATATTGGAGAACAAACTGGATATTGGAGAACAAACTGGATATTGGGTGACAAATTGGATATTGGAGAACAAACTGGATATTGGAGGTCAAACTGGATATTGGAGAACAAACTGGATAATGGAGGTGAAACTGGATATTGGAGGACAAACTGGATATTGAAGGTCAAACTGGATATTGGAGGACAAACTGGATATTGGAGAACAAACTGGATATTGGAGGACAAACTGGATATTGGAGAACAAACTGGATATTGGGTGACAAACTGGATATTGGAGGACAAACTGGATATTGGAGAACAAACTGGATATTGGAGGACAAACTGGATATTGGAGGACAAACTGGATATTGGAGGACAAACTGGATATTGGAGACAAACTGGATATTGGAGGACAAACTGGATATTGGAGGACAAACTGGATATTGGAGGTCAAACTGGATATTGGAGGACAAACTGGATATTGGAGGACAAACTGGATATTGGAGAACAAACTGGATATTGGAGAACAAACTGGATATTGGAGGACAAACTGGATATTGGAGAACAAACTGGATATTGGAGGACAAACTGGATATTGGAGAACAAACTGGATATTGGAGGACAAACTGGATATTGGAGAACAAACTGGATATTGGAGGACAAACTGGATATTGGAGGACAAACTGGATATTGAGGTCAAACTGGATATTGGAGGAAAAACTGGATATTGGAGAACAAACTGGATATTGGAGGACAAACTGGATATTGGAGAACAAACTGGATATTGGGTGACAAACTGGATATTGGAGATCAAACTGGATATTGGAGAACAAACTGGATAATGGAGGTCAAACTGGATATTGGAGGACAAACTGGATATTGGAGAACAAACTGGATATTGGAGAACAAACTGGATATTGGGTGACAAATTGGATATTGGAGAACAAACTGGATATTGGAGGTCAAACTGGATATTGGAGAACAAACTGGATAATGGAGGTGAAACTGGATATTGGAGGACAAACTGGATATTGAAGGTCAAAC
Organism: Squalus acanthias; assembly: GCA_030390025.1. Lineage (NCBI taxonomy): Eukaryota > Metazoa > Chordata > Chondrichthyes > Squaliformes > Squalidae > Squalus > Squalus acanthias. The sequence continues at coordinate 1,337,460 of JASTWF010000040.1, forward strand.
TGGATATTGGAGGACAAACTGGATATTGGAGAACAAACTGGATATTGGAGGACAAACTGGATATTGGAGAACAAACTGGATATTGGGTGACAAACTGGATATTGGAGGTCAAACTGGATATTGGAGAACAAACTGGATAATGGAGGAGAAACTGGATATTGGAGGACAAACTGGATATTGGAGGACAAACTGGATATTGGAGGACAAACTGGATATTGGGGGACAAACTGGATATTGGGGGACAAACTGGATATTGGAGGTCAAACTGGATATAGGAGGACAAACTGTATTTTGGAGGTCAAACTGGATATTGGGGAACAAACTGGATATTGGAGAACAAACTGGATATTGGAGGACAAACTGGATATTGGAGAACAAACTGGATATTGGAGGACAAACTGGATATTGGAGAACAAACTGGATATTGGAGGACAAACTGGATATTGGAGAACAAACTGGATATTGGGGGACAAACTGGATATTGGAGGTCAAACTGGATATTGGAGGACAAACTGTATTTTGGAGGTCAAACTGGATATTGGGGAACAAACTGGATATTGGAGAACAAACTGGATTTAGGAGGATAAACTGGATAATGGAGAACAAACAGGAGATTGGAGGACAAACGGGATATTGGGGAACAAACTGGATATTGGAGAACAAACTGGATATTGGAGAACAAACTGGATATTGGAGAACAAACTGGATATTGGAGAACAAACTGGATATTGGAGAACAAACTGGATATTGGAGAACAAACTGGATATTGGAGAACAAACTGGATATTGGAGAACAAACTGGATATTGGAGAACAAACTGGATATTGGAGAACAAACTGGATATTGGAGAACAAACTGGATATTGGAGAACAAACTGGATATTGGAGAACAAACTGGATATTGGAGAACAAACTGGATATTGGAGAACAAACTGGATATTGGAGAACAAACTGGATATTGGAGAACAAACTGGATATTGGAGAACAAACTGGATATTGGAGAACAAACTGGATATTGGAGGACAAACTGGATATTGGAGAACAAACTGGATATTGGAGAACAAACTGGATATTGGAGAACAAACTGGATATTGGAGGACAAACTGGATATTGGAGACAAACTGGATATTGGAGGACAAACTGGATATTGGAGAACAAACTGGATATTGGAGAACAAACTGGATATTGGAGAACAAACTGGATATTGGAGGACAAACTGGATATTGGAGAACAAACTGGATATTGGAGAACAAACTGGATATTGGAGAACAAACTGGATATTGGAGAACAAACTGGATATTGGAGGACAAACTGGATATTGGAGAACAAACTGGATATTGGAGAACAAACTGGATATTGGAGAACAAACTGGATATTGGAGAACAAACTGGATATTGGAGGACAAACTGGATATTGGAGACAAACTGGATATTGGAGGACAAACTGGATATTGGAGGACAAACTGGATATTGGAGACAAACTGGATATTGGAGAACAAACTGGATATTGGAGGACAAACTGGATATTGGAGAACAAACTGGATATTGGAGGACAAACTGGATATTGGAGGACAAACTGGATATTGGAGAACTGGATATTGGAGAACAAACTGGATATTGGAGAACAAACTGGATATTGGAGAACAAACTGGATATTGGAGAACAAACTGGATATTGGAGAACAAACTGGATATTGGAGGACAAACTGGATATTGGAGAACAAACTGGATATTGGAGAACAAACTGGATATTGGAGAACAAACTGGATATTGGAGGACAAACTGGATATTGGAGACAAACTGGATATTGGAGGACAAACTGGATATTGGAGAACAAACTGGATATTGGAGAACAAACTGGATATTGGAGAACAAACTGGATATTGGAGGACAAACTGGATATTGGAGGACAAACTGGATATTGGAGAACAAACTGGATATTGGAGAACAAACTGGATATTGGAGAACAAACTGGATATTGGAGAACAAACTGGATATTGGAGGACAAACTGGATATTGGAGAACAAACTGGATATTGGAGAACAAACTGGATATTGGAGGACAAACTGGATATTGGAGAACAAACTGGATATTGGAGAACAAACTGGATATTGGAGAACAAACTGGATATTGGAGAACAAACTGGATATTGGAGGACAAACTGGATATTGGAGAACAAACTGGATATTGGAGAACAAACTGGATATTGGAGGACAAACTGGATATTGGAGAACAAACTGGATATTGGAGAACAAACTGGATATTGGAGAACAAACTGGATATTGGAGAACAAACTGGATATTGGAGAACAAACTGGATATTGGAGGACAAACTGGATATTGGAGAACAAACTGGATATTGGAGGAACAAACTGGATATTGGAGACAAACTGGATATTGGAGGACAAACTGGATATTGGAGGACAAACTGGATATTGGAGGACAAACTGGATATTGGAGAACAAACTGGATATTGGAGAACAAACTGGATATTGGAGAACAAACTGGATATTGGAGAACAAACTGGATATTGGAGGACAAACTGGATATTGGAGGACAAACTGGATATTGGAGAACAAACTGGATATTGGAGAACAAACTGGATATTGGAGGACAAACTGGATATTGGAGGACAAACTGGATATTGGAGAACAAACTGGATATTGGAGACAAACTGGATATTGGAGACAAACTGGATATTGGAGAACAAACTGGATATTGGAGGACAAACTGGATATTGGAGAACAAACTGGATATTGGAGGACAAACTGGATATTGGAGGACAAACTGGATATTGGAGGACAAACTGGATATTGGAGGACAAACTGGATATTGGAGAACAAACTGGATATTGGAGGACAAACTGGATATTGGAGAACAAACTGGATATTGGAGACCAACTGGATATTGGAGGTCAAACTGAATATTGGAGGACAAACTGGATAATAGAGGACAAACTGGATATTGGAGAACAAACTGGATATTGGAGACAAACTGGATATTGGAGAACAAACTGGATATTGGAGAACAAACTGGATATTGGAGGACAAACTGGATATTGGAGAACAAACTGGATATTGGAGAACAAACTGGATATTGGAGAACAAACTGGATATTGGAGAACAAACTGGATATTGGAGAACAAACTGGATATTGGAGAACAAACTGGATATTGGAGAACAAACTGGATATTGGAGAACAAACTGGATATTGGAGAACAAACTGGATATTGGAGAACAAACTGGATATTGGAGAACAAACTGGATATTGGAGAACAAACTGGATATTGGAGAACAAACTGGATATTGGAGAACAAACTGGATATTGGAGAACAAACTGGATATTGGAGAACAAACTGGATATTGGAGAACAAACTGGATATTGGAGAACAAACTGGATATTGGAGAACAAACTGGATATTGGAGAACAAACTGGATATTGGAGAACAAACTGGATATTGGAGGACAAACTGGATATTGGAGACAAACTGGATATTGGAGGACAAACTGGATATTGGAGAACAAACTGGATATTGGAGAACAAACTGGATATTGGAGAACAAACTGGATATTGGAGGACAAACTGGATATTGGAGAACAAACTGGATATTGGAGAACAAACTGGATATTGGAGAACAAACTGGATATTGGAGAACAAACTGGATATTGGAGGACAAACTGGATATTGGAGACAAACTGGATATTGGAGAACAAACTGGATATTGGAGAACAAACTGGATATTGGAGAACAAACTGGATATTGGAGGACAAACTGGATATTGGAGAACAAACTGGATATTGGAGACAAACTGGATATTGGAGGACAAACTGGATATTGGAGGACAAACTGGATATTGGAGAACAAACTGGATATTGGAGAACAAACTGGATATTGGAGGACAAACTGGATATTGGAGAACAAACTGGATATTGGAGAACAAACTGGATATTGGAGAACAAACTGGATATTGGAGAACAAACTGGATATTGGAGGACAAACTGGATATTGGAGAACAAACTGGATATTGGAGAACAAACTGGATATTGGAGAACAAACTGGATATTGGAGAACAAACTGGATATTGGAGAACAAACTGGATATTGGAGGACAAACTGGATATTGGAGAACAAACTGGATATTGGAGAACAAACTGGATATTGGAGAACAAACTGGATATTGGAGAACAAACTGGATATTGGAGGACAAACTGGATATTGGAGACAAACTGGATATTGGAGGACAAACTGGATATTGGAGGACAAACTGGATATTGGAGGACAAACTGGATATTGGAGAACAAACTGGATATTGGAGGACAAACTGGATATTGGAGGACAAACTGGATATTGGAGAACAAACTGGATATTGGAGAACAAACTGGATATTGGAGAACAAACTGGATATTGGAGGACAAACTGGATATTGGAGGACAAACTGGATATTGGAGAACAAACTGGATATTGGAGGACAAACTGGATATTGGAGAACAAACTGGATATTGGAGGACAAACTGGATATTGGAGAACAAACTGGATATTGGAGGACAAACTGGATATTGGAGGACAAACTGGATATTGGAGGACAAACTGGATATTGGAGAACAAACTGGATATTGGAGAACAAACTGGATATTGGAGAACAAACTGGATATTGGAGGACAAACTGGATATTGGAGGACAAACTGGATATTGGAGAACAAACTGGATATTGGAGAACAAACTGGATATTGGAGAACAAACTGGATATTGGAGAACAAACTGGATATTGGAGACAAACTGGATATTGGAGAACAAACTGGATATTGGAGGACAAACTGGATATTGGAGGACAAACTGGATATTGGAGAACAAACTGGATATTGGAGACAAACTGGATATTGGAGAACAAACTGGATATTGGAGAACAAACTGGATATTGGAGAACAAACTGGATATTGGAGAACAAACTGGATATTGGAGAACAAACTGGATATTGGAGAACAAACTGGATATTGGAGAACAAACTGGATATTGGAGAACAAACTGGATATTGGAGGACAAACTGGATATTGGAGGACAAACTGGATATTGGAGGACAAACTGGATATTGGAGAACAAACTGGATATTGGAGACAAACTGGATATTGGAGAACAAACTGGATATTGGAGGACAAACTGGATTTTGGAGGACAAACTGGATATTGGAGAACAAACTGGATATTGGAGAACAAACTGGATATTGGAGAACAAACTGGATATTGGAGGACAAACTGGATATTGGAGGACAAACTGGATATTGGAGAACAAACTGGATATTGGAGGACAAACTGGATATTGGAGACAAACTGGATATTGGAGGACAAACTGGATATTGGAGACAAACTGGATATTGGAGGACAAACTGGATATTGGAGGACAAACTGGATATTGGAGGACAAACTGGATATTGGAGAACAAACTGGATATTGGAGAACAAACTGGATATTGGAGAACAAACTGGATATTGGAGGACAAACTGGATATTGGAGGACAAACTGGATATTGGAGAACAAACTGGATATTGGAGAACAAACTGGATATTGGAGAACAAACTGGATATTGGAGACAAACTGGATATTGGAGAACAAACTGGATATTGGAGGACAAACTGGATATTGGAGGACAAACTGGATATTGGAGAACAAACTGGATATTGGAGGACAAACTGGATATTGGAGAACAAACTGGATATTGGAGAACAAACTGGATATTGGAGACAAACTGGATATTGGAGAACAAACTGGATATTGGAGAACAAACTGGATATTGGAGAACAAACTGGATATTGGAGACAAACTGGATATTGGAGGACAAACTGGATATTGGAGAACAAACTGGATATTGGAGAACAAACTGGATATTGGAGAACAAACTGGATATTGGAGAACAAACTGGATATTGGAGAACAAACTGGATATTGGAGAACAAACTGGATATTGGAGAACAAACTGGATATTGGAGACAAACTGGATATTGGAGGACAAACTGGATATTGGAGAACAAACTGGATATTGGAGGACAAACTGGATATTGGAGAACAAACTGGATATTGGAGACAAACTGGATATTGGAGAACAAACTGGATATTGGAGAACAAACTGGATATTGGAGGACAAACTGGATATTGGAGAACAAACTGGATATTGGAGGACAAACTGGATATTGGAGAACAAACTGGATATTGGAGAACAAACTGGATATTGGAGAACAAACTGGATATTGGAGGACAAACTGGATATTGGAGAACAAACTGGATATTGGAGAACAAACTGGATATTGGAGAACAAACTGGATATTGGAGGACAAACTGGATATTGGAGAACAAACTGGATATTGGAGGAACAAACTGGATATTGGAGAACAAACTGGATATTGGAGAACAAACTGGATATTGGAGGACAAACTGGATATTGGAGGACAAACTGGATATTGGAGACAAACTGGATATTGGAGACAAACTGGATATTGGAGGACAAACTGGATATTGGAGAACAAACTGGATATTGGAGACAAACTGGATATTGGAGAACAAACTGGATATTGGAGACAAACTGGATATTGGAGAACAAACTGGATATTGGAGGAACAAACTGGATATTGGAGAACAAACTGGATATTGGAGAACAAACTGGATATTGGAGAACAAACTGGATATTGGAGAACAAACTGGATATTGGAGAACAAACTGGATATTGGAGACAAACTGGATATTGGAGAACAAACTGGATATTGGAGGACAAACTGGATATTGGAGAACAAACTGGATATTGGAGGACAAACTGGATATTGGAGAACAAACTGGATATTGGAGAACAAACTGGATATTGGAGAACAAACTGGATATTGGAGAACAAACTGGATATTGGAGAACAAACTGGATATTGGAGAACAAACTGGATATTGGAGAACAAACTGGATATTGGAGGACAAACTGGATATTGGAGAACAAACTGGATATTGGAGAACAAACTGGATATTGGAGAACAAACTGGATATTGGAGAACAAACTGGATATTGGAGAACAAACTGGATATTGGAGGACAAACTGGATATTGGAGAACAAACTGGATATTGGAGAACAAACTGGATATTGGAGAACAAACTGGATATTGGAGAACAAACTGGATATTGGAGAACAAACTGGATATTGGAGGACAAACTGGATATTGGAGAACAAACTGGATATTGGAGGACAAACTGGATATTGGAGAACAAACTGGATATTGGAGAACAAACTGGATATTGGAGAACAAACTGGATATTGGAGAACAAACTGGATATTGGAGGACAAACTGGATATTGGAGGACAAACTGGATATTGGAGAACAAACTGGATATTGGAGAACAAACTGGATATTGGAGAACAAACTGGATATTGGAGACAAACTGGATATTGGAGGACAAACTGGATATTGGAGACAAACTGGATATTGGAGAACAAACTGGATATTGGAGAACAAACTGGATATTGGAGAACAAACTGGATATTGGAGACAAACTGGATATTGGAGAACAAACTGGATATTGGAGGACAAACTGGATATTGGAGAACAAACTGGATATTGGAGAACAAACTGGATATTGGAGGACAAACTGGATATTGGAGGACAAACTGGATATTGGAGAACAAACTGGATATTGGAGAACAAACTGGATATTGGAGAACAAACTGGATATTGGAGGACAAACTGGATATTGGAGAACAAACTGGATATTGGAGGACAAACTGGATATTGGAGACAAACTGGATATTGGAGAACAAACTGGATATTGGAGGACAAACTGGATATTGGAGGACAAACTGGATATTGGAGAACAAACTGGATATTGGAGAACAAACTGGATATTGGAGAACAAACTGGATATTGGAGGACAAACTGGATATTGGAGAACAAACTGGATATTGGAGGACAAACTGGATATTGGAGAACAAACTGGATATTGGAGGACAAACTGGATATTGGAGGACAAACTGGATATTGGAGGACAAACTGGATATTGGAGAACAAACTGGATATTGGAGGACAAACTGGATATTGGAGAACAAACTGGATATTGGAGGACAAACTGGATATTGGAGAACAAACTGGATATTGGAGGACAAACTGGATATTGGAGAACAAACTGGATATTGGAGGACAAACTGGATATTGGAGAACAAACTGGATATTGGAGGACAAACTGGATATTGGAGAACAAACTGGATATTGGAGAACAAACTGGATATTGGAGAACAAACTGGATATTGGAGAACAAACTGGATATTGGAGAACAAACTGGATATTGGAGAACAAACTGGATATTGGAGACAAACTGGATATTGGAGAACAAACTGGATATTGGAGAACAAACTGGATATTGGAGAACAAACTGGATATTGGAGAACAAACTGGATATTGGAGACAAACTGGATATTGGAGACAAACTGGATATTGGAGAACAAACTGGATATTGGAGAACAAACTGGATATTGGAGAACAAACTGGATATTGGAGGACAAACTGGATATTGGAGAACAAACTGGATATTGGAGAACAAACTGGATATTGGAGACAAACTGGATATTGGAGACAAACTGGATATTGGAGAACAAACTGGATATTGGAGAACAAACTGGATATTGGAGAACAAACTGGATATTGGAGAACAAACTGGATATTGGAGAACAAACTGGATATTGGAGAACAAACTGGATATTGGAGAACAAACTGGATATTGGAGAACAAACTGGATATTGGAGAACAAACTGGATATTGGAGAACAAACTGGATATTGGAGACAAACTGGATATTGGAGAACAAACTGGATATTGGAGAACAAACTGGATATTGGAGGACAAACTGGATATTGGAGAACAAACTGGATATTGGAGACAAACTGGATATTGGAGGACAAACTGGATATTGGAGAACAAACTGGATATTGGAGAACAAACTGGATATTGGAGAACAAACTGGATATTGGAGAACAAACTGGATATTGGAGAACAAACTGGATATTGGAGAACAAACTGGATATTGGGGACAAACTGGATATTGGAGAACAAACTGGATATTGGAGAACAAACTGGATATTGGAGAACAAACTGGATATTGGAGAACAAACTGGATATTGGAGAACAAACTGGATATTGGAGAACAAACTGGATATTGGAGAACAAACTGGATATTGGAGGACAAACTGGATATTGGAGACAAACTGGATATTGGAGAACAAACTGGATATTGGAGAACAAACTGGATATTGGAGAACAAACTGGATATTGGAGACAAACTGGATATTGGAGAACAAACTGGATATTGGAGAACAAACTGGATATTGGAGAACAAACTGGATATTGGAGGACAAACTGGATATTGGAGAACAAACTGGATATTGGAGACAAACTGGATATTGGAGAACAAACTGGATATTGGAGAACAAACTGGATATTGGAGAACAAACTGGATATTGGAGGACAAACTGGATATTGGAGAACAAACTGGATATTGGAGAACAAACTGGATATTGGAGACAAACTGGATATTGGAGAACAAACTGGATATTGGAGGACAAACTGGATATTGGAGACAAACTGGATATTGGAGAACAAACTGGATATTGGAGAACAAACTGGATATTGGAGAACAAACTGGATATTGGAGAACAAACTGGATATTGGAGAACAAACTGGATATTGGAGAACAAACTGGATATTGGAGGACAAACTGGATATTGGAGACAAACTGGATATTGGAGGTCAAACTGGATATTGGAGAACAAACTGGATATTGGAGGACAAACTGGATATTGGAGCACAAACTGGATATTGGAGGACAAACTGGATATTGGAGCACAAACTGGATATTGGAGGACAAACTGGATATTGGAGGACAAACTGGATTTTGGAGGACAAACTGGATATTGGAGAACAAACTGGATATTGGAGAACAAACTGGATATTGGAGGACAAACTGGATATTGGAGGTCAAACTGGATATTGGAGAACAAACTGGATATTGGAGAACAAACTGGATATTGGAGAACAAACTGGATATTGGAGACAAACTGGATATTGGAGAACAAACTGGATATTGGAGGTCAAACTGGATATTGGAGGACAAACTGGATATTGGAGAACAAACTGGATATTGGAGGACAAACTGGATATTGGAGAACAAACTGGATATTGGAGAACAAACTGGATATTGGAGACAAACTGGATATTGGAGAACAAACTGGATATTGGAGAACAAACTGGATATTGGAGAACAAACTGGATATTGGAGAACAAACTGGATATTGGAGGACAAACTGGATATTGGAGAACAAACTGGATATTGGAGAACAAACTGGATATTGGAGAACAAACTGGATATTGGAGAACAAACTGGATATTGGAGAACAAACTGGATATTGGAGAACAAACTGGATATTGGAGAACAAACTGGATATTGGAGAACAAACTGGATATTGGAGGACAAACTGGATATTGGAGGACAAACTGGATATTGGAGGACAAACTGGATATTGGAGAACAAACTGGATATTGGAGGACAAACTGGATATTGGAGAACAAACTGGATATTGGAGAACAAACTGGATATTGGAGGACAAACTGGATATTGGAGAACAAACTGGATATTGGAGGTCAAACTGGATATTGGAGAACAAACTGGATATTGGAGAACAAACTGGATATTGGAGAACAAACTGGATATTGGAGGACAAACTGGATATTGGAGAACAAACTGGATATTGGAGAACAAACTGGATATTGGAGAACAAACTGGATATTGGAGGACAAACTGGATATTGGAGAACAAACTGGATATTGGGGAACAAACTGGATATTGGAGAACAAACTGGATATTGGAGAACAAACTGGATATTGGAGGACAAACTGGATATTGGAGGACAAACTGGATATTGGAGAACAAACTGGATATTGGAGGACAAACTGGATATTGGAGGACAAACTGGATATTGGAGAACAAACTGGATATTGGAGAACAAACTGGATATTGGAGAACAAACTGGATATTGGAGACAAACTGGATATTGGAGAACAAACTGGATATTGGAGAACAAACTGGATATTGGAGAACAAACTGGATATTGGAGAACAAACTGGATATTGGAGAACAAACTGGATATTGGAGAACAAACTGGATATTGGAGGACAAACTGGATATTGGAGAACAAACTGGATATTGGAGGACAAACTGGATATTGGAGAACAAACTGGATATTGGAGGACAAACTGGATATTGGAGACAAACTGGATATTGGAGAACAAACTGGATATTGGAGAACAAACTGGATATTGGAGAACAAACTGGATATTGGAGAACAAACTGGATATTGGAGAACAAACTGGATATTGGAGGACAAACTGGATATTGGAGGACAAACTGGATATTGGAGAACAAACTGGATATTGGAGAACAAACTGGATATTGGAGGACAAACTGGATATTGGAGGACAAACTGGATATTGGAGGACAAACTGGATATTGGAGAACAAACTGGATATTGGAGAACTGGATATTGGAGAACAAACTGGATATTGGAGAACAAACTGGATATTGGAGAACAAACTGGATATTGGAGAACAAACTGGATATTGGAGGACAAACTGGATATTGGAGAACAAACTGGATATTGGAGACAAACTGGATATTGGAGAACAAACTGGATATTGGAGAACAAACTGGATATTGGAGGACAAACTGGATATTGGAGACAAACTGGATATTGGAGACAAACTGGATATTGGAGAACAAACTGGATATTGGAGAACAAACTGGATATTGGAGAACAAACTGGATATTGGAGGACAAACTGGATATTGGAGACAAACTGGATATTGGAGAACAAACTGGATATTGGAGAACAAACTGGATATTGGAGAACAAACTGGATATTGGAGAACAAACTGGATATTGGAGACAAACTGGATATTGGAGGACAAACTGGATATTGGAGGACAAACTGGATATTGGAGAACAAACTGGATATTGGAGAACAAACTGGATATTGGAGAACAAACTGGATATTGGAGAACAAACTGGATATTGGAGGACAAACTGGATATTGGAGAACAAACTGGATATTGGAGAACAAACTGGATATTGGAGAACAAACTGGATATTGGAGAACAAACTGGATATTGGAGGACAAACTGGATATTGGAGAACAAACTGGATATTGGAGGACAAACTGGATATTGGAGAACAAACTGGATATTGGAGACCAACTGGATATTGGAGGTCAAACTGGATATTGGAGGACAAACTGGATATTGGAGAACAAACTGGATATTGGAGGACAACTGGATATTGGAGAACAAACTGGATATTGGAGGACAAACTGGATATTGGAGAACAAACTGGATATTGGAGGACAAACTGGATATTGGAGGACAAACTGGATATTGGAGAACAAACTGGATATTGGAGGACAAACTGGATATTGGAGGACAAACTGGATATTGGAGAACAAACTGGATATTGGAGAACAAACTGGATATTGGAGAACAAACTGGATATTGGAGGACAAACTGGATATTGGAGAACAAACTGGATATTGGAGGACAAACTGGATATTGGAGAACAAACTGGATATTGGAGGACAAACTGGATATTGGAGGACAAACTGGATATTGGAGGACAAACTGGATATTGGAGAACAAACTGGATATTGGAGGACAAACTGGATTTTTGAGAACAAACTGGATATTGGAGGACAAACTGGATATTGGAGAACAAACTGGATATTGGAGACAAACTGGATATTGGAGAACAAACTGGATATTGGAGGACAAACTGGATATTGGAGAACAAACTGGATATTGGAGGACAAACTGGATATTGGAGAACAAACTGGATATTGGAGAACAAACTGGATATTGGAGACAAACTGGATATTGGAGAACAAACTGGATATTGGAGAACAAACTGAGCAATTGGGGACAAACTGGATATTGGAGAACAAACTGGATATTGGAGAACAAACTGGATATTGGAGAACAAACTGGATATTGGAGAACAAACTGGATATTGGAGAACAAACTGGATATTGGAGAACAAACTGGATATTGGAGAACAAACTGGATATTGGAGAACAAACTGGATATTGGAGAACAAACTGGATATTGGAGAACAAACTGGATATTGGAGGACAAACTGGATATTGGAGAACAAACTGGATATTGGAGAACAAACTGGATATTGGAGGACAAACTGGATATTGGAGACAAACTGGATATTGGAGAACAAACTGGATATTGGAGAACAAACTGGATATTGGAGGACAAACTGGATATTGGAGAACAAACTGGATATTGGAGAACAAACTGGATATTGGAGGACAAACTGGATATTGGAGAACAAACTGGATATTGGAGAACAAACTGGATATTGGAGAACAAACTGGATATTGGAGAACAAACTGGATATTGGAGAACAAACTGGATATTGGAGAACAAACTGGATATTGGAGAACAAACTGGATATTGGAGAACAAACTGGATATTGGAGAACAAACTGGATATTGGAGAACAAACTGGATATTGGAGAACAAACTGGATATTGGAGAACAAACTGGATATTGGAGAACAAACTGGATATTGGAGAACAAACTGGATATTGGAGGACAAACTGGATATTGGAGAACAAACTGGATATTGGAGAACAAACTGGATATTGGAGAACAAACTGGATATTGGAGAACAAACTGGATATTGGAGAACAAACTGGATATTGGAGAACAAACTGGATATTGGAGAACAAACTGGATATTGGAGAACAAACTGGATATTGGAGACAAACTGGATATTGGAGAACAAACTGGATATTGGAGAACAAACTGGATATTGGAGAACAAACTGGATATTGGAGAACAAACTGGATATTGGAGAACAAACTGGATATTGGAGAACAAACTGGATATTGGAGACAAACTGGATATTGGAGAACAAACTGGATATTGGAGACAAACTGGATATTGGAGGACAAACTGGATATTGGAGAACAAACTGGATATTGGAGACAAACTGGATATTGGAGAACAAACTGGATATTGGAGAACAAACTGGATATTGGAGAACAAACTGGATATTGGAGAACAAACTGGATATTGGAGAACAAACTGGATATTGGAGGACAAACTGGATATTGGAGACAAACTGGATATTGGAGGACAAACTGGATATTGGAGAACAAACTGGATATTGGAGAACAAACTGGATATTGGAGACAAACTGGATATTGGAGGACAAACTGGATATTGGAGGACAAACTGGATATTGGAGACAAACTGGATATTGGAGACAAACTGGATATTGGAGACAAACTGGATATTGGAGAACAAACTGGATATTGGAGAACAAACTGGATATTGGAGAACAAACTGGATATTGGAGAACAAACTGGATATTGGAGAACAAACTGGATATTGGAGAACAAACTGGATATTGGAGGACAAACTGGATATTGGAGACAAACTGGATATTGGAGAACAAACTGGATATTGGAGACAAACTGGATATTGGAGAACAAACTGGATATTGGAGAACAAACTGGATATTGGAGAACAAACTGGATATTGGAGGACAAACTGGATATTGGAGAACAAACTGGATATTGGAGAACAAACTGGATATTGGAGACAAACTGGATATTGGAGAACAAACTGGATATTGGAGACAAACTGGATATTGGAGGACAAACTGGATATTGGAGAACAAACTGGATATTGGAGAACAAACTGGATATTGGAGACAAACTGGATATTGGAGAACAAACTGGATATTGGAGGACAAACTGGATATTGGAGAACAAACTGGATATTGGAGACAAACTGGATATTGGAGGACAAACTGGATATTGGAGAACAAACTGGATATTGGAGAACAAACTGGATATTGGAGGACAAACTGGATATTGGAGACAAACTGGATATTGGAGACAAACTGGATATTGGAGAACAAACTGGATATTGGAGAACAAACTGGATATTGGAGGACAAACTGGATATTGGAGAACAAACTGGATATTGGAGACAAACTGGATATTGGAGACAAACTGGATATTGGAGGACAAACTGGATATTGGAGGACAAACTGGATATTGGAGGACAAACTGGATATTGGAGAACAAACTGGATATTGGAGGACAAACTGGATATTGGAGGACAAACTGGATATTGGAGGACAAACTGGATATTGGAGAACAAACTGGATATTGGAGGACAAACTGGATATTGGAGACAAACTGGATATTGGAGAACAAACTGGATATTGGAGAACAAACTGGATATTGGAGACAAACTGGATATTGGAGAACAAACTGGATATTGGAGGACAAACTGGATATTGGAGGACAAACTGGATATTGGAGGACAAACTGGATATTGGAGAACAAACTGGATATTGGAGAACAAACTGGATATTGGAGGACAAACTGGATATTGGAGACAAACTGGATATTGGAGACAAACTGGATATTGGAGAACAAACTGGATATTGGAGAACAAACTGGATATTGGAGAACAAACTGGATATTGGAGGACAAACTGGATATTGGAGGACAAACTGGATATTGGAGACAAACTGGATATTGGAGAACAAACTGGATATTGGAGAACAAACTGGATATTGGAGGACAAACTGGATATTGGAGAACAAACTGGATATTGGAGGACAAACTGGATATTGGAGACAAACTGGATATTGGAGACAAACTGGATATTGGAGAACAAACTGGATATTGGAGGACAAACTGGATATTGGAGAACAAACTGGATATTGGAGGACAAACTGGATATTGGAGACAAACTGGATATTGGAGGACAAACTGGATATTGGAGAACAAACTGGATATTGGAGACAAACTGGATATTGGAGAACAAACTGGATATTGGAGAACAAACTGGATATTGGAGAACAAACTGGATATTGGAGACAAACTGGATATTGGAGGACAAACTGGATATTGGAGGACAAACTGGATATTGGAGAACAAACTGGATATTGGAGACAAACTGGATATTGGAGAACAAACTGGATATTGGAGGACAAACTGGATATTGGAGACAAACTGGATATTGGAGACAAACTGGATATTGGAGAACAAACTGGATATTGGAGGACAAACTGGATATTGGAGAACAAACTGGATATTGGAGAACAAACTGGATATTGGAGAACAAACTGGATATTGGAGAACAAACTGGATATTGGAGACAAACTGGATATTGGAGAACAAACTGGATATTGGAGACAAACTGGATATTGGAGAACAAACTGGATATTGGAGGACAAACTGGATATTGGAGACAAACTGGATATTGGAGGACAAACTGGATATTGGAGAACAAACTGGATATTGGAGAACAAACTGGATATTGGAGAACAAACTGGATATTGGAGGACAAACTGGATATTGGAGAACAAACTGGATATTGGAGACAAACTGGATATTGGAGACAAACTGGATATTGGAGAACAAACTGGATATTGGAGACAAACTGGATATTGGAGGACAAACTGGATATTGGAGAACAAACTGGATATTGGAGAACAAACTGGATATTGGAGGACAAACTGGATATTGGAGAACAAACTGGATATTGGAGGACAAACTGGATATTGGAGACAAACTGGATATTGGAGACAAACTGGATATTGGAGGACAAACTGGATATTGGAGACAAACTGGATATTGGAGAACAAACTGGATATTGGAGGACAAACTGGATATTGGAGACAAACTGGATATTGGAGACAAACTGGATATTGGAGAACAAACTGGATATTGGAGGACAAACTGGATATTGGAGAACAAACTGGATATTGGAGGACAAACTGGATATTGGAGAACAAACTGGATATTGGAGACAAACTGGATATTGGAGAACAAACTGGATATTGGAGAACAAACTGGATATTGGAGAACAAACTGGATATTGGAGAACAAACTGGATATTGGAGACAAACTGGATATTGGAGAACAAACTGGATATTGGAGAACAAACTGGATATTGGAGAACAAACTGGATATTGGAGAACAAACTGGATATTGGAGACAAACTGGATATTGGAGACAAACTGGATATTGGAGACAAACTGGATATTGGAGACAAACTGGATATTGGAGACAAACTGGATATTGGAGACAAACTGGATATTGGAGAACAAACTGGATATTGGAGGACAAACTGGATATTGGAGAACAAACTGGATATTGGAGACAAACTGGATATTGGAGGACAAACTGGATATTGGAGACAAACTGGATATTGGAGAACAAACTGGATATTGGAGAACAAACTGGATATTGGAGGACAAACTGGATATTGGAGAACAAACTGGATATTGGAGACAAACTGGATATTGGAGGACAAACTGGATATTGGAGAACAAACTGGATATTGGAGACAAACTGGATATTGGAGGACAAACTGGATATTGGAGACAAACTGGATATTGGAGACAAACTGGATATTGGAGACAAACTGGATATTGGAGAACAAACTGGATATTGGAGGACAAACTGGATATTGGAGGACAAACTGGATATTGGAGAACAAACTGGATATTGGAGACAAACTGGATATTGGAGGACAAACTGGATATTGGAGAACAAACTGGATATTGGAGGACAAACTGGATATTGGAGAACAAACTGGATATTGGAGAACAAACTGGATATTGGAGAACAAACTGGATATTGGAGGACAAACTGGATATTGGAGGACAAACTGGATATTGGAGAACAAACTGGATATTGGAGGACAAACTGGATATTGGAGGACAAACTGGATATTGGAGGACAAACTGGATATTGGAGACAAACTGGATATTGGAGACAAACTGGATATTGGAGACAAACTGGATATTGGAGACAAACTGGATATTGGAGGAACAAACTGGATATTGGAGGACAAACTGGATATTGGAGACAAACTGGATATTGGAGACAAACTGGATATTGGAGGACAAACTGGATATTGGAGAACAAACTGGATATTGGAGACAAACTGGATATTGGAGACAAACTGGATATTGGAGAACAAACTGGATATTGGAGGACAAACTGGATATTGGAGGACAAACTGGATATTGGAGACAAACTGGATATTGGAGAACAAACTGGATATTGGAGACAAACTGGATATTGGAGGACAAACTGGATATTGGAGAACAAACTGGATATTGGAGAACAAACTGGATATTGGAGACAAACTGGATATTGGAGACAAACTGGATATTGGAGACAAACTGGATATTGGAGAACAAACTGGATATTGGAGACAAACTGGATATTGGAGGACAAACTGGATATTGGAGACAAACTGGATATTGGAGAACAAACTGGATATTGGAGAACAAACTGGATATTGGAGAACAAACTGGATATTGGAGAACAAACTGGATATTGGAGGACAAACTGGATATTGGAGGACAAACTGGATATTGGAGAACAAACTGGATATTGGAGAACAAACTGGATATTGGAGAACAAACTGGATATTGGAGGACAAACTGGATATTGGAGAACAAACTGGATATTGGAGACAAACTGGATATTGGAGACAAACTGGATATTGGAGAACAAACTGGATATTGGAGGACAAACTGGATATTGGAGAACAAACTGGATATTGGAGAACAAACTGGATATTGGAGAACAAACTGGATATTGGAGGACAAACTGGATATTGGAGACAAACTGGATATTGGAGGACAAACTGGATATTGGAGACAAACTGGATATTGGAGGACAAACTGGATATTGGAGACAAACTGGATATTGGAGGACAAACTGGATATTGGAGACAAACTGGATATTGGAGGACAAACTGGATATTGGAGAACAAACTGGATATTGGAGGACAAACTGGATATTGGAGAACAAACTGGATATTGGAGACAAACTGGATATTGGAGAACAAACTGGATATTGGAGGACAAACTGGATATTGGAGACAAACTGGATATTGGAGGACAAACTGGATATTGGAGAACAAACTGGATATTGGAGACAAACTGGATATTGGAGGACAAACTGGATATTGGAGAACAAACTGGATATTGGAGGACAAACTGGATATTGGAGAACAAACTGGATATTGGAGAACAAACTGGATATTGGAGGACAAACTGGATATTGGAGAACAAACTGGATATTGGAGACAAACTGGATATTGGAGGACAAACTGGATATTGGAGAACAAACTGGATATTGGAGAACAAACTGGATATTGGAGGACAAACTGGATATTGGAGACAAACTGGATATTGGAGAACAAACTGGATATTGGAGACAAACTGGATATTGGAGAACAAACTGGATATTGGAGAACAAACTGGATATTGGAGAACAAACTGGATATTGGAGAACAAACTGGATATTGGAGAACAAACTGGATATTGGAGAACAAACTGGATATTGGAGACAAACTGGATATTGGAGAACAAACTGGATATTGGAGAACAAACTGGATATTGGAGACAAACTGGATATTGGAGACAAACTGGATATTGGAGACAAACTGGATATTGGAGGACAAACTGGATATTGGAGAACAAACTGGATATTGGAGAACAAACTGGATATTGGAGAACAAACTGGATATTGGAGACAAACTGGATATTGGAGACAAACTGGATATTGGAGGACAAACTGGATATTGGAGAACAAACTGGATATTGGAGAACAAACTGGATATTGGAGAACAAACTGGATATTGGAGGACAAACTGGATATTGGAGACAAACTGGATATTGGAGAACAAACTGGATATTGGAGAACAAACTGGATATTGGAGACAAACTGGATATTGGAGACAAACTGGATATTGGAGAACAAACTGGATATTGGAGAACAAACTGGATATTGGAGGACAAACTGGATATTGGAGGACAAACTGGATATTGGAGAACAAACTGGATATTGGAGAACAAACTGGATATTGGAGAACAAACTGGATATTGGAGGACAAACTGGATATTGGAGGACAAACTGGATATTGGAGACAAACTGGATATTGGAGGACAAACTGGATATTGGAGAACAAACTGGATATTGGAGAACAAACTGGATATTGGAGGACAAACTGGATATTGGAGACAAACTGGATATTGGAGAACAAACTGGATATTGGAGAACAAACTGGATATTGGAGGACAAACTGGATTTTGGAGGACAAACTGGATATTGGAGAACAAACTGGATATTGGAGGACAAACTGGATACTGGAGAACAAACTGGATATTGGAGACCAACTGGATATTGGAGGTCAAACTGGATATTGGAGGACAAACTGGATATTGGAGACAAACTGGATATTGGAGACAAACTGGATATTGGAGGACAAACTGGATATTGGAGGACAAACTGGATATTGGAGGACAAACTGGATATTGGAGACAAACTGGATATTGGAGGACAAACTGGATATTGGAGGACAAACTGGATATTGGAGAACAAACTGGATATTGGAGAACAAACTGGATATTGGAGAACAAACTGGATATTGGAGGACAAACTGGATATTGGAGGACAAACTGGATATTGGAGACAAACTGGATATTGGAGACAAACTGGATATTGGAGGACAAACTGGATATTGGAGGACAAACTGGATATTGGAGGACAAACTGGATATTGGAGAACAAACTGGATATTGGAGAACAAACTGGATATTGGAGGACAAACTGGATATTGGGGACAAACTGGATATTGGAGAACAAACTGGATATTGGAGGACAAACTGGATATTGGAGGACAAACTGGATATTGGGGACAAACTGGATATTGGAGAACAAACTGGATATTGGAGGACAAACTGGATATTGGAGAACAAACTGGATATTGGAGAACAAACTGGATATTGGAGGACAAACTGGATATTGGAGAACAAACTGGATATTGGAGAACAAACTGGATATTGGAGAACAAACTGGATATTGGAGAACAAACTGGATATTGGAGAACAAACTGGATATTGGAGAACAAACTGGATATTGGAGAACAAACTGGATATTGGAGAACAAACTGGATATTGGAGACAAACTGGATATTGGAGACAAACTGGATATTGGAGGACAAACTGGATATTGGAGAACAAACTGGATATTGGAGACAAACTGGATATTGGAGGACAAACTGGATATTGGAGGACAAACTGGATATTGGAGAACAAACTGGATATTGGAGAACAAACTGGATATTGGAGACAAACTGGATATTGGAGAACAAACTGGATATTGGAGAACAAACTGGATATTGGAGGACAAACTGGATATTGGAGGACAAACTGGATATTGGAGAACAAACTGGATATTGGAGGACAAACTGGATATTGGAGGACAAACTGGATATTGGAGAACAAACTGGATATTGGAGGACAAACTGGATATTGGAGGACAAACTGGATATTGGAGAACAAACTGGATATTGGAGAACAAACTGGATATTGGAGAACAAACTGGATATTGGAGGACAAACTGGATATTGGAGGACAAACTGGATATTGGAGACAAACTGGATATTGGAGACAAACTGGATATTGGAGACAAACTGGATATTGGAGAACAAACTGGATATTGGAGAACAAACTGGATATTGGAGGACAAACTGGATATTGGAGACAAACTGGATATTGGAGAACAAACTGGATATTGGAGAACAAACTGGATATTGGAGGACAAACTGGATATTGGAGGACAAACTGGATATTGGAGGACAAACTGGATATTGGAGAACAAACTGGATATTGGAGACAAACTGGATATTGGAGAACAAACTGGATATTGGAGGACAAACTGGATATTGGAGACAAACTGGATATTGGAGACAAACTGGATATTGGAGAACAAACTGGATATTGGAGGACAAACTGGATATTGGAGACAAACTGGATATTGGAGGACAAACTGGATATTGGAGACAAACTGGATATTGGAGAACAAACTGGATATTGGAGACAAACTGGATATTGGAGGACAAACTGGATATTGGAGGACAAACTGGATATTGGAGGACAAACTGGATATTGGAGAACAAACTGGATATTGGAGAACAAACTGGATATTGGAGGACAAACTGGATATTGGAGAACAAACTGGATATTGGAGGACAAACTGGATATTGGAGACAAACTGGATATTGGAGAACAAACTGGATATTGGAGAACAAACTGGATATTGGAGAACAAACTGGATATTGGAGAACAAACTGGATATTGGAGACAAACTGGATATTGGAGAACAAACTGGATATTGGAGACAAACTGGATATTGGAGGACAAACTGGATATTGGAGGACAAACTGGATATTGGAGAACAAACTGGATATTGGAGGACAAACTGGATATTGGAGACAAACTGGATATTGGAGAACAAACTGGATATTGGAGGACAAACTGGATATTGGAGAACAAACTGGATATTGGAGGACAAACTGGATATTGGAGACAAACTGGATATTGGAGGACAAACTGGATATTGGAGACAAACTGGATATTGGAGGACAAACTGGATATTGGAGGACAAACTGGATATTGGAGAACAAACTGGATATTGGAGAACAAACTGGATATTGGAGAACAAACTGGATATTGGAGACAAACTGGATATTGGAGACAAACTGGATATTGGAGGACAAACTGGATATTGGAGACAAACTGGATATTGGAGACAAACTGGATATTGGAGGACAAACTGGATATTGGAGAACAAACTGGATATTGGAGAACAAACTGGATATTGGAGGACAAACTGGATATTGGAGGACAAACTGGATATTGGAGAACAAACTGGATATTGGAGGACAAACTGGATATTGGAGGACAAACTGGATATTGGAGGACAAACTGGATATTGGAGAACAAACTGGATATTGGAGGACAAACTGGATATTGGAGGACAAACTGGATATTGGAGGACAAACTGGATATTGGAGGACAAACTGGATATTGGAGAACAAACTGGATATTGGAGACAAACTGGATATTGGAGACAAACTGGATATTGGAGGACAAACTGGATATTGGAGGACAAACTGGATATTGGAGGACAAACTGGATATTGGAGACAAACTGGATATTGGAGGACAAACTGGATATTGGAGACAAACTGGATATTGGAGAACAAACTGGATATTGGAGAACAAACTGGATATTGGAGGACAAACTGGATATTGGAGACAAACTGGATATTGGAGGACAAACTGGATATTGGAGACAAACTGGATATTGGAGGAACAAACTGGATATTGGAGACAAACTGGATATTGGAGAACAAACTGGATATTGGAGGACAAACTGGATATTGGAGAACAAACTGGATATTGGAGAACAAACTGGATATTGGAGACAAACTGGATATTGGAGGACAAACTGGATATTGGAGAACAAACTGGATATTGGAGACAAACTGGATATTGGAGACAAACTGGATATTGGAGGACAAACTGGATATTGGAGAACAAACTGGATATTGGAGACAAACTGGATATTGGAGGACAAACTGGATATTGGAGAACAAACTGGATATTGGAGGACAAACTGGATATTGGAGACAAACTGGATATTGGAGAACAAACTGGATATTGGAGACAAACTGGATATTGGAGGACAAACTGGATATTGGAGAACAAACTGGATATTGGAGAACAAACTGGATATTGGAGAACAAACTGGATATTGGAGAACAAACTGGATATTGGAGACAAACTGGATATTGGAGGACAAACTGGATATTGGAGAACAAACTGGATATTGGAGGACAAACTGGATATTGGAGACAAACTGGATATTGGAGACAAACTGGATATTGGAGGAACAAACTGGATATTGGAGGACAAACTGGATATTGGAGACAAACTGGATATTGGAGGACAAACTGGATATTGGAGGACAAACTGGATATTGGAGAACAAACTGGATATTGGAGAACAAACTGGATATTGGAGGACAAACTGGATATTGGGGACAAACTGGATATTGGAGAACAAACTGGATATTGGAGGACAAACTGGATATTGGAGAACAAACTGGATATTGGAGGACAAACTGGATATTGGAGAACAAACTGGATATTGGAGACAAACTGGATATTGGAGAACAAACTGGATATTGGAGACAAACTGGATATTGGAGACAAACTGGATATTGGAGGACAAACTGGATATTGGAGAACAAACTGGATATTGGAGGACAAACTGGATATTGGAGGACAAACTGGATATTGGAGAACAAACTGGATATTGGAGACAAACTGGATATTGGAGAACAAACTGGATATTGGAGAACAAACTGGATATTGGAGGACAAACTGGATATTGGAGGACAAACTGGATATTGGAGGACAAACTGGATATTGGAGAACAAACTGGATATTGGAGACAAACTGGATATTGGAGGACAAACTGGATATTGGAGGACAAACTGGATATTGGAGGACAAACTGGATATTGGAGACAAACTGGATATTGGAGGACAAACTGGATATTGGAGAACAAACTGGATATTGGAGGACAAACTGGATATTGGAGAACAAACTGGATATTGGAGACAAACTGGATATTGGAGACAAACTGGATATTGGAGAACAAACTGGATATTGGAGAACAAACTGGATATTGGAGGACAAACTGGATATTGGAGGACAAACTGGATATTGGAGGACAAACTGGATATTGGAGAACAAACTGGATATTGGAGAACAAACTGGATATTGGAGAACAAACTGGATATTGGAGAACAAACTGGATATTGGAGGACAAACTGGATATTGGAGAACAAACTGGATATTGGAGACAAACTGGATATTGGAGACAAACTGGATATTGGAGACAAACTGGATATTGGAGACAAACTGGATATTGGAGAACAAACTGGATATTGGAGAACAAACTGGATATTGGAGGACAAACTGGATATTGGGGACAAACTGGATATTGGAGAACAAACTGGATATTGGAGGACAAACTGGATATTGGAGAACAAACTGGATATTGGAGAACAAACTGGATATTGGAGAACAAACTGGATATTGGAGACAAACTGGATATTGGAGAACAAACTGGATATTGGAGACAAACTGGATATTGGAGGACAAACTGGATATTGGAGGACAAACTGGATATTGGAGAACAAACTGGATATTGGAGAACAAACTGGATATTGGAGAACAAACTGGATATTGGAGAACAAACTGGATATTGGAGAACAAACTGGATATTGGAGGACAAACTGGATATTGGAGGACAAACTGGATATTGGAGAACAAACTGGATATTGGAGAACAAACTGGATATTGGAGAACAAACTGGATATTGGAGACAAACTGGATATTGGAGGACAAACTGGATATTGGAGACAAACTGGATATTGGAGAACAAACTGGATATTGGAGACAAACTGGATATTGGAGGACAAACTGGATATTGGAGAACAAACTGGATATTGGAGAACAAACTGGATATTGGAGAACAAACTGGATATTGGAGAACAAACTGGATATTGGAGACAAACTGGATATTGGAGACAAACTGGATATTGGAGGACAAACTGGATATTGGAGAACAAACTGGATATTGGAGACAAACTGGATATTGGAGGACAAACTGGATATTGGAGACAAACTGGATATTGGAGACAAACTGGATATTGGAGACAAACTGGATATTGGAGACAAACTGGATATTGGAGGACAAACTGGATATTGGAGGACAAACTGGATATTGGAGAACAAACTGGATATTGGAGGACAAACTGGATATTGGAGGACAAACTGGATATTGGAGAACAAACTGGATATTGGAGACAAACTGGATATTGGAGGACAAACTGGATATTGGAGGACAAACTGGATATTGGAGGACAAACTGGATATTGGAGGACAAACTGGATATTGGAGAACAAACTGGATATTGGAGAACAAACTGGATATTGGAGACAAACTGGATATTGGAGAACAAACTGGATATTGGAGACAAACTGGATATTGGAGACAAACTGGATATTGGAGGACAAACTGGATATTGGAGACAAACTGGATATTGGAGACAAACTGGATATTGGAGACAAACTGGATATTGGAGAACAAACTGGATATTGGAGACAAACTGGATATTGGAGAACAAACTGGATATTGGAGGACAAACTGGATATTGGAGGACAAACTGGATATTGGAGGACAAACTGGATATTGGAGAACAAACTGGATATTGGAGACAAACTGGATATTGGAGACAAACTGGATATTGGAGGACAAACTGGATATTGGAGACAAACTGGATATTGGAGAACAAACTGGATATTGGAGGACAAACTGGATATTGGAGACAAACTGGATATTGGAGAACAAACTGGATATTGGAGGACAAACTGGATATTGGAGACAAACTGGATATTGGAGACAAACTGGATATTGGAGAACAAACTGGATATTGGAGAACAAACTGGATATTGGAGGACAAACTGGATATTGGAGGACAAACTGGATATTGGAGGACAAACTGGATATTGGAGAACAAACTGGATATTGGAGGACAAACTGGATATTGGAGAACAAACTGGATATTGGAGGACAAACTGGATATTGGAGACAAACTGGATATTGGAGACAAACTGGATATTGGAGAACAAACTGGATATTGGAGGACAAACTGGATATTGGAGACAAACTGGATATTGGAGGACAAACTGGATATTGGAGAACAAACTGGATATTGGAGACAAACTGGATATTGGAGGACAAACTGGATATTGGAGACAAACTGGATATTGGAGAACAAACTGGATATTGGAGGACAAACTGGATATTGGAGAACAAACTGGATATTGGAGGACAAACTGGATATTGGAGACAAACTGGATATTGGAGGACAAACTGGATATTGGAGAACAAACTGGATATTGGAGGACAAACTGGATATTGGAGAACAAACTGGATATTGGAGGACAAACTGGATATTGGAGACAAACTGGATATTGGAGAACAAACTGGATATTGGAGAACAAACTGGATATTGGAGGACAAACTGGATATTGGAGAACAAACTGGATATTGGAGACAAACTGGATATTGGAGGACAAACTGGATATTGGAGAACAAACTGGATATTGGAGAACAAACTGGATATTGGAGAACAAACTGGATATTGGAGAACAAACTGGATATTGGAGAACAAACTGGATATTGGAGAACAAACTGGATATTGGAGAACAAACTGGATATTGGAGACAAACTGGATATTGGAGAACAAACTGGATATTGGAGACAAACTGGATATTGGAGAACAAACTGGATATTGGAGAACAAACTGGATATTGGAGGACAAACTGGATATTGGAGAACAAACTGGATATTGGAGAACAAACTGGATATTGGAGAACAAACTGGATATTGGAGGACAAACTGGATATTGGAGAACAAACTGGATATTGGAGACAAACTGGATATTGGAGAACAAACTGGATATTGGAGACAAACTGGATATTGGAGAACAAACTGGATATTGGAGAACAAACTGGATATTGGAGACAAACTGGATATTGGAGGACAAACTGGATATTGGAGAACAAACTGGATATTGGAGACAAACTGGATATTGGAGACAAACTGGATATTGGAGACAAACTGGATATTGGAGACAAACTGGATATTGGAGAACAAACTGGATATTGGAGAACAAACTGGATATTGGAGGACAAACTGGATATTGAGACAAACTGGATATTGGAGAACAAACTGGATATTGGAGAACAAACTGGATATTGGAGACAAACTGGATATTGGAGAACAAACTGGATATTGGAGACAAACTGGATATTGGAGGACAAACTGGATATTGGAGAACAAACTGGATATTGGAGAACAAACTGGATATTGGAGGACAAACTGGATATTGGAGGACAAACTGGATATTGGAGAACAAACTGGATATTGGAGACAAACTGGATATTGGAGACAAACTGGATATTGGAGGACAAACTGGATATTGGAGAACAAACTGGATATTGGAGAACAAACTGGATATTGGAGAACAAACTGGATATTGGAGACAAACTGGATATTGGAGAACAAACTGGATATTGGAGACAAACTGGATATTGGAGAACAAACTGGATATTGGAGACAAACTGGATATTGGAGACAAACTGGATATTGGAGACAAACTGGATATTGGAGAACAAACTGGATATTGGAGAACAAACTGGATATTGGAGACAAACTGGATATTGGAGAACAAACTGGATATTGGAGAACAAACTGATATTGGAGGACAAACTGGATATTGGAGAACAAACTGGATATTGGAGACAAACTGGATATTGGAGGACAAACTGGATATTGGAGAACAAACTGGATATTGGAGAACAAACTGGATATTGGAGAACAAACTGGATATTGGAGAACAAACTGGATATTGGAGACAAACTGGATATTGGAGGACAAACTGGATATTGGAGAACAAACTGGATATTGGAGACAAACTGGATATTGGAGGACAAACTGGATATTGGAGACAAACTGATATTGGAGACAAACTGGATATTGGAGGACAAACTGGATATTGAGGACAAACTGGATATTGGAGGACAAACTGGATATTGGAGGACAAACTGGATATTGGAGAACAAACTGGATATTGGAGGACAAACTGGATATTGGAGGACAAACTGGATATTGGAGACAAACTGGATATTGGAGACAAACTGGATATTGGAGGACAAACTGGATATTGGAGGACAAACTGGATATTGGAGAACAAACTGGATATTGGAGGACAAACTGGATATTGGAGAACAAACTGGATATTGGAGAACAAACTGGATATTGGAGAACAAACTGGATATTGGAGGACAAACTGGATATTGGAGGACAAACTGGATATTGGAGAACAAACTGGATATTGGAGAACAAACTGGATATTGGAGGACAAACTGGATATTGGAGGACAAACTGGATATTGGAGACAAACTGGATATTGGAGAACAAACTGGATATTGGAGAACAAACTGGATATTGGAGGACAAACTGGATATTGGAGACAAACTGGATATTGGAGAACAAACTGGATATTGGAGAACAAACTGGATATTGGAGAACAAACTGGATATTGGAGGACAAACTGGATATTGGAGAACAAACTGGATATTGGAGGACAAACTGGATATTGGAGACAAACTGGATATTGGAGACAAACTGGATATTGGAGAACAAACTGGATATTGGAGGACAAACTGGATATTGGAGAACAAACTGGATATTGGAGACAAACTGGATATTGGAGACAAACTGGATATTGGAGAACAAACTGGATATTGGAGACAAACTGGATATTGGAGAACAAACTGGATATTGGAGAACAAACTGGATATTGGAGAACAAACTGGATATTGGAG
>JASTWF010000040.1:1367374-1492151 GCA_030390025.1 Squalus acanthias
CTCCAATATCCAGTTTGTTCTCCAATATCCAGTTTGTTCTCCAATATCCAGTTTGTCCTCCAATATCCAGTTTGTTCTCCAATATCCAGTTTGTTCTCCAATATCCAGTTTGTTCTCCAATATCCAGTTTGTCCTCCAATATCCAGTTTGTCCTCCAATATCCAGTTTGTTCTCCAATATCCAGTTTTTTCTCCAAATCCAGTTTGTCCTCCAATATCCAGTTTGTCCTCCAATATCCAGTTTGTTCTCCAATATCCAGTTTGTTCTCCAATATCCAGTTTGTTCTCCAATATCCAGTTTGTTCTCCAATATCCAGTTTGTCCTCCAATATCCAGTTTGTTCTCCAATATCCAGTTTGTTCTCCAATATCCAGTTTGTTCTCCAATATCCAGTTTGTCCTCCAATATCCAGTTTGTCCTCCAATATCCAGTTTGTTCTCCAATATCCAGTTTGTTCTCCAATATCCAGTTTGTCCTCCAATATCCAGTTTGTCCTCCAATATCCAGTTTGTCTCCAATATCCAGTTTGTCCTCCAATATCCAGTTTGTTCTCCAATATCCAGTTTGTTCTCCAATATCCAGTTTGTTCTCCAATATCCAGTTTGTCCTCCAATATCCAGTTTGTCCTCCAATATCCAGTTTGTTCTCCAATATCCAGTTTGTTCTCCAATATCCAGTTGTCCTCCAATATCCAGTTTGTCCTCCAATATCCAGTTTGTTCTCCAATATCCAGTTTGTTCTCCAATATCCAGTATCCCCAGTTTGTCCTCCAATATCCAGTTTGTCCTCCAATATCCAGTTTGTTCTCCAATATCCAGTTTGTTCTCCAATATCCAGTTTGTTCTCCAATATCCAGTTTTTCTCCAATATCCAGTTTGTCCTCCAATATCCAGTTTGTTCTCCAATATCCAGTTTGTTCTCCAATATCCAGTTTGTCTCCAATATCCAGTTTGTTCTCCAATATCCAGTTTGTCCTCCAATATCCAGTTTGTTCTCCAATATCCAGTTTGTCTCCAATATCCAGTTTGTCCTCCAATATCCAGTTTGTCTCCAATATCCAGTTTGTTCTCCAATATCCAGTTTGTTCTCTCTCCAATATCAGTTGTCCTCCAATATCCAGTTTGTCCTCCAATATCCAGTTTGTTCTCCAATATCCAGTTTGTCCTCCAATATCCAGTTTGTTCTCCAATATCCAGTTTGTTCCTCCAATATCCAGTTTGTTCTCCAATATCCAGTTTGTTCTCCAATATCCAGTTTGTTCTCCAATATCCAGTTTGTCCTCCAATATCCAGTTTGTCCTCCAATATCCAGTTTGTCCTCCAATATCCAGTTTGTTCTCCAATATCCAGTTTGTTCTCCAAAATCCAGTTTGTCCTCCAATATCCAGTTTGTCCTCCAATATCCAGTTTGTTCTCCAATATCCAGTTTGTCCTCCAATATCCAGTTTGTTCTCCAATATCCAGTTTGTCTCCAATATCCAGTTTGTTCTCCAATATCCAGTTTGTTCTCCAATATCCAGTTTGTCCTCCAATATCCAGTTTGTTCTCCAATATCCAGTTTGTCCTCCAATATCCAGTTTGTCCTCCAATATCCAGTTTGTTCTCCAATATCCAGTTTGTTCTCCAATATCCAGTTTGTCCTCCAATATCCAGTTTGTCTCCAATATCCAGTTTGTTCTCCAATATCCAGTTTGTCCTCCAATATCCAGTTTGTTCTCCAATATCCAGTTTGTCCTCCAATATCCAGTTTGTTCTCCAATATCCATATCAGTTTGTTCTCCAATATCCAGTTTGTTCTCCAATATCCAGTTTGTTCCTCCAATATCCAGTTTGTCCTCCAATATCCAGTTTGTCCTCCAATATCCATTTTTCTCCAATATCCAGTTGTCCTCCAATATCCAGTTTGTTCCTCCAATATCCAGTTTGTTCTCCAATATCCAGTTTGTTCTCCAATATCCAGTTTGTCCTCCAATATCCAGTTTGTTCTCCAATATCCAGTTTGTCCTCCAATATCCAGTTTGTCCTCCAATATCCAGTTTGTCCTCCAATATCCAGTTTGTTCTCCAATATCCAGTTTGTTCTCCAATATCCAGTTTGTCTCCAATATCCAGTTTGTCTCCAATATCCAGTTTGTCCTCCAATATCCAGTTTGTTCTCCAATATCCAGTTTGTTCTCCAATATCCAGTTTGTTCTCCAATATCCAGTTTGTTCTCCAATATCCAGTTTGTTCTCCAATATCCAGTTTGTCCTCCAATATCCAGTTTGTTCTCCAATATCCAGTTTGTTCTCCAATATCCAGTTTGTCCTCCAATATCCAGTTTGTTCTCCAATATCCAGTTTGTTCTCCAATATCCAGTTTGTCCTCCAATATCCAGTTTGTCCTCCAATATCCAGTTTGTCCTCCAATATCCAGTTTGTTCTCCAATATCCAGTTTGTCCTCCAATATCCAGTTTGTTCTCCAATATCCAGTTTGTCCTCCAATATCCAGTTCCAGTGGTTCTCCAATATCCAGTTTGTCCTCCAATATCCAGTTTGTTCTCCAATATCCAGTTTGTCCTCCAATATCCAGTTTGTTCTCCAATATCCAGTTTGTTCTCCAATATCCAGTTTGTCCTCCAATATCCAGTTTGTCCTCCAATATCCAGTTTGTCCTCCAATATCCAGTTTGTCCTCCAATATCCAGTTTGTTCTCCAATATCCAGTTTGTCCTCCAATATCCAGTTTGTCCTCCAATATCCAGTTTGTCCTCCAATATCCAGTTTGTTCTCCAATATCCAGTTTGTTCTCCAATATCCAGTTTGTCCTCCAATATCCAGTTTGTTCTCCAATATCCAGTTTGTCCTCCAATATCCAGTTTGTTCTCCAATATCCAGTTTGTCTCCAATATCCAGTTTGTTCTCCAATATCCAGTTTGTCCCCCAATATCCAGTTTGTTCTGCAATATCCAGTTTGTCCTCCAATATCCAGTTTGTCCAATATCCAGTTTGTTCTCCATTATCCAGTTTGTCCTCCAATATCCAGTTTGTCCTCTAATATCCAGTTTGTCCTCCAATATCCAGTTTGTTCTCCAATATCCAGTTTGTCCTCCAATATCCAGTTTGTCCTCCAATATCCAGTTTGCCTCCAATATCCAGTTTGTCCTCCAATATCCAGTTTGTCCTCCAATATCCAGTTTGTTCTCCAATATCCAGTTTGTTCTCCAATATCCAGTTTGTCCTCCAATATCCAGTTTGTCCTCCAATATCCAGTTTGTCCTCCAATATCCAGTTTGTTCTCCAATATCCAGTTTGTTCTCCAA
This sequence comes from Squalus acanthias, assembly GCA_030390025.1. Lineage (NCBI taxonomy): Eukaryota > Metazoa > Chordata > Chondrichthyes > Squaliformes > Squalidae > Squalus > Squalus acanthias. The sequence goes on from JASTWF010000040.1 coordinate 1,370,673, forward strand.
TATCCAGTTTGTTCTCCAATATCCAGTTTGTCCTCCAATATCCAGTTTGTTCTCCAATATCCAGTTTGTTCTCCAATATCCAGTTTGTTCCTCCAATATCCAGTTTGTTCTCCAATATCCAGTTTGTCCTCCAATATCCAGTTTGTCCTCCAATATCCAGTTTGTCCTCCAATATCCAGTTTGTTCTCCAATATCCAGTTTGTCCTCTCCAATATCCAGTTTGTCTCCAATATCCAGTTTGTTCTCCAATATCCAGTTTGTCCTCTCCAATATCCAGTTTGTTCTCCAATATCCAGTTTGTCCTCCAATATCCAGTTTGTTCTCCAATATCCAGTTTGTTCTCCAATATCCAGTTTGTTCTCCAATATCCAGTTTGTTCTCCAATATCCAGTTTGTCCTCCAATATCCAGTTTTTCCTCCAATATCCAGTTTGTTCTCCAATATCCAGTTTGTCCTCCAATATCCAGTTTGTCCTCCAATATCCAGTTTGTCCTCCAATATCCAGTTTGTTCTCCAATATCCAGTTTGTCCTCCAATATCCAGTTGTTCTCCAATATCCAGTTTGTTCTCCAATATCCAGTTTGTCCTCCAATATCCAGTTTTCCTCCAATATCCAGTTTGTTCTCCAATATCCAGTTTGTTCTCCAATATCCAGTTTGTCCTCCAATATCCAGTTTGTCCTCCAATATCCAGTTTGTTCTCCAATATCCAGTTTGTTCTCCAATATCCAGTTTGTCCTCCAATATCCAGTTTGTTCTCCAATATCCAGTTTGTTCTCCAATATCCAGTTTGTTCTCCAATATCCAGTTTGTTCTCCAATATCCAGTTTGTTCTCCAATATCCAGTTTGTTCTCCAATATCCAGTTTGTCTCCAATATCCAGTTTGTTCTCCAATATCCAGTTTGTTCTCCAATATCCAGTTTGTCCTCCAATATCCAGTTTGTCCTCCAATATCCAGTTTGTCCTCCAATATCCAGTTTGTTCTCCAATATCCAGTTTGTCCTCCAATATCCAGTTTGTTCTCCAATATCCAGTTTGTCCTCCAATATCCAGTTTGTTCTCCAATATCCAGTTTGTCCTCCAATATCCAGTTTGTTCTCCAATATCCAGTTTGTCCTCCAATATCCAGTTTTTCCTCCAATATCCAGTTTGTTCTCCAATATCCAGTTTGTCCTCCAATATCCAGTTTGTCCTCCAATATCCAGTTTGTCCTCCAATATCCAGTTTGTCCTCCAATATCCAGTTTGTTCTCCAATATCCAGTTTGTCCTCCAATATCCAGTTTGTCCTCCAATATCCAGTTTGTCCTCCAATATCCAGTTTGTTCTCCAATATCCAGTTTGTTCTCCAATATCCAGTTTGTCCTCCAATATCCAGTTGTTTCTCCAATATCCAGTTTGTCCTCCAATATCCAGTTTGTTCTCCAATATCCAGTTTGTCCTCCAATATCCAGTTTGTTCTCCAATATCCAGTTTGTCCTCCAATATCCAGTTTGTTCTCCAATATCCAGTTTGTCCTCCAATATCCAGTTTGTCCAATATCCAGTTTGTTCTCCATTATCCAGTTTGTCCTCCAATATCCAGTTTGTCCTCTAATATCCAGTTTGTCCTCCAATATCCAGTTTGTTCTCCAATATCCAGTTTGTCCTCCAATATCCAGTTTGTCCTCCAATATCCAGTTTGTCCTCCAATATCCAGTTTGTCCTCCAATATCCAGTTTGTCCTCCAATATCCAGTTTGTTCTCCAATCAATTTATCCAGTTTGTTCTCCAATATCCAGTTTGTCCTCCAATATCCAGTTTGTCCTCCAATATCCAGTTTGTCCTCCAATATCCAGTTTGTCCTCCAATATCCAGTTTGTTCTCCAATATCCAGTTTGTTCTCCAATATCCAGTTTGTCCTCCAATATCCAGTTTGTCCTCCAATATCCAGTTTGTTCTCCAATATCCAGTTTGTTCTCCAATATCCAGTTTGTCCTCCAATATCCAGTTTGTTCTCCAATATCCAGTTTGTTCTCCAATATCCAGTTTGTTCTCTCCAATATCCAGTTTGTCCTCCAATATCCAGTTTGTTCTCCAATATCCAGTTTGTTCTCCAATATCCAGTTTGTCCTCCAATATCCAGTTTGTTCTCCAATATCCAGTTTGTCCTCCAATATCCAGTTTGTTCTCCAATATCCAGTTTGTTCTCTCCATATCCAGTTTGTTCTCCAATATCCAGTTTGTCCTCCAATATCCAGTTTGTTCTCCAATATCCAGTTTGTCCTCCAATATCCAGTTTGTCCTCCAATATCCAGTTTGTCCTCCAATATCCAGTTTGTTCTCCAATATCCAGTTTGTTCTCCAATATCCAGTTTGTCCTCCAATATCCAGTTTGTCCTCCAATATCCAGTTTGTTCTCCAATATCCAGTTTGTCCTCCAATATCCAGTTTGTTCTCCAATATCCAGTTTGTTCTCCAATATCCAGTTTGTCCTCCAATATCCAGTTTGTCCTCCAATATCCAGTTTGTTCTCCAATATCCAGTTTGTCCTCCAATATCCAGTTGGTCTCCAATATCCAGTTTGTTCTCCAATATCCAGTTTGTCCTCCAATATCCAGTTTGTTCTCCAATATCCAGTTTGTCCTCCAATATCCAGTTTGTCCTCCAATATCCAGTTTGTTCTCCAATATCCAGTTTGTTCTCCAATATCCAGTTTGTCCTCCAATATCCAGTTTGTCCTCCAATATCCAGTTGTTCTCCAATATCCAGTTTGTTCCTCCAATATCCAGTTTGTCCTCCAATATCCAGTTTGTCCTCCAATATCCAGTTTGTCTCCAATATCCAGTTTGTTCTCCAATATCCAGTTTGTTCTCCAATATCCAGTTTGTCCTCCAATATCCAGTTTGTCCTCCAATATCCAGTTTGTTCTCCAATATCCAGTTTGTTCTCCAATATCCAGTTTGTCCTCCAATATCCAGTTTGTTCTCCAATATCCAGTTTGTTTTCCAATATCCAGTTTTCCTTCTCAATATCCAGTTTGTTCTCCAATATCCAGTTTGTCCTCCAATATCCAGTTTGTTCTCCAATATCCAGTTTGTCCTCCAATATCCAGTTTGTCCTCCAATATCCAGTTTGTCCTCCAATATCCAGTTTGTTCTCCAATATCCAGTTTGTTCCTCCAATATCCAGTTTGTCCTCCAATATCCAGTTTTGTCCTCCAATATCCAGTTTGTTCTCCAATATCCAGTTTGTTCTCCAATATCCAGTTTGTCCTCCAATATCCAGTTTGTTCTCCAATATCCAGTTTGTTCTCCAATATCCAGTTTGTTCTCCAATATCCAGTTTGTTCTCCAATATCAGTTTGTCCTCCAATATCCAGTTTTTCTCCAATATCCAGTTTGTCCTCCAATATCCAGTTTGTTCTCCAATATCCAGTTTGTCTCCAATATCCAGTTTGTTCCTCCAATATCCAGTTTGTCTCCAATATCCAGTTTGTCTCCAATATCCAGTTTGTCCTCCAATATCCAGTTTGTCCTCCAATATCCAGTTTGTCCTCCAATATCCAGTTTGTTCTCCAATATCCAGTTTGTTCTCCAATATCCAGTTTGTCCTCCAATATCCAGTTTGTCCTCCAATATCCAGTTTTTCTCCAATATCCAGTTTGTCCTCCAATATCCAGTTTGTCCTCCAATATCCAGTTTGTTCTCCAATATCCAGTTTGTTCCTCCAATATCCAGTTTGTTCTCCAATATCCAGTTTGTCTCCAATATCCAGTTGTTTCTCCAATATCCAGTTTGTCCTCCAATATCCAGTTTGTCCTCCAATATCCAGTTTGTCCTCCAATATCCAGTTTGTTCTCCAATATCCAGTTTGTTCTCCAATATCCAGTTTGTCCTCCAATATCCAGTTTGTTCTCCAATATCCAGTTTGTTCCTCCAATATCCAGTTTGTCCTCCAATATCCAGTTTGTTCTCCAATATCCAGTTTGTCCTCCAATATCCAGTTTGTTCTCCAATATCCAGTTTGTTCTCCAATATCCAGTTTGTTCTCCAATATCCAGTTTGTCCTCCAATATCCAGTTTGTTCTCCAATATCCAGTTTGTTCTCCCAATATCCAGTTTGTCCTCCAATATCCAGTTTGTCCTCCAATATCCAGTTTGTTCTCCAATATCCAGTTTTGTCCTCCAATATCCAGTTTGTTCTCCAATATCCAGTTTGTTCTCCAATATCCAGTTTGTCCTCCAATATCCAGTTTGTTCTCCAATATCCAGTTTGTTCTCCAATATCCAGTTTGTCCTCCAATATCCAGTTTGTTCTCCAATATCCAGTTTGTTCTCCAATATCCAGTTTGTTCTCCAATATCCAGTTTGTCCTCCAATATCCAGTTTGTTCTCCAATATCCAGTTTGTCCCCAATATCCAGTTTGTCCTCCAATATCCAGTTTGTTCTCCAATATCCAGTTTGTCCTCCAATATCCAGTTTGTCCTCCAATATCCAGTTTGTTCTCCAATATCCAGTTTGTTCTCCAATATCCAGTTTGTCCTCCAATATCCAGTTTGTCCTCCAATATCCAGTTTGTTCTCCAATATCCAGTTTGTTCTCCAATATCCAGTTTGTCCTCCAATATCCAGTTTGTCCTCCAATATCCAGTTTGTTCTCCAATATCCAGTTTGTTCTCCAATATCCAGTTTGTTCTCCAATATCCAGTTTGTTCTCCAATATCCAGTTTGTCCTCCAATATCCAGTTTGTCCTCCAATATCCAGTTTGTTCTCAATATCCAGTTTGTCCTCCAATATCCAGTTTGTCCTCCAATATCCAGTTTGTTCTCCAATATCCAGTTTGTCCTCCAATATCCAGTTTGTTCTCCAATATCCAGTTTGTTTTCCAATATCCAGTTTGTTCTCCAATATCCAGTTTGTCCTCCAATATCCAGTTTGTCCTCCAATATCCAGTTTGTTCTCCAATATCCAGTTTGTCCTCCAATATCCAGTTTGTTCTCCAATATCCAGTTTGTTCTCCAATATCCAGTTTGTCCTCCAATATCCAGTTTGTTCTCCAATATCCAGTTTGTTCTCCAATATCCAGTTTGTTCTCCAATATCCAGTTTGTCTCCAATATCCAGTTTGTTCTCCAATATCCAGTTTGTCTCCAATATCCAGTTTGTCCTCCAATATCCAGTTTGTCCTCCAATATCCAGTTTGTTCTCCAATATCCAGTTTGTCCTCCAATATCCAGTTTGTTCTCCAATATCCAGTTTGTTCCCAATATCCAGTTTGTTCTCCAATATCCAGTTTGTTCTCCAATATCCAGTTTGTCCTCCAATATCCAGTTTGTTCTCCAATATCCAGTTTGCCCTCCAATATCCAGTTTGTTCTCCAATATCCAGTTTGTTCCCCAATATCCAGTTTGTCCTCCAATATCCAGTTGTCCTCCAATATCCAGTTTTTCTCCAATATCCAGTTTGTCCTCCAATATCCAGTTTGTCCTCCAATATCCAGTTTTTTCTCCAATATCCAGTTTGTCCTCCAATATCCAGTTTGTTCTCCAATATCCAGTTTGTCCTCCAATATCCAGTTTGTTCTCCAATATCCAGTTTGTCCTCCAATATCCAGTTTGTCCAATATCCAGTTTGTTCTCCAATATCCAGTTTGTCCTCCAATATCCAGTTTGTTCTCCAATATCCAGTTTGTCCTCCAATATCCAGTTTGTTCTCCAATATCCAGTTTGTTCTCCAATATCCAGTTTGTTCTCCAATATCCAGTTTGTCCTCCAATATCCAGTTTGTTCTCCAATATCCAGTTTGTCCTCCAATATCCAGTTTGTCCTCCAATATCCAGTTTGTCCTCCAATATCCAGTTTGTTCTCCAATATCCAGTTTGTCCTCCAATATCCAGTTTGTCCTCCAATATCCAGTTTGTTCTCCAATATCCCCAATTTGTTCTCCAATATCCAGTTGTTTCTCCAATATCCAGTTTGTCCTCCAATATCCAGTTTGTTCTCCAATATCCAGTTTGTTCTCCAATATCCAGTTTGTTCTCCAATATCCAGTTTGTTCTCCAATATCCAGTTTGTCCTCCAATATCCAGTTTTTTCTCCAATATCCAGTTTGTCCTCCAATATCCAGTTTGTCCTCCAATATCCAGTTTGTTCTCCAATATCCAGTTTGTTCTCCAATATCCAGTTTGTCCCAATATCCAGTTTGTTCTCCAATATCCAGTTTGTCCTCCAATATCCAGTTTGTCCTCCAATATCCAGTTTGTTCTCCAATATCCAGTTGTTTCCAATATCCAGTTTGTCCTCCAATATCCAGTTTGTCCTCCAATATCCAGTTTGTTCTCCAATATCCAGTTTGTCCTCCAATATCCAGTTTGTTCTCCAATATCCAGTTTGTCCTCCAATATCCAGTTTGTTCTCCAATATCCAGTTTGTCCTCAAATATCCAGTTTGTTCTCCAATATCCAGTTTGTCCTCCAATATCCAGTTTGTTCTCCAATATCCAGTTTGTTCTCCAATATCCAGTTTGTCCTCCAATATCCAGTTTGTTCTCCAATATCCAGTTTGTCCTCCAATATCCAGTTTGTCTCCAATATCCAGTTTGTTCTCCAATATCCAGTTTGTCTCCAATATCCAGTTTGTTCTCCAATATCCAGTTTATCCTCCAATATCCAGTTTGTCCCCCAATATCCAGTTTGTTCTCCAATATCCAGTTTGTTCTCTAATATCCAGTTTGTCCTCCAATATCCAGTTTGTCCTCCAATATCCAGTTTGTTCTCCAATATCCAGTTTGTTCTCCAATATCCAGTTTGTTCTCCAATATCCAGTTTGTTCTCCAATATCCAGTTTGTTCTCCAATATCCAGTTTGTCCTCCAATATCCAGTTTGTTCTCCAATATCCAGTTTGTCCTCCAATATCCAGTTTGTCCTCCAATATCCAGTTTGTTCTCCAATATCCAGTTTGTTCTCCAATATCCAGTTTGTTCTCCAATATCCAGTTTGTCCTCCAATATCCAGTTTGTTCTCCAATATCCAGTTTGTTCTCCAATATCCAGTTTGTCCTCCAATATCCAGTTTGTCCTCCAATATCCAGTTTGTTCTCCAATATCCAGTTTGTTCTCCAATATCCAGTTTGTCCTCCAATATCCAGTTTGTCCTCCAATATCCAGTTTGTTCTCCAATATCCAGTTTGTTCTCCAATATCCAGTTTGTTCTCCAATATCCAGTTTGTTCTCCAATATCCAGTTTGTCCTCCAATATCCAGTTTGTCCTCCAATATCCAGTTTGTTCTCCAATATCCAGTTTGTTCTCCAATATCCAGTTTGTCCTCCAATATCCAGTTTGTTCTCCAATATCCAGTTTGTTCTCCAATATCCAGTTTGTTCTCCAATATCCAGTTTGTCCTCCAATATCCAGTTTGTTCTCCAATATCCAGTTTGTTCTCCAATATCCAGTTTGTTCTCCAATATCCAGTTTGTCCTCCAATATCCAGTTTGTCCTCCAATATCCAGTTTGTTCTCCAATATCCAGTTTGTTCTCCAATATCCAGTTTGTCCTCCAATATCCAGTTTGTCCTCCAATATCCAGTTTGTTCTCCAATATCCAGTTTGTTCTCCAATATCCAGTTTGTCCTCCAATATCCAGTTTGTCTCCAATATCCAGTTTGTCCTCCAATATCCAGTTTGTTCTCCAATATCCAGTTTGTTCTCCAATATCCAGTTTGTTCTCCAATATCCAGTTTGTCCTCCAATATCCAGTTTGTCCTCCAATATCCAGTTTGTTCTCCAATATCCAGTTTGTTCTCCAATATCCAGTTTGTTCTCCAATATCCAGTTTGTTCTCCAATATCCAGTTTGTTCTCCAATATCCAGTTTGTTCTCCAATATCCAGTTTGTCCTCCAATATCCAGTTTGTCCTCCAATATCCAGTTTGTTCTCCAATATCCAGTTTGTTCTCCAATATCCAGTTTGTCCTCCAATATCCAGTTTGTCCTCCAATATCCAGTTTGTTCTCCAATATCCAGTTTGTCCTCCAATATCCAGTTTGTTCTCCAATATCCAGTTAGTTCCTCCAATATCCAGTTTGTTCTCCAATATCCAGTTTGTTCTCCAATATCCAGTTTGTTCTCCAATATCCAGTTTGTCCTCCAATATCCAGTTTGTCCTCCAATATCCAGTTTGTCCTCCAATATCCAGTTTGTTCTCCAATATCCAGTTTGTTCTCCAATATCCAGTTTGTCCTCCAATATCCAGTTTGTCCTCCAATATCCAGTTTGTTCTCCAATATCCAGTTTGTTCTCCAATATCCAGTTTGTCCTCCAATATCCAGTTTGTTCTCCAATATCCAGTTTGTTCTCCAATATCCAGTTTGTCCTCCAATATCCAGTTTGTCCTCCAATATCCAGTTTGTCCTCCAATATCCAGTTTGTCCTCCAATATCCAGTTTGTTCTCCAATATCCAGTTTGTCCTCCAATATCCAGTTTGTTCTCCAATATCCAGTTTGTCCTCCAATATCCAGTTTGTTCTCCAATATCCAGTTTGTCCTCCAATATCCAGTTTGTCCTCCAATATCCAGTTTGTTCTCCAATATCCAGTTTGTTCTCCAATATCCAGTTTGTTCTCCAATATCCAGTTTGTCCTCCAATATCCAGTTTGTCCTCCAATATCCAGTTTGTTCTCCAATATCCAGTTTGTTCTCCAATATCCAGTTTGTTCTCCAATATCCAGTTTGTTCTCCAATATCCAGTTTGTCTCCAATATCCAGTTTGTTCTCCAATATCCAGTTTGTCCTCCAATATCCAGTTTGTTCTCCAATATCCAGTTTGTCCTCCAATATCCAGTTTGTTCTCCAATATCCAGTTTGTCTCCAATATCCAGTTTGTCCTCCAATATCCAGTTTGTTCTCCAATATCCAGTTTGTCCTCCAATATCCAGTTTGTTCTCCAATATCCAGTTTGTCCTCCAATATCCAGTTTGTTCTCCAATATCCAGTTTGTCCTCCAATATCCAGTTTGTTCTCCAATATCCAGTTTGTCCTCCAATATCCAGTTTGTCCTCCAATATCCAGTTTGTTCTCCAATATCCAGTTTGTCCTCCAATATCCAGTTTGTTCTCCAATATCCAGTTTGTTCTCCAATATCCAGTTTGTCCTCCAATATCCAGTTTGTCCTCCAATATCCAGTTTGTCCTCCAATATCCAGTTTGTTCTCCAATATCCAGTTTGTTCTCCAATATCCAGTTTGTCCTCCAATATCCAGTTTGTCCTCCAATATCCAGTTTGTCCTCCAATATCCAGTTTGGTCTCCAATATCCAGTTTGTCCTCCAATATCCAGTTTGTTCTCCAATATCCAGTTTGTCCTCCAATATCCAGTTTGTTCTCCAATATCCAGTTTGTCCTCCAATATCCAGTTTGTTCTCCAATATCCAGTTTGTTCTCCAATATCCAGTTTGTCCTCCAATATCCAGTTTGTTCTCCAATATCCAGTTTGTCCTCCAATATCCAGTTTGTCCTCCAATATCCAGTTTGTCCTCCAATATCCAGTTTGTTCTCCAATATCCAGTTTGTCCTCCAATATCCAGTTTGTTCTCCAATATCCAGTTTGTTCTCCAATATCCAGTTTGTCCTCCAATATCCAGTTTGTCCTCCAATATCCAGTTTGTTCTCCAATATCCAGTTTGTTCTCCAATATCCAGTTTGTCCTCCAATATCCAGTTTGTCCTCCAATATCCAGTTTGTTCTCCAATATCCAGTTTGTTCTCCAATATCCAGTTTGTTCTCCAATATCCAGTTTGTTCTCCAATATCCAGTTTGTCCTCCAATATCCAGTTTGTCCTCCAATATCCAGTTTGTTCTCCAATATCCAGTTTGTTCTCCAATATCCAGTTTGTCCTCCAATATCCAGTTTGTTCTCCAATATCCAGTTTGTTCTCCAATATCCAGTTTGTTCTCCAATATCCAGTTTGTCCTCCAATATCCAGTTTGTCCTCCAATATCCAGTTTGTTCTCCAATATCCAGTTTGTTCTCCAATATCCAGTTTGTCCTCCAATATCCAGTTTGTCCTCCAATATCCAGTTTGTTCTCCAATATCCAGTTTGTCCCCAATATCCAGTTTGTCCTCCAATATCCAGTTTGTCCTCCAATATCCAGTTTGTTCTCCAATATCCAGTTTGTTCTCCAATATCCAGTTTGACTCCAATATCCAGTTTGTTCTCCAATATCCAGTTTGTCCTCCAATATCCAGTTTGTTCTCCAATATCCAGTTTGTCCTCCAATATCCAGTTTGTTCTCCAATATCCAGTTTGTCCTCCAATATCCAGTTTGCCAATATCCAGTTTGTTCTCCAATATCCAGTTTGTTCTCCAATATCCAGTTTGTTCTCCAATATCCAGTTTGTCCTCCAATATCCAGTTTGTTCTCCAATATCCAGTTTGTTCTCCAATATCCAGTTTGTCCTCCAATATCCAGTTTGTCCTCCAATATCCAGTTTGTTCTCCAATATCCAGTTTGTTCTCCAATATCCAGTTTGTCCTCCAATATCCAGTTTGTCCTCCAATATCCAGTTTGTTCTCCAATATCCAGTTTGTCCTCCAATATCCAGTTTGTTCTCCAATATCCAGTTTGTCCTCCAATATCCAGTTTGTTCTCCAATATCCAGTTTGTTCTCCAATATCCAGTTTGTTCTCCAATATCCAGTTTGTTCTCCAATATCCAGTTTGTTCTCCAATATCCAGTTTGTCCTCCAATATCCAGTTTGTTCTCCAATATCCAGTTTGTTCTCCAATATCCAGTTTGTCCTCCAATATCCAGTTTGTTCTCCAATATCCAGTTTGTTCTCCAATATCCAGTTTGTTCTCCAATATCCAGTTTGTTCTCCAATATCCAGTTTGTCCTCCAATATCCAGTTTGTTCTCCAATATCCAGTTTGTCCTCCAATATCCAGTTTGTTCTCCAATATCCAGTTTGTTCTCCAATATCCAGTTTGTCCTCCAATATCCAGTTTGTTCTCCAATATCCAGTTTGTCCTCCAATATCCAGTTTGTCCTCCAATATCCAGTTTGTCCTCCAATATCCAGTTTGTTCTCCAATATCCAGTTTGTTCTCCAATATCCAGTTTGTCCTCCAATATCCAGTTTGTTCTCCAATATCCAGTTTGTTCTCCAATATCCAGTTTGTTCTCCAATATCCAGTTTGTCCTCCAATATCCAGTTTGTTCTCCAATATCCAGTTTGTTCTCCAATATCCAGTTTGTCCTCCAATATCCAGTTTGTTCTCCAATATCCAGTTTGTTCTCCAATATCCAGTTTGTTCTCCAATATCCAGTTTGTCTCCAATATCCAGTTTGTCCTCCAATATCCAGTTTGTTCTCCAATATCCAGTTTGTTCTCCAATATCCAGTTTGTCCTCCAATATCCAGTTTGTTCTCCAATATCCAGTTTGTTCTCCAATATCCAGTTTGTTCTCCAATATCCAGTTTGTTCTCCAATATCCAGTTTGTCCTCCAATATCCAGTTTGTTCTCCAATATCCAGTTTGTCCTCCAATATCCAGTTTGTTCTCCAATATCCAGTTTGTTCTCCAATATCCAGTTTGTTCTCCAATATCCAGTTTGTTCTCCAATATCCAGTTTGTTCTCCAATATCCAGTTTGTCCTCCAATATCCAGTTTGTCCTCCAATATCCAGTTTGTCCTCCAATATCCAGTTTGTCCTCCAATATCCAGTTTGTTCTCCAATATCCAGTTTGTTCTCCAATATCCAGTTTGTCCTCCAATATCCAGTTTGTTCTCCAATATCCAGTTTGTCCTCCAATATCCAGTTTGTTCTCCAATATCCAGTTTGTCTCCAATATCCAGTTTGTTCTCCAATATCCAGTTTGTCCTCCAATATCCAGTTTGTCCAATATCCAGTTTGTTCTCCAATATCCAGTTTGTCCTCCAATATCCAGTTTGTTCTCCAATATCCAGTTTGTTCTCCAATATCCAGTTTGTCCTCCAATATCCAGTTTGTCCTCCAATATCCAGTTTGTCCTCCAATATCCAGTTTGTTCTCCAATATCCAGTTTGTCCTCCAATATCCAGTTTGTCCTCCAATATCCAGTTTGTCCTCCAATATCCAGTTTGTCCTCCAATATCCAGTTTGTCCTCCAATATCCAGTTTGTCCTCCAATATCCAGTTTGTCTCCAATATCCAGTTTGTTCTCCAATATCCAGTTTGTCCTCCAATATCCAGTTTGTCCTCCAATATCCAGTTTGTTCTCCAATATCCAGTTTGTCCTCCAATATCCAGTTTGTCCTCCAATATCCAGTTTGTTCTCCAATATCCAGTTTGTCCTCCAATATCCAGTTTGTTCTCCAATATCCAGTTTGTTCTCCAATATCCAGTTTGTCCTCCAATATCCAGTTTGTCCTCCAATATCCAGTTTGTTCTCCAATATCCAGTTTGTTCTCCAATATCCAGTTTGTCCTCCAATATCCAGTTTGTCCTCCAATATCCAGTTTGTTCTCCAATATCCAGTTTGTTCTCCAATATCCAGTTTGTTCTCCAATATCCAGTTTGTCCTCCAATATCCAGTTTGTCCTCCAATATCCAGTTTGTCCTCCAATATCCAGTTTGTCCTCCAATATCCAGTTTGTCCTCCAATATCCAGTTTGTTCTCCAATATCCAGTTTGTCCTCCAATATCCAGTTTGTTCTCCAATATCCAGTTTGTCCTCCAATATCCAGTTTGTTCTCCAATATCCAGTTTGTCCTCCAATATCCAGTTTGTCCTCCAATATCCAGTTTGTCCTCCAATATCCAGTTTGTTCTCCAATATCCAGTTTGTTCTCCAATATCCAGTTTGTGCTCCAATATCCAGTTTGTTCTCCAATATCCAGTTTGTTCTCCAATATCCAGTTTGTTCTCCAATATCCAGTTTGTCCTCCAATATCCAGTTTGTTCTCCAATATCCAGTTTGTTCTCCAATATCCAGTTTGTTCTCCAATATCCAGTTTGTTCTCCAATATCCAGTTTGTCCTCCAATATCCAGTTTGTCCTCCAATATCCAGTTTGTCCTCCAATATCCAGTTTGTTCTCCAATATCCAGTTTGTCCTCCAATATCCAGTTTGTCCTCCAATATCCAGTTTGTTCTCCAATATCCAGTTTGTCCTCCAATATCCAGTTTGTCCTCCAATATCCAGTTTGTTCTCCAATATCCAGTTTGTTCTCCAATATCCAGTTTGTCCTCCAATATCCAGTTTGTTCTCCAATATCCAGTTTGTCCTCCAATATCCAGTTTGTCCTCCAATATCCAGTTTGTTCTCCAATATCCAGTTTGTCCTCCAATATCCAGTTTGTTCTCCAATATCCAGTTTGTCCTCCAATATCCAGTTTGTCCTCCAATATCCAGTTTGTTCTCCAATATCCAGTTTGTCCTCCAATATCCAGTTTGTTCTCCAATATCCAGTTTGTTCTCCAATATCCAGTTTGTCCTCCAATATCCAGTTTGTCCTCCAATATCCAGTTTGTCCTCCAATATCCAGTTTGTCCTCCAATATCCAGTTTGTCCTCCAATATCCAGTTTGTTCTCCAATATCCAGTTTGTCCTCCAATATCCAGTTTGTTCTCCAATATCCAGTTTGTCCTCCAATATCCAGTTTGTTCTCCAATATCCAGTTTGTCCTCCAATATCCAGTATTGCCAATATCCAGTTTGTTCTCCAATATCCAGTTTGTTCTCCAATATCCAGTTTGTCTCCAATATCCAGTTTGTTCTCCAATATCCAGTTTGTCCTCCAATATCCAGTTTGTTCTCCAATATCCAGTTTGTCCTCCAATATCCAGTTTGTCCTCCAATATCCAGTTTGTCCTCCAATATCCAGTTTGTTCTCCAATATCCAGTTTGTCCTCCAATATCCAGTTTGTCCTCCAATATCCAGTTTGTTCTCCAATATCCAGTTTGTTCTCCAATATCCAGTTTGTTCTCCAATATCCAGTTTGTTCTCCAATATCCAGTTTGTTCTCCAATATCCAGTTTGTCCTCCAATATCCAGTTTGTTCTCCAATATCCAGTTTGTCCTCCAATATCCAGTTTGTTCTCCAATATCCAGTTTGTTCTCCAATATCCAGTTTGTTCTCCAATATCCAGTTTGTCCTCCAATATCCAGTTTGTTCTCCAATATCCAGTTTGTTCTCCAATATCCAGTTTGTCCTCCAATATCCAGTTTGTTCTCCAATATCCAGTTTGTCCTCCAATATCCAGTTTGTCCTCCAATATCCAGTTTGTTCTCCAATATCCAGTTTGTTCTCCAATATCCAGTTTGTCCTCCAATATCCAGTTTGTTCTCCAATATCCAGTTTGTTCTCCAATATCCAGTTTGTCCTCCAATATCCAGTTTGTTCTCCAATATCCAGTTTGTCCTCCAATATCCAGTTTGTTCTCCAATATCCAGTTTGTTCTCCAATATCCAGTTTGTCCTCCAATATCCAGTTTGTTCTCCAATATCCAGTTTGTCCTCCAATATCCAGTTTGTTCTCCAATATCCAGTTTGTTCTCCAATATCCAGTTTGTTCTCCAATATCCAGTTTGTTCTCCAATATCCAGTTTGTCCTCCAATATCCAGTTTGTCCTCCAATATCCAGTTTGTCCTCCAATATCCAGTTTGTCCTCCAATATCCAGTTTGTTCTCCAATATCCAGTTTGTCCTCCAATATCCAGTTTGTTCTCCAATATCCAGTTTGTTCTCCAATATCCAGTTTGTCCTCCAATATCCAGTTTGTCCTCCAATATCCAGTTTGTTCTCCAATATCCAGTTTGTTCTCCAATATCCAGTTTGTCCTCCAATATCCAGTTTGTCCTCCAATATCCAGTTTGTTCTCCAATATCCAGTTTGTCCTCCAATATCCAGTTTGTTCTCCAATATCCAGTTTGTCCTCCAATATCCAGTTTGTTCTCCAATATCCAGTTTGTTCTCCAATATCCAGTTTGTTCTCCAATATCCAGTTTGTCCTCCAATATCCAGTTTGTTCTCCAATATCCAGTTTGTCCTCCAATATCCAGTTTGTCCTCCAATATCCAGTTTGTTCTCCAATATCCAGTTTGTCCTCCAATATCCAGTTTGTCCTCCAATATCCAGTTTGTTCTCCAATATCCAGTTTGTTCTCCAATATCCAGTTTGTCCTCCAATATCCAGTTTGTCCTCCAATATCCAGTTTGTTCTCCAATATCCAGTTTGTCCTCCAATATCCAGTTTGTCTCCAATATCCAGTTTGTTCTCCAATATCCAGTTTGTCCTCCAATATCCAGTTTGTCCTCCAATATCCAGTTTGTCCTCCAATATCCAGTTTGTTCTCCAATATCCAGTTTGTCCTCCAATATCCAGTTTGTCCTCCAATATCCAGTTTGTTCTCCAATATCCAGTTTGTTCTCCAATATCCAGTTTGTCCTCCAATATCCAGTTTGTTCTCCAATATCCAGTTTGTTCTCCAATATCCAGTTTGTCCTCCAATATCCAGTTTGTCTCCAATATCCAGTTTGTTCTCCAATATCCAGTTTGTCCTCCAATATCCAGTTTGTCCTCCAATATCCAGTTTGTTCTCCAATATCCAGTTTGTCCTCCAATATCCAGTTTGTTCTCCAATATCCAGTTTGTCCTCCAATATCCAGTTTGTTCTCCAATATCCAGTTTGTTCTCCAATATCCAGTTTGTTCTCCAATATCCAGTTTGTCCTCCAATATCCAGTTTGTCCTCCAATATCCAGTTTGTCCTCCAATATCCAGTTTGTTCTCCAATATCCAGTTTGTTCTCCAATATCCAGTTTGTCCTCCAATATCCAGTTTGTTCTCCAATATCCAGTTTGTCCTCCAATATCCAGTTTGTTCTCCAATATCCAGTTTGTTCTCCAATATCCAGTTTGTTCTCCAATATCCAGTTTGTCCTCCAATATCCAGTTTGTCCTCCAATATCCAGTTTGTTCTCCAATATCCAGTTTGTTCTCCAATATCCAGTTTGTCCTCCAATATCCAGTTTGTTCTCCAATATCCAGTTTGTTCTCCAATATCCAGTTTGTTCTCCAATATCCAGTTTGTTCTCCAATATCCAGTTTGTCCTCCAATATCCAGTTTGTCCTCCAATATCCAGTTTGTTCTCCAATATCCAGTTTGTCCTCCAATATCCAGTTTGTCCTCCAATATCCAGTTTGTTCTCCAATATCCAGTTTGTTCTCCAATATCCAGTTTGTTCTCCAATATCCAGTTTGTCCTCCAATATCCAGTTTGTTCTCCAATATCCAGTTTGTTCTCCAATATCCAGTTTGTCCTCCAATATCCAGTTTGTCCTCCAATATCCAGTTTGTTCTCCAATATCCAGTTTGTCCTCCAATATCCAGTTTGTCCTCCAATATCCAGTTTGTTCTCCAATATCCAGTTTGTTCTCCAATATCCAGTTTGTTCTCCAATATCCAGTTTGTCCTCCAATATCCAGTTTGTCCTCCAATATCCAGTTTGTCCTCCAATATCCAGTTTGTTCTCCAATATCCAGTTTGTTCTCCAATATCCAGTTTGTCCTCCAATATCCAGTTTGTCCTCCAATATCCAGTTTGTTCTCCAATATCCAGTTTGTTCTCCAATATCCAGTTTGTCCTCCAATATCCAGTTTGTCCTCCAATATCCAGTTTGTCCTCCAATATCCAGTTTGTTCTCCAATATCCAGTTTGTTCTCCAATATCCAGTTTGTTCTCCAATATCCAGTTTGTCCTCCAATATCCAGTTTGTCCTCCAATATCCAGTTTGTTCTCCAATATCCAGTTTGTTCTCCAATATCCAGTTTGTCCTCCAATATCCAGTTTGTCCTCCAATATCCAGTTTGTTCTCCAATATCCAGTTTGTTCTCCAATATCCAGTTTGTCCTCCAATATCCAGTTTGTCCTCCAATATCCAGTTTGTTCTCCAATATCCAGTTTGTTCTCCAATATCCAGTTTGTCCTCCAATATCCAGTTTGTCCTCCAATATCCAGTTTGTTCTCCAATATCCAGTTTGTTCTCCAATATCCAGTTTGTTCTCCAATATCCAGTTTGTTCTCCAATATCCAGTTTGTCCTCCAATATCCAGTTTGTTCTCCAATATCCAGTTTGTCTCCAATATCCAGTTTGTTCTCCAATATCCAGTTTGTCCTCCAATATCCAGTTTGTTCCTCCAATATCCAGTTTTTCTCCAATATCCAGTTTGTTCTCCAATATCCAGTTTGTTCTCCAATATCCAGTTTGTCCTCCAATATCCAGTTTGTTCTCCAATATCCAGTTTGTTCTCCAATATCCAGTTTGTCCTCCAATATCCAGTTTGTTCTCCAATATCCAGTTTGTCTCCAATATCCAGTTTGTTCTCCAATATCCAGTTTGTTCTCCAATATCCAGTTTGTCCTCCAATATCCAGTTTGTTCTCCAATATCCAGTTTGTCCTCCAATATCCAGTTTGTTCTCCAATATCCAGTTTGTCCTCCAATATCCAGTTTGTTCTCCAATATCCAGTTTGTTCTCCAATATCCAGTTTGTTCTCCAATATCCAGTTTGTTCTCCAATATCCAGTTTGTCCTCCAATATCCAGTTTGTTCTCCAATATCCAGTTTGTTCTCCAATATCCAGTTTGTTCTCCAATATCCAGTTTGTTCTCCAATATCCAGTTTGTCCTCCAATATCCAGTTTGTTCTCCAATATCCAGTTTGTCCTCCAATATCCAGTTTGTCCTCCAATATCCAGTTTGTTCTCCAATATCCAGTTTGTTCTCCAATATCCAGTTTGTCCTCCAATATCCAGTTTGTTCTCCAATATCCAGTTTGTTCTCCAATATCCAGTTTGTCCTCCAATATCCAGTTTGTCCTCCAATATCCAGTTTGTCCTCCAATATCCAGTTTGTTCTCCAATATCCAGTTTGTCCTCCAATATCCAGTTTGTTCTCCAATATCCAGTTTGTTCTCCAATATCCAGTTTGTCCTCCAATATCCAGTTTGTTCTCCAATATCCAGTTTGTCCTCCAATATCCAGTTTGTTCTCCAATATCCAGTTTGTTCTCCAATATCCAGTTTGTCTCCAATATCCAGTTTGTCTCCAATATCCAGTTTGTTCTCCAATATCCAGTTTGTTCTCCAATATCCAGTTTGTTCTCCAATATCCAGTTTGTTCTCCAATATCCAGTTTGTTCTCCAATATCCAGTTTGTCCTCCAATATCCAGTTTGTTCTCCAATATCCAGTTTGTTCTCCAATATCCAGTTTGTCCTCCAATATCCAGTTTGTTCTCCAATATCCAGTTTGTTCTCCAATATCCAGTTTGTCCTCCAATATCCAGTTTGTCCTCCAATATCCAGTTTGTCCTCCAATATCCAGTTTGTTCTCCAATATCCAGTTTGTCCTCCAATATCCAGTTTGTTCTCCAATATCCAGTTTGTTCTCCAATATCCAGTTTGTTCTCCAATATCCAGTTTGTTCTCCAATATCCAGTTTGTTCTCCAATATCCAGTTTGTTCTCCAATATCCAGTTTGTCCTCCAATATCCAGTTTGTCCTCCAATATCCAGTTTGTCCTCCAATATCCAGTTTGTTCTCCAATATCCAGTTTGTTCTCCAATATCCAGTTTGTCCTCCAATATCCAGTTTGTTCTCCAATATCCAGTTTGTCCTCCAATATCCAGTTTGTTCTCCAATATCCAGTTTGTTCTCCAATATCCAGTTTGTCCTCCAATATCCAGTTTGTCCTCCAATATCCAGTTTGTTCTCCAATATCCAGTTTGTTCTCCAATATCCAGTTTGTTCTCCAATATCCAGTTTGTCCTCCAATATCCAGTTTGTTCTCCAATATCCAGTTTGTCCTCCAATATCCAGTTTGTCCTCCAATATCCAGTTTGTCCTCCAATATCCAGTTTGTTCTCCAATATCCAGTTTGTCCTCCAATATCCAGTTTGTTCTCCAATATCCAGTTTGTCCTCCAATATCCAGTTTGTTCTCCAATATCCAGTTTGTCCTCCAATATCCAGTTTGTTCTCCAATATCCAGTTTGTTCTCCAATATCCAGTTTGTTCTCCAATATCCAGTTTGTCCTCCAATATCCAGTTTGTCCTCCAATATCCAGTTTGTTCTCCAATATCCAGTTTGTCCTCCAATATCCAGTTTGTCCTCCAATATCCAGTTTGTCCTCCAATATCCAGTTTGTTCTCCAATATCCAGTTTGTTCTCCAATATCCAGTTTGTCCTCCAATATCCAGTTTGTCCTCCAATATCCAGTTTGTTCTCCAATATCCAGTTTGTTCTCCAATATCCAGTTTGTCCTCCAATATCCAGTTTGTTCTCCAATATCCAGTTTGTCCTCCAATATCCAGTTTGTCCTCCAATATCCAGTTTGTTCTCCAATATCCAGTTTGTTCTCCAATATCCAGTTTGTCCTCCAATATCCAGTTTGTTCTCCAATATCCAGTTTGTCCTCCAATATCCAGTTTGTTCTCCAATATCCAGTTTGTTCTCCAATATCCAGTTTGTCCTCCAATATCCAGTTTGTCCTCCAATATCCAGTTTGTCCTCCAATATCCAGTTTGTTCTCCAATATCCAGTTTGTCCTCCAATATCCAGTTTGTCCTCCAATATCCAGTTTGTTCTCCAATATCCAGTTTGTTCTCCAATATCCAGTTTGTTCTCCAATATCCAGTTTGTCCTCCAATATCCAGTTTGTCTTCCAATATCCAGTTTGTCCTCCAATATCCAGTTTGTCCTCCAATATCCAGTTTGTCCTCCAATATCCAGTTTGTTCTCCAATATCCAGTTTGTTCTCCAATATCCAGTTTGTTCTCCAATATCCAGTTTGTCCTCCAATATCCAGTTTGTTCTCCAATATCCAGTTTGTCCTCCAATATCCAGTTTGTCCTCCAATATCCAGTTTGTCCTCCAATATCCAGTTTGTTCTCCAATATCCAGTTTGTTCTCCAATATCCAGTTTGTCTCCAATATCCAGTTTGTCCTCCAATATCCAGTTTGTTCTCCAATATCCAGTTTGTTCTCCAATATCCAGTTTGTCCTCCAATATCCAGTTTGTTCTCCAATATCCAGTTTGTTCTCCAATATCCAGTTTGTCCTCCAATATCCAGTTTGTTCTCCAATATCCAGTTTGTTCTCCAATATCCAGTTTGTCCTCCAATATCCAGTTTGTCCTCCAATATCCAGTTTGTCCTCCAATATCCAGTTTGTTCTCCAATATCCAGTTTGTCCTCCAATATCCAGTTTGTCCTCCAATATCCAGTTTGTTCTCCAATATCCAGTTTGTCCTCCAATATCCAGTTTGTCCTCCAATATCCAGTTTGTTCTCCAATATCCAGTTTGTCCTCCAATATCCAGTTTGTCCTCCAATATCCAGTTTGTTCTCCAATATCCAGTTTGTCCTCCAATATCCAGTTTGTCCTCCAATATCCAGTTTGTTCTCCAATATCCAGTTTGTCCTCCAATATCCAGTTTGTTCTCCAATATCCAGTTTGTCCTCCAATATCCAGTTTGTCCTCCAATATCCAGTTTGTTCTCCAATATCCAGTTTGTTCTCCAATATCCAGTTTGTTCCTCCAATATCCAGTTTGTTCTCCAATATCCAGTTTGTCCTCCAATATCCAGTTTGTCCTCCAATATCCAGTTTGTCCTCCAATATCCAGTTTGTCTCCAATATCCAGTTTGTCCTCCAATATCCAGTTTGTCCTCCAATATCCAGTTTGTTCTCCAATATCCAGTTTGTCCTCCAATATCCAGTTTGTCCTCCAATATCCAGTTTGTCCTCCAATATCCAGTTTGTCCTCCAATATCCAGTTTGTTCTCCAATATCCAGTTTGTTCTCCAATATCCAGTTTGTCCTCCAATATCCAGTTTGTCCTCCAATATCCAGTTTGTTCTCCAATATCCAGTTTGTCCTCCAATATCCAGTTTGTCCTCCAATATCCAGTTTGTTCTCCAATATCCAGTTTGTCCTCCAATATCCAGTTTGTCCTCCAATATCCAGTTTGTTCTCCAATATCCAGTTTGTTCTCCAATATCCAGTTTGTCCTCCAATATCCAGTTTGTCCTCCAATATCCAGTTTGTTCTCCAATATCCAGTTTGTTCTCCAATATCCAGTTTGTTCTCCAATATCCAGTTTGTTCTCCAATATCCAGTTTGTCCTCCAATATCCAGTTTGTTCTCCAATATCCAGTTTGTTCTCCAATATCCAGTTTGTCCTCCAATATCCAGTTTGTTCTCCAATATCCAGTTTGTCCTCCAATATCCAGTTTGTCCTCCAATATCCAGTTTGTCCTCCAATATCCAGTTTGTCCTCCAATATCCAGTTTGTCTCCAATATCCAGTTTGTTCTCCAATATCCAGTTTGTCCTCCAATATCCAGTTTGTCCTCCAATATCCAGTTTGTTCTCCAATATCCAGTTTGTTCTCCAATATCCAGTTTGTTCTCCAATATCCAGTTTGTCCTCCAATATCCAGTTTGTTCTCCAATATCCAGTTTGTCCTCCAATATCCAGTTTGTTCTCCAATATCCAGTTTGTCCTCCAATATCCAGTTTGTTCTCCAATATCCAGTTTGTTCTCCAATATCCAGTTTGTTCTCCAATATCCAGTTTGTCCTCCAATATCCAGTTTGTCCTCCAATATCCAGTTTGTCCTCCAATATCCAGTTTGTTCTCCAATATCCAGTTTGTCCTCCAATATCCAGTTTGTCCTCCAATATCCAGTTTGTCCTCCAATATCCAGTTTGTCCTCCAATATCCAGTTTGTTCTCCAATATCCAGTTTGTTCTCCAATATCCAGTTTGTCCTCCAATATCCAGTTTGTTCTCCAATATCCAGTTTGTCCTCCAATATCCAGTTTGTTCTCCAATATCCAGTTTGTTCTCCAATATCCAGTTTGTCCTCCAATATCCAGTTTGTCCTCCAATATCCAGTTTGTCCTCCAATATCCAGTTTGTTCTCCAATATCCAGTTTGTTCTCCAATATCCAGTTTGTCCTCCAATATCCAGTTTGTTCTCCAATATCCAGTTTGTCCTCCAATATCCAGTTTGTCCTCCAATATCCAGTTTGTCCTCCAATATCCAGTTTGTTCTCCAATATCCAGTTTGTTCTCCAATATCCAGTTTGTCCTCCAATATCCAGTTTGTTCTCCAATATCCAGTTTGTTCTCCAATATCCAGTTTGTCCTCCAATATCCAGTTTGTTCTCCAATATCCAGTTTGTTCTCCAATATCCAGTTTGTCCTCCAATATCCAGTTTGTCCTCCAATATCCAGTTTGTCTCCAATATCCAGTTTGTCCTCCAATATCCAGTTTGTCCTCCAATATCCAGTTTGTTCTCCAATATCCAGTTTGTTCTCCAATATCCAGTTTGTCCTCCAATATCCAGTTTGTTCTCCAATATCCAGTTTGTTCTCCAATATCCAGTTTGTCCTCCAATATCCAGTTTGTTCTCCAATATCCAGTTTGTTCTCCAATATCCAGTTTGTCCTCCAATATCCAGTTTGTCCTCCAATATCCAGTTTGTTCTCCAATATCCAGTTTGTTCTCCAATATCCAGTTTGTTCTCCAATATCCAGTTTGTTCTCCAATATCCAGTTTGTCCTCCAATATCCAGTTTGTCCTCCAATATCCAGTTTGTTCTCCAATATCCAGTTTGTTCTCCAATATCCAGTTTGTCCTCCAATATCCAGTTTGTTCTCCAATATCCAGTTTGTTCTCCAATATCCAGTTTGTTCTCCAATATCCAGTTTGTCCTCCAATATCCAGTTTGTCCTCCAATATCCAGTTTGTTCTCCAATATCCAGTTTGTTCTCCAATATCCAGTTTGTCCTCCAATATCCAGTTTGTCCTCCAATATCCAGTTTGTTCTCCAATATCCAGTTTGTTCTCCAATATCCAGTTTGTTCTCCAATATCCAGTTTGTCCTCCAATATCCAGTTTGTCCTCCAATATCCAGTTTGTTCTCCAATATCCAGTTTGTTCTCCAATATCCAGTTTGTCCTCCAATATCCAGTTTGTCCTCCAATATCCAGTTTGTTCTCCAATATCCAGTTTGTCCTCCAATATCCAGTTTGTCCTCCAATATCCAGTTTGTCCTCCAATATCCAGTTTGTCCTCCAATATCCAGTTTGTTCTCCAATATCCAGTTTGTCCTCCAATATCCAGTTTGTTCTCCAATATCCAGTTTGTCCTCCAATATCCAGTTTGTCCTCCAATATCCAGTTTGTTCTCCAATATCCAGTTTGTTCTCCAATATCCAGTTTGTTCTCCAATATCCAGTTTGTCCTCCAATATCCAGTTTGTTCTCCAATATCCAGTTTGTTCTCCAATATCCAGTTTGTCCTCCAATATCCAGTTTGTCCTCCAATATCCAGTTTGTCCTCCAATATCCAGTTTGTTCTCCAATATCCAGTTTGTCCTCCAATATCCAGTTTGTCCTCCAATATCCAGTTTGTTCTCCAATATCCAGTTTGTCCTCCAATATCCAGTTTGTTCTCCAATATCCAGTTTGTCCTCCAATATCCAGTTTGTTCTCCAATATCCAGTTTGTTCTCCAATATCCAGTTTGTTCTCCAATATCCAGTTTGTCCTCCAATATCCAGTTTGTCCTCCAATATCCAGTTTGTCCTCCAATATCCAGTTTGTTCTCCAATATCCAGTTTGTTCTCCAATATCCAGTTTGTCCTCCAATATCCAGTTTGTCCTCCAATATCCAGTTTGTTCTCCAATATCCAGTTTGTTCTCCAATATCCAGTTTGTCCTCCAATATCCAGTTTGTCCTCCAATATCCAGTTTGTTCTCCAATATCCAGTTTGTCCTCCAATATCCAGTTTGTTCTCCAATATCCAGTTTGTTCTCCAATATCCAGTTTGTCCTCCAATATCCAGTTTGTTCTCCAATATCCAGTTTGTCCTCCAATATCCAGTTTGTTCTCCAATATCCAGTTTGTCCTCCAATATCCAGTTTGTTCTCCAATATCCAGTTTGTTCTCCAATATCCAGTTTGTCCTCCAATATCCAGTTTGTCCTCCAATATCCAGTTTGTCCTCCAATATCCAGTTTGTCCTCCAATATCCAGTTTGTCCTCCAATATCCAGTTTGTTCTCCAATATCCAGTTTGTTCTCCAATATCCAGTTTGTCCTCCAATATCCAGTTTGTTCTCCAATATCCAGTTTGTCCTCCAATATCCAGTTTGTTCTCCAATATCCAGTTTGTTCTCCAATATCCAGTTTGTTCTCCAATATCCAGTTTGTCCTCCAATATCCAGTTTGTCCTCCAATATCCAGTTTGTCCTCCAATATCCAGTTTGTCCTCCAATATCCAGTTTGTTCTCCAATATCCAGTTTGTTCTCCAATATCCAGTTTGTCCTCCAATATCCAGTTTGTTCTCCAATATCCAGTTTGTCCTCCAATATCCAGTTTGTCCTCCAATATCCAGTTTGTTCTCCAATATCCAGTTTGTCCTCCAATATCCAGTTTGTTCTCCAATATCCAGTTTGTCCTCCAATATCCAGTTTGTCCTCCAATATCCAGTTTGTTCTCCAATATCCAGTTTGTCCTCCAATATCCAGTTTGTTCTCCAATATCCAGTTTGTTCTCCAATATCCAGTTTGTCCTCCAATATCCAGTTTGTCCTCCAATATCCAGTTTGTTCTCCAATATCCAGTTTGTCCTCCAATATCCAGTTTGTTCTCCAATATCCAGTTTGTTCTCCAATATCCAGTTTGTCCTCCAATATCCAGTTTGTCCTCCAATATCCAGTTTGTCCTCCAATATCCAGTTTGTTCTCCAATATCCAGTTTGTCCTCCAATATCCAGTTTGTTCTCCAATATCCAGTTTGTCCTCCAATATCCAGTTTGTCCTCCAATATCCAGTTTGTCTCCAATATCCAGTTTGTCCTCCAATATCCAGTTTGTCCTCCAATATCCAGTTTGTTCTCCAATATCCAGTTTGTTCTCCAATATCCAGTTTGTCCTCCAATATCCAGTTTGTTCTCCAATATCCAGTTTGTCCTCCAATATCCAGTTTGTTCTCCAATATCCAGTTTGTTCTCCAATATCCAGTTTGTCCTCCAATATCCAGTTTGTTCTCCAATATCCAGTTTGTTCTCCAATATCCAGTTTGTCCTCCAATATCCAGTTTGTTCTCCAATATCCAGTTTGTTCTCCAATATCCAGTTTGTCCTCCAATATCCAGTTTGTCCTCCAATATCCAGTTTGTTCTCCAATATCCAGTTTGTCCTCCAATATCCAGTTTGTTCTCCAATATCCAGTTTGTTCTCCAATATCCAGTTTGTCCTCCAATATCCAGTTTGTTCTCCAATATCCAGTTTGTTCTCCAATATCCAGTTTGTTCTCCAATATCCAGTTTGTCCTCCAATATCCAGTTTGTCCTCCAATATCCAGTTTGTTCTCCAATATCCAGTTTGTTCTCCAATATCCAGTTTGTCCTCCAATATCCAGTTTGTCCTCCAATATCCAGTTTGTTCTCCAATATCCAGTTTGTTCTCCAATATCCAGTTTGTTCTCCAATATCCAGTTTGTCCTCCAATATCCAGTTTGTCCTCCAATATCCAGTTTGTTCTCCAATATCCAGTTTGTTCTCCAATATCCAGTTTGTCCTCCAATATCCAGTTTGTCCTCCAATATCCAGTTTGTTCTCCAATATCCAGTTTGTTCTCCAATATCCAGTTTGTTCTCCAATATCCAGTTTGTCCTCCAATATCCAGTTTGTCCTCCAATATCCAGTTTGTTCTCCAATATCCAGTTTGTTCTCCAATATCCAGTTTGTTCTCCAATATCCAGTTTGTCCTCCAATATCCAGTTTGTCCTCCAATATCCAGTTTGTTCTCCAATATCCAGTTTGTTCTCCAATATCCAGTTTGTTCTCCAATATCCAGTTTGTCCTCCAATATCCAGTTTGTTCTCCAATATCCAGTTTGTTCTCCAATATCCAGTTTGTCCTCCAATATCCAGTTTGTCCTCCAATATCCAGTTTGTTCTCCAATATCCAGTTTGTTCTCCAATATCCAGTTTGTCCTCCAATATCCAGTTTGTCCTCCAATATCCAGTTTGTTCTCCAATATCCAGTTTGTCCTCCAATATCCAGTTTGTTCTCCAATATCCAGTTTGTCCTCCAATATCCAGTTTGTTCTCCAATATCCAGTTTGTCCTCCAATATCCAGTTTGTTCTCCAATATCCAGTTTGTCCTCCAATATCCAGTTTGTCCTCCAATATCCAGTTTGTCCTCCAATATCCAGTTTGTTCTCCAATATCCAGTTTGTTCTCCAATATCCAGTTTGTCCTCCAATATCCAGTTTGTCCTCCAATATCCAGTTTGTCCTCCAATATCCAGTTTGTTCTCCAATATCCAGTTTGTCCTCCAATATCCAGTTTGTCCTCCAATATCCAGTTTGTTCTCCAATATCCAGTTTGTCCTCCAATATCCAGTTTGTCCTCCAATATCCAGTTTGTCCTCCAATATCCAGTTTGTCCTCCAATATCCAGTTTGTTCTCCAATATCCAGTTTGTCCTCCAATATCCAGTTTGTCCTCCAATATCCAGTTTGTCCTCCAATATCCAGTTTGTTCTCCAATATCCAGTTTGTCCTCCAATATCCAGTTTGTCCTCCAATATCCAGTTTGTCCTCCAATATCCAGTTTGTTCTCCAATATCCAGTTTGTTCTCCAATATCCAGTTTGTCCTCCAATATCCAGTTTGTCCTCCAATATCCAGTTTGTTCTCCAATATCCAGTTTGTCCTCCAATATCCAGTTTGTTCTCCAATATCCAGTTTGTCCTCCAATATCCAGTTTGTCCTCCAATATCCAGTTTGTTCTCCAATATCCAGTTTGTTCTCCAATATCCAGTTTGTCCTCCAATATCCAGTTTGTTCTCCAATATCCAGTTTGTCCTCCAATATCCAGTTTGTTCTCCAATATCCAGTTTGTCCTCCAATATCCAGTTTGTCCTCCAATATCCAGTTTGTTCTCCAATATCCAGTTTGTTCTCCAATATCCAGTTTGTCCTCCAATATCCAGTTTGTCCTCCAATATCCAGTTTGTTCTCCAATATCCAGTTTGTCCTCCAATATCCAGTTTGTCCCCAATATCCAGTTTGTCCTCCAATATCCAGTTTGTCCTCCAATATCCAGTTTGTCCTCCAATATCCAGTTTGTCCTCCAATATCCAGTTTGTCTCCAATATCAGTTTGTCCTCCAATATCCAGTTTGTCTCCAATATCCAGTTTGTCCTCCAATATCCAGTTTGTCCTCCAATATCCAGTTTGTTCTCCAATATCCAGTTTGTCTCCAATATCCAGTTTGTCCTCCAATATCCAGTTTGTCCTCCAATATCCAGTTTGTTCTCCAATATCCAGTTGTCCTCCAATATCCAGTTTGTCTCCAATATCCAGTTTGTCTCCAATATCCAGTTTGTCCTCCAATATCCAGTTTGTCCTCCAATATCCAGTTTGTCCTCCAATATCCAGTTTGTTCTCCAATATCCAGTTTGTCCTCCAATATCCAGTTTGTCTCCAATATCCAGTTTGTCCTCCAATATCCAGTTTGTCCTCTATTATCCAGTTTGTCCTCCAATATCCAGTTTGTCCTCCAATATCCAGTTTGTCCTCCAATATCCAGTTTGTCCTCCAATATCCAGTTTGTCCTCCAATATCCAGTTTGTCCTCCAATATCCAGTTTGTCCTCTATTATCCAGTTTGTTCTCCAATATCCAGTTTGTTCTCCAATATCCAGTTTGTCCTCCAATATCCAGTTTGTCCTCCAATATCAGTTTGTCCTCCAATATCCAGTTTGTCCTCCAATATCCAGTTTGTCTCCAATATCCAGTTTGTTCTCCAAATATCCAGTTTGTCCTCCCAATATCCAGTTTGTCCTCCAATATCCAGTTTGTCTCCAATATCCAGTTTGTCTCAATATCCAGTTTGTCCCCAATATCCAGTTTGTCCTCCAATATCCAGTTTGTCTCCAATATCCAGTTTGTCCTCCAATATCCAGTTTGTCCTCCAATATCCAGTTTGTCTCCAATATCCAGTTTGTTCTCCAATATCCAGTTTGTCCTCCAATTTCCAGTTTGTCTCCAATATCCAGTTTGTCCCCTCAATATCCAGTTTGTCTCCAATATCCAGTTTGTTCTCCAATATCCAGTTTGTCCTCCAATATCCAGTTTGTCTCCAATATCCAGTTTGTTCTCCAATATCCAGTTTGTCCTCCAATATCCAGTTTGTCCCAATATCCAGTTTGTCTCCATTATCCAGTTTGTTCTCCAATATCAAGTTTGTTCTCCAATATCCAGTTTGTCCTCCAATATCCAGTTTTTTCCTCCAATATCCAGTTTGTCCTCCAATATCCAGTTTGTTCTCCAATATCCAGTTTGTTTCTCCAATATCCAGTTTGTCCTCCAATATCCAGTTTGTCCCCCAATATCCAGTTTGTCCTCCAATATCCAGTTTGTTCCTCCAATATCCAGTTTGTCTCCAATATCCAGTTTGTCCTCCAATATCCAGTTTGTCTCCAATATCCAGTTTGTCCTCCATATCCAGTTTGTTCTCCAATATCCAGTTTGTCCTCCAATATCCAGTTTGTTCTCCAATATCCAGTGTTGGCCTCCAATATCCAGTTTGTCCTCCAATATCCAGTTTGTCCTCCAATATCCAGTTTGTTCTCCAATAATCCAGTTGTCCTCCAATGTCCAGTTTGTTCTCCAATATCCAGTTTGTTCTCCAATATCCAGTTTGTCCTCCAATATCCAGTTTGTTCTCCAATATCCAGTTTGTTCTCCAATATCCAGTTTGTCTCCAATATCCAGTTTGTTCTCCAATATCCAGTTTGTCCTCCAATATCCAGTTGTCCTCCAATATCCAGTTTGTTCTCCAATATCCAGTTTGTTCTCCAATATCCAGTTTGTTCTCCAATATCCAGTTTGTTCTCCAATATCCAGTTTGTCTCCAATATCCAGTTTGTTCTCCAATATCCAGTTTGTCCTCCAATATCCAGTTTGTCCTCCAATATCCAGTTTGTCCTCCAATATCCAGTTTGTTCTCCAATATCCAGTTTGTCCTCCAATATCCAGTTTGTTCTCCAATATCCAGTTTGTCTCAATATCCAGTTTGTCCCCCAATATCCAGTTTGTTCTCCATATCCAGTTTGTTCTCCAATATCCAGTTTGTCCTCCAATATCCAGTTTGTCCTCAATATCCAGTTTGTTCTCCAATATCCAGTTTGTTCTCCAATATCCAGTTTGTTCTCCAATATCCAGTTTGTCCTCCAATATCCAGTTTGTCTCCAATATCCAGTTTGTCCTCCAATATCCAGTTTGTTCTCCAATATCCAGTTTGTCCTCCAATATCCAGTTTGTCCTCCAATATCCAGTTTGTCCTCCAATATCCAGTTTGTCCTCCAATATCCAGTTTGTCCTCCAATATCCAGTTTGTCCTCCAATATCCAGTTTGTCTCCAATATCCAGTTTGTCCTCCAATATCCAGTTTGTTCTCCAATATCCAGTTTGTTCTCCAATATCCAGTTTGTCCTCCAATATCCAGTTTGTTCTCCAATATCCAGTTTGTCTCCAATATCCAGTTTGTTCTCCAATATCCAGTTTGTTCTCCAATATCCAGTTTGTCCTCCAATATCCAGTTTGTTCTCCAATATCCAGTTTGTCCTCCAATATCCAGTTTGTTCTCCAATATCCAGTTTGTTCTCCAATATCCAGTTTGTCCTCCAATATCCAGTTTGTTCTCCAATATCCAGTTTGTCCCCAATATCCAGTTTGTCCTCCAATATCCAGTTTGTCCTCCAATATCCAGTTTGTTCTCCAATATCCAGTTTGTTCTCCAATATCCAGTTTGTCCTCCAATATCCAGTTTGTCCTCCAATATCCAGTTTGTTCTCCAATATCCAGTTTGTCCTCCAATATCCAGTTTGTCCTCCAATATCCAGTTTGTTCTCCAATATCCAGTTTGTTCTCCAATATCCAGTTTGTCCTCCAATATCCAGTTTGTCCTCCAATATCCAGTTTGTCCTCCAATATCCAGTTTGTTCTCCAATATCCAGTTTGTTCCTCCAATATCCAGTTTGTTCTCCAATATCCAGTTTGTTCTCCATATCCAGTTTGTCCTCCAATATCCAGTTTGTCCTCCAAAATCCAGTTTGTTCTCCAATATCCAGTTTGTTCTCCAATATCCAGTTTGACCTCCAATATCCAGTTTGTCCTCCAATATCCAGTTTGTTCCCCAATATCCAATTTGTTCTCCAATATCCAGTTTGTCCTCCAATATCCAGTTTGTTCTCCAATATCCAGTTTGTTCTCCAATATCCAGTTTGTCTCCAATATCCAGTTTGTTCTCCAATATCCAGTTTGTTCTCCAATATCCAGTTTGTTCTCCAATATCCAGTTTGTTCTCCAATATCCAGTTTGTCCTCCAATATCCAGTTTGTTCTCCAATATCCAGTTTGTCCTCCAATATCCAGTTTGTTCTCCAATATCCAGTTTGTTCTCCAATATCCAGTTTGTTCCTCCAATATCCAGTTTGTTCTCCAATATCCAGTTTGTCCTCCAATATCCAGTTTGTTCTCCAATATCCAGTTTGTCCTCCAATATCCAGTTTGTCTCCCAATATCCAGTTTGTCCTCCAATATCCAGTTTGTCTCCAATATCCAGTTTGTTCTCCAATATCCAGTTTGTCCTCCAATATCCAGTTTGTCTCCAATATCCAGTTTGTCCTCCAATATCCAGTTTGTCCTCCAATATCCAGTTTGTTCTCCAATATCCAGTTTGTCTCCAATATCCAGTTTGTCCTCCAATATCCAGTTTGTCCTCCAATATCCAGTTTGTCCTCCAATATCCAGTTTGTTCTCCAATATCCAGTTTGTCCTCCAATATCCAGTTTGTCCTCCAATATCCAGTTTGTCCTCCAATATCCAGTTTGTCTCCAATATCCAGTTTGTCTCCAATATCCAGTTTGTCTCCAATATCCAGTTTGTCCTCCAATATCCAGTTTGTCCTCCAATATCCAGTTTGTCCTCCAATATCCAGTTTGTCTCCAATATCCAGTTTGTCCTCCAATATCCAGTTTGTCTCCAATATCCAGTTTGTCCTCCAATATCCAGTTTGTCCTCCAATATCCAGTTTGTCCTCCAATATCCAGTTTGTCCTCCAATATCCAGTTTGTTCTCCAATATCCAGTTTGTCCTCCAATATCCAGTTTGTCTCCAATATCCAGTTTGTCCTCCAATATCCAGTTTGTCCTCCAATATCCAGTTTGTTCTCCAATATCCAGTTTGTCCTCCAATATCCAGTTTGTCCTCCAATATCCAGTTTGTTCTCCAATATCCAGTTTGACCTCCAATATCCAGTTTGTCCTCCAATATCCAGTTTGTCCTCCAATATCCAGTTTGTTCCTCCAATATCCAGTTTGTTCTCCAATATCCAGTTTGTCCTCCAATATCCAGTTTGTTCTCCAATATCCAGTTTGTTCCTCCAATATCCAGTTTGTCCTCCAATATCCAGTTTGTCCTCCAATATCCAGTTTGTTCCTCCAATATCCAGTTTGTTCTCCAATATCCAGTTTGTCCTCCAATATCCAGTTTGTTCTCCAATATCCAGTTTGTCTCCAATATCCAGTTTGTCTCCAATATCCAGTTTGTTCTCCAATATCCAGTTTGTCCTCCAATATCCAGTTTGTCCTCCAATATCCAGTTTGTTCTCCAATATCCAGTTTGTCCTCCAATATCCAGTTTGTCCTCCAATATCCAGTTTGTCCTCCAATATCCAGTTTGTTCTCCAATATCCAGTTTGACCTCCAATATCCAGTTGTTCTCCAATATCCAGTTTGTCCTCCAATATCCAGTTTGTCCTCCAATATCCAGTTTGTCCTCCAATATCCAGTTTGTCCTCCAATATCCAGTTTGTCTCCAATATCCAGTTTGTCTCCAATATCCAGTTTGTCCTCCAATATCCAGTTTGTCCTCCAATATCCAGTTTGTCCTCCAATATCCAGTTTGTTCTCCAATATCCAGTTTGTCCTCCAATATCCAGTTTGTCTCCAATATCCAGTTTGTTCTCCAATATCCAGTTTGTCTCCAATATCCAGTTTGTCCTCCATTATCCAGTTTGTTCTCCAATATCCAGTTTGTCCTCCAATATCCAGTTTGTCCTCCAATATCCAGTTTGTCTCCAATATCCAGTTTGTCCTCCAATATCCAGTTTGTCTCCAATATCCAGTTTGTTCTCCAATATCCAGTTTGTTCTCCAATATCCAGTTTGTCCTCCAATATCCAGTTTGTCCTCCAATATCCAGTTTGTCTCCAATATCCAGTTTGTCCTCCAATATCCAGTTTGTTCTCCAATATCCAGTTTGTCCTCCAATATCCAGTTTGTCCTCCAATATCCAGTTTGTTCTCCAATATCCAGTTTGTTCTCCAATATCCAGTTTGTCTCCAATATCCAGTTTGTCCTCCAATATCCAGTTTGTTCTCCAATATCCAGTTTGTTCTCCAATATCCAGTTTGTCTCCAATATCCAGTTTGTTCTCCAATATCCAGTTTGTCCTCCAATATCCAGTTTGTCCTCCAATATCCAGTTTGTCTCCAATATCCAGTTTGTTCTCCAATATCCAGTTTGTCTCCAATATCCAGTTTGTCCTCCAATATCCAGTTTCTTCTCCAATATCCAGTTTGTCCTCCAATATCCAGTTTGTTCTCCAATATCCAGTTTGTCCCCAATATCCAGTTTGTCCTCCAATATCCAGTTTGTCCTCCAATATCCAGTTTGTTCTCCAATATCCAGTTTGTCCTCCAATATCCAGTTTGTACTCCAATATCCAGTTTGTTCTCCAATATCCAGTTTGTCCTCCAATATCCAGTTTGTTCTCCAATATCCAGTTTGTCCTCCAATATCCAGTTTGTCCTCCAATATCCAGTTTGTCCTCCAATATCCAGTTTGTCTCCAATATCCAGTTTGTCCTCCAATATCCAGTTTGTCCTCCAATATCCAGTTTGTTCTCCAATATCCAGTTTGACCTCCAATATCCAGTTTGTTCTCCAATATCCAGTTTGTCCTCCAATATCCAGTTTGTTCTCCAATATCCAGTTTGTCCTCCAATATCCAGTTTGTTCTCCAATATCCAGTTTGTCCTCCAATATCCAGTTTGTCCTCCAATATCCAGTTTGTTCTCCAATATCCAGTTTGTCCTCCAATATCCAGTTTGTCCTCCAATATCCAGTTTGTCCTCCAATATCCAGTTTGTCCTCCAATATCCAGTTTGTTCTCCAATATCCAGTTTGTTCTCCAATATCCAGTTTGTCCTCCAATATCCAGTTTGTTCTCCAATATCCAGTTTGTCCTCCAATATCCAGTTTGTTCTCCAATATCCAGTTTGTTCTCCAATATCCAGTTTGTCCTCCAATATCCAGTTTGTCCTCCAATATCCAGTTTGTCCTCCAATATCCAGTTTGTTCTCCAATATCCAGTTTGTTCTCCAATATCCAGTTTGTCCTCCAATATCCAGTTTGTCCTCAATATCCAGTTTGTCCTCCAATATCCAGTTTGTCCTCCAATATCCAGTTTGTCCTCCAATATCCAGTTTGTCTCCAATATCCAGTTTGTCCTCCAATATCCAGTTTGTCCTCCAATATCCAGTTTGTCTCCAATATCCAGTTTGTTCTCCAATATCCAGTTTGTCCTCCAATATCCAGTTTGTCCTCCAATATCCAGTTTGTCCTCCAATATCCAGTTTGTTCTCCAATATCCAGTTTGTCTCCAATATCCAGTTTGTTCTCCAATATCCAGTTTGTCTCCAATATCCAGTTTGTCCTCCAATATCCAGTTTGTCCTCCAATATCCAGTTTGTCCTCCAATATCCAGTTTGTGCTCCAATATCCAGTTTGTCCTCCAATATCCAGTTTGTCCTCCAATATCCAGTTTGTTCTCCAATATCCAGTTTGTCCTCCAATATCCAGTTTGTTCTCCAATATCCAGTTTGTCCTCCAATATCCAGTTTGTCCTCCAATATCCAGTTTGTTCTCCAATATCCAGTTTGTCCTCCAATATCCAGTTTGTTCTCCAATATCCAGTTTGTTCTCCAATATCCAGTTTGTTCTCCAATATCCAGTTTGTCCTCCAATATCCAGTTTGTTCTCCAATATCCAGTTTGTCTCCAATATCCAGTTTGTCTCCAATATCCAGTTTGTTCTCCAATATCCAGTTTGTCCTCCAATATCCAGTTTGTCCTCCAATATCCAGTTTGTCCTCCAATATCCAGTTTGTTCTCCAATATCCAGTTTGTTCTCCAATATCCAGTTTGTCCTCCAATATCCAGTTTGTTCTCCAATATCCAGTTTGTCCTCCAATATCCAGTTTGTTCTCCAATATCCAGTTTGTTCTCCAATATCCAGTTTGTCTCCAATATCCAGTTTGTCCTCCAATATCCAGTTTGTCTCCAATATCCAGTTTGTTCTCCAATATCCAGTTTGTCCTCCAATATCCAGTTTGTTCTCCAATATCCAGTTTGTCTCCAATATCCAGTTTGTTCTCCAATATCCAGTTTGTCCTCCAATATCCAGTTTGTTCTCCAATATCCAGTTTGTTCTCCAATATCCAGTTTGTCCTCCAATATCCAGTTTGTTCTCCAATATCCAGTTTGTTCTCCAATATCCAGTTTGTCCTCCAATATCCAGTTTGTTCTCCAATATCCAGTTTGTTCTCCAATATCCAGTTTGTTCTCCAATATCCAGTTTGTCCTCCAATATCCAGTTTGTTCTCCAATATCCAGTTTGTCTCCAATATCCAGTTTGTCCTCCAATATCCAGTTTGTTCTCCAATATCCAGTTTGTCCTCCAATATCCAGTTTGTCCTCCAATATCCAGTTTGTCCTCCAATATCCAGTTTGTTCTCCAATATCCAGTTTGTCCTCCAATATCCAGTTTGTCTCCAATATCCAGTTTGTCCTCCAATATCCAGTTTGTTCTCCAATATCCAGTTTGTTCTCCAATATCCAGTTTGTCCTCCAATATCCAGTTTGTTCTCCAATATCCAGTTTGTCCTCCAATATCCAGTTTGTTCTCCAATATCCAGTTTGTCCTCCAATATCCAGTTTGTCCTCCAATATCCAGTTTGTTCTCCAATATCCAGTTTGTCCTCCAATATCCAGTTTGTTCTCCAATATCCAGTTTGTTCTCCAATATCCAGTTTGTTCTCCAATATCCAGTTTGTCCTCCAATATCCAGTTTGTCCTCCAATATCCAGTTTGTTCTCCAATATCCAGTTTGTCCTCCAATATCCAGTTTGTCCTCCAATATCCAGTTTGTTCTCCAATATCCAGTTTGTCCTCCAATATCCAGTTTGTTCTCCAATATCCAGTTTGTCCTCCAATATCCAGTTTGTTCTCCAATATCCAGTTTGTCCTCCAATATCCAGTATTGCCAATATCCAGTTTGTCTCCAATATCCAGTTTGTCTCCAATATCCAGTTTGTTCTCCAATATCCAGTTTGTCCTCCAATATCCAGTTTGTTCTCCAATATCCAGTTTGTCCTCCAATATCCAGTTTGTTCTCCAATATCCAGTTTGTCCTCCAATATCCAGTTTGTTCTCCAATATCCAGTTTGTCCTCCAATATCCAGTTTGTCCTCCAATATCCAGTTTGTTCTCCAATATCCAGTTTGTCCTCCAATATCCAGTTTGTCCTCCAATATCCAGTTTGTCTCCAATATCCAGTTTGTCCTCCAATATCCAGTTTGTTCTCCAATATCCAGTTTGTTCCTCCAATATCCAGTTTGTTCTCCAATATCCAGTTTGTCCTCCAATATCCAGTTTGTTCTCCAATATCCAGTTTGTCCTCCAATATCCAGTTTGTTCTCCAATATCCAGTTTGTCCTCCAATATCCAGTTTGTTCTCCAATATCCAGTTTGTCCTCCAATATCCAGTTTGTCCTCCAATATCCAGTTTGTCCTCCAATATCCAGTTTGTTCTCCAATATCCAGTTTGTTCTCCAATATCCAGTTTGTCCTCCAATATCCAGTTTGTCCTCCAATATCCAGTTTGTCCTCCAATATCCAGTTTGTCCTCCAATATCCAGTTTGTTCTCCAATATCCAGTTTGTCCTCCAATATCCAGTTTGTCCTCCAATATCCAGTTTGTTCTCCAATATCCAGTTTGTCCTCCAATATCCAGTTTGTTCTCCAATATCCAGTTTGTCTCCAATATCCAGTTTGTCCTCCAATATCCAGTTTGTCCTCCAATATCCAGTTTGTCCTCCAATATCCAGTTTGTCTCCAATATCCAGTTTGTCCTCCAATATCCAGTTTGTCCTCCAATATCCAGTTTGTCCTCCAATATCCAGTTTGTCCTCCAATATCCAGTTTGTCCTCCAATATCCAGTTTGTTCTCCAATATCCAGTTTGTCCTCCAATATCCAGTTTGTCCTCCAATATCCAGTTTGTCCTCCAATATCCAGTTTGTCTCCAATATCCAGTTTGTCCTCCAATATCCAGTTTGTTCTCCAATATCCAGTTTGTCTCCAATATCCAGTTTGTCCTCCAATATCCAGTTTGTCCTCCAATATCCAGTTTGTCCTCCAATATCCAGTTTGTCCTCCAATATCCAGTTTGTCTCCAATATCCAGTTTGTCCTCCAATATCCAGTTTGTCCTCCAATATCCAGTTTGTCCTCCAATATCCAGTTTGTTCTCCAATATCCAGTTTGTCTCCAATATCCAGTTTGTCCTCCAATATCCAGTTTGTCCTCCAATATCCAGTTTGTTCTCCAATATCCAGTTTGTTCCTCCAATATCCAGTTTGTCCTCCAATATCCAGTTTGTCCTCCAATATCCAGTTTGTTCTCCAATATCCAGTTTGTTCTCCAATATCCAGTTTGTCTCCAATATCCAGTTTGTTCTCCAATATCCAGTTTGTCCTCCAATATCCAGTTTGTCCTCCAATATCCAGTTTGTCCTCCAATATCCAGTTTGTTCTCCAATATCCAGTTTGTCCTCCAATATCCAGTTTGTTCTCCAATATCCAGTTTGTCCTCCAATATCCAGTTTGTTCCTCCAATATCCAGTTTGTCCTCCAATATCCAGTTTGTTCTCCAATATCCAGTTTGTCCTCCAATATCCAGTTTGTCCTCCAATATCCAGTTTGTCCTCCAATATCCAGTTTGTTCTCCAATATCCAGTTTGTCTCCAATATCCAGTTTGTCCTCCAATATCCAGTTTGTCTCCAATATCCAGTTTGTCCTCCAATATCCAGTTTGTCCTCCAATATCCAGTTTGTCCTCCAATATCCAGTTTGTCCTCCAATATCCAGTTTGTCCTCCAATATCCAGTTTGTTCTCCAATATCCAGTTTGTCTCCAATATCCAGTTTGTCCTCCAATATCCAGTTTGTTCTCCAATATCCAGTTTGTCCTCCAATATCCAGTTTGTCCTCCAATATCCAGTTTGTTCTCCAATATCCAGTTTGTCCTCCAATATCCAGTTTGACCTCCAATATCCAGTTTGTTCTCCAATATCCAGTTTGTCTCCAATATCCAGTTTGTCTCCAATATCCAGTTTGTCTCCAATATCCAGTTTGTCCTCCAATATCCAGTTTGTCTCCAATATCCAGTTTGTTCTCCAATATCCAGTTTGTCCTCCAATATCCAGTTTGTCTCCAATATCCAGTTTGTCTCCAATATCCAGTTTGTCTCCAATATCCAGTTTGTCTCCAATATCCAGTTTGTCTCCAATATCCAGTTTGTCTCCAATATCCAGTTTGTTCTCCAATATCCAGTTTGTCTCCAATATCCAGTTTGTCCTCCAATATCCAGTTTGTCTCCAATATCCAGTTTGTTCTCCAATATCCAGTTTGTTCTCCAATATCCAGTTTGTTCTCCAATATCCAGTTTGTTCTCCAATATCCAGTTTGTTCTCCAATATCCAGTTTGTCTCCAATATCCAGTTTGTCTCCAATATCCAGTTTGTCCTCCAATATCCAGTTTGTTCTCCAATATCCAGTTTGTCCTCCAATATCCAGTTTGTTCTCCAATATCCAGTTTGTTCTCCAATATCCAGTTTGTCCTCCAATATCCAGTTTGTTCTCCAATATCCAGTTTGTCTCCAATATCCAGTTTGTTCTCCAATATCCAGTTTGTCTCCAATATCCAGTTTGTCCTCCAATATCCAGTTTGTCCTCCAATATCCAGTTTGTCTCCAATATCCAGTTTGTCCTCCAATATCCAGTTTGTCTCCAATATCCAGTTTGTTCTCCAATATCCAGTTTGTCCTCCAATATCCAGTTTGTTCTCCAATATCCAGTTTGTCCTCCAATATCCAGTTTGTTCTCCAATATCCAGTTTGTTCTCCAATATCCAGTTTGTTCTCCAATATCCAGTTTGTCTCCAATATCCAGTTTGTCCCCCAATATCCAGTTTGTTCTCCAATATCCAGTTTGACCCCAATATCCAGTTTGTTCTCCAATATCCAGTTTGTCCCCCAATATCCAGTTTGTTCTCCAATATCCAGTTTGTCCTCCAATATCCAGTTTGTTCTCCAATATCCAGTTTGTCCTCCAATATCCAGTTTGTCCTCCAATATCCAGTTTGTCCTCCAATATCCAGTTTGTTCTCCAATATCCAGTTTGTCCTCCAATATCCAGTTTGTTCTCCAATATCCAGTTTGTCTCCAATATCCAGTTTGTCCTCCAATATCCAGTTTGTCTCCAATATCCAGTTTGTTCTCCAATATCCAGTTTGTCCTCCAATATCCAGTTTGTCTCCAATATCCAGTTTGTCCTCCAATATCCAGTTTGTTCTCCAATATCCAGTTTGTTCTCCAATATCCAGTTTGTCCTCCAATATCCAGTTTGTTCTCCAATATCCAGTTTGTCCTCCAATATCCAGTTTGTTCTCCAATATCCAGTTTGTTCTCCAATATCCAGTTTGTCCTCCAATATCCAGTTTGTCCTCCAATATCCAGTTTGTCCTCCAATATCCAGTTTGTCCTCCAATATCCAGTTTGTCTCCAATATCCAGTTTGTCTCCAATATCCAGTTTGTCCTCCAATATCCAGTTTGTCCTCCAATATCCAGTTTGTCTCCAATATCCAGTTTGTCCTCCAATATCCAGTTTGTCCTCCAATATCCAGTTTGTCCTCCAATATCCAGTTTGTCCTCCAATATCCAGTTTGTCTCCAATATCCAGTTTGTCTCCAATATCCAGTTTGTCTCCAATATCCAGTTTGTCTCCAATATCCAGTTTGTCCTCCAATATCCAGTTTGTCCTCCAATATCCAGTTTGTCCTCCAATATCCAGTTTGTCCTCCAATATCCAGTTTGTCCTCCAATATCCAGTTTGTCCTCCAATATCCAGTTTGTCTCCAATATCCAGTTTGTCCTCCAATATCCAGTTTGTCTCCAATATCCAGTTTGTCTCCAATATCCAGTTTGTCCTCCAATATCCAGTTTGTCCTCCAATATCCAGTTTGTCCTCCAATATCCAGTTTGTCCTCCAATATCCAGTTTGTCCTCCAATATCCAGTTTGTTCTCCAATATCCAGTTTGTCCTCCAATATCCAGTTTGTCCTCCAATATCCAGTTTGTCCTCCAATATCCAGTTTGTCCTCCAATATCCAGTTTGTCCTCCAATATCCAGTTTGTCCTCCAATATCCAGTTTGTTCTCCAATATCCAGTTTGTCCTCCAATATCCAGTTTGTTCTCCAATATCCAGTTTGTTCTCCAATATCCAGTTTGTCCTCCAATATCCAGTTTGTCTCCAATATCCAGTTTGTCCTCCAATATCCAGTTTGTTCTCCAATATCCAGTTTGTTCTCCAATATCCAGTTTGTTCTCCAATATCCAGTTTGTCCTCCAATATCCAGTTTGTCCTCCAATATCCAGTTTGTTCTCCAATATCCAGTTTGTCCTCCAATATCCAGTTTGTCCTCCAATATCCAGTTTGTCTCCAATATCCAGTTTGTTCTCCAATATCCAGTTTGTCCTCCAATATCCAGTTTGTCCTCCAATATCCAGTTTGTCCTCCAATATCCAGTTTGTCCTCCAATATCCAGTTTGTCCTCCAATATCCAGTTTGTCTCCAATATCCAGTTTGTTCTCCAATATCCAGTTTGTCCTCCAATATCCAGTTTGTTCCTCCAATATCCAGTTTGTCCTCCAATATCCAGTTTGTTCTCCAATATCCAGTTTGTCCTCCAATATCCAGTTTGTTCTCCAATATCCAGTTTGTCTCCAATATCCAGTTTGTCCTCCAATATCCAGTTTGTTCTCCAATATCCAGTTTGTCCTCCAATATCCAGTTTGTCCTCCAATATCCAGTTTGTCCTCCAATATCCAGTTTGTCCTCCAATATCCAGTTTGTCCTCCAATATCCAGTTTGTTCTCCAATATCCAGTTTGTCCTCCAATATCCAGTTTGTTCTCCAATATCCAGTTTGTTCTCCAATATCCAGTTTGTCCTCCAATATCCAGTTTGTTCTCCAATATCCAGTTTGTCCTCCAATATCCAGTTTGTTCTCCAATATCCAGTTTGTTCTCCAATATCCAGTTTGTCCTCCAATATCCAGTTTGTTCTCCAATATCCAGTTTGTCCTCCAATATCCAGTTTGTTCTCCAATATCCAGTTTGTCTCCAATATCCAGTTTGTTCTCCAATATCCAGTTTGTCCTCCAATATCCAGTTTGTTCTCCAATATCCAGTTTGTTCTCCAATATCCAGTTTGACCTCCAATATCCAGTTTGTTCTCCAATATCCAGTTTGTCTCCAATATCCAGTTTGTCCTCCAATATCCAGTTTGTTCTCCAATATCCAGTTTGTCCTCCAATATCCAGTTTGTTCTCCAATATCCAGTTTGTCCTCCAATATCCAGTTTGTTCTCCAATATCCAGTTTGTTCTCCAATATCCAGTTTGACCTCCAATATCAAGTTTTTTCTCCAATATCCAGTTTGTCCTCCAATATCCAGTTTGTCCTCCAATATCCAGTTTGTCCTCCAATATCCAGTTTGTTCTCCAATATCCAGTTTGTCCTCCAATATCCAGTTTGTTCTCCAATATCCAGTTTGACCTCCAATATCCAGTTTGTTCTCCAATATCCAGTTTGTTCTCCAATATCCAGTTTGTCCTCCAATATCCAGTTTGTTCTCCAATATCCAGTTTGACCTCCAATATCCAGTTTGTTCTCCAATATCCAGTTTGTTCTCCAATATCCAGTTTGACATACAATATCAAGTTTTTTCTCCAATATCCAGTTTGTCCTCCAATATCCAGTTTGTTCTCCAATATCCAGTTTGTTCTCCAATATCCAGTTTGTTCTCCAATATGCAGTTTGTCCTCCAATATCCAGTTTGTTCTCCAACATCCAGTTTGTTCTCCAATATCCAGTTTGACCTCCAATATCAAGTTTTTTCTCCAATATCCAGTTTGTTCTCCAATATCCAGTTTGTTCTCCAATATCCAGTTTGTCCTCCAATATCCAGTTTGTCCTCCAATATCCAGTTTGTGCTGCAATATCCAGTTTGTTCTCCAATATCCAGTTTGTCCTCCAATATCCAGTTTGTTCTCCAATATCCAGTTTGTTCTCCAATATCCAGTTTGTCCTCCAATATCCAGTTTGTTCTCCAATATCCAGTTTGTCCTCCAATATCCAGTTTGTTCTCCAATATCCAGTTTGACCTCCAATATCCAGTTTGTTCTCCAATATCCAGTTTGTTCTCCAATATCCAGTTTGACCTCCAATATCAAGTTTTTTCTCCAATATCCAGTTTCTCCTCCAATATCCAGTTTGTTCTCCAATATCCAGTTTGTTCTCCAATATCCAGTTTGTTCCCCAATATCCAGTTTGTCCTCCAATATCCAGTTTGTTCTCCAATATCCAGTTTGACCTCCAATATCAAGTTTTTTCTCCAATATCCAGTTTGTTCTCCAATATCCAGTTTTACCTCCAATATCCAGTTTGACCTCTATTATCCAGTTTGTTCTCCAATATCCAGTTTGTCCTCCAATATCCAGTTTGACCTCTATTATCCAGTTTGTCCTCCAATATCCAGTTTGTTCTCCAATATCCAGTTTGACCTCTATTATCCAGTTTAACCTCCAATATCCAGTTTGACCTCTATTATCCAGTTTGTCCTCCAATATCCAGTTTGTTCTCCAATATCCAGTTTGTTCTCCAATATCCAGTTTGACCTCCAATGTCCAGTTTGTTCTCCAATATCCAGTTTGTCCCCCAATATCCAGTTTGTCCTCCAATATCCAGTTTGTCCTCCAATGTCCAGTTTGTTCTCCAATATCCAGTTTGTCCCCAATATCCAGTTTGTCGTCCAATATCCAGTTTGTCCTCCAATATCCAGTTTGACCTCTATTATCCAGTTTAACCTCCAATATGCGATTTTACCTCCAGTATCCATCTGTTGCTGCAGAAGAGGGAGACAGTGAGTTGAAAATAAACAAGTACAGAATGAGCTGGTATTGTGAATCTTTTCATTGACCACGTATTGTTTGAAATAACTATTATTATCTATTGGCGAAGCAACAATTCAATGTGAGAATGGAGGGACCTGGGATGGAACGACTTGTCATTGCACGGACAACTTCAATGGGCCCCGTTGTGAATTTGCAGCAGATATCATTGAAATTGGTGAGTTTATTTTGAGACAAATTGTACATTTTGGTGCTTTTGCTTCGTGTGTTTGCTCCCTTTCCCTCGATACTCTTACCTCACCAAAATTTCTCTGTCTCAGTCTTGAAATGTCCAAATCACCCAGCATCCACAACCTTCTGGGGGTGAGAATTCCAGATTTCTACTTCACTTAGTGTGAAAATGTGCTTCCTGATTTAGCTCCTGAACGGCCTAGCTCTCATTTTAAGATGATGCCCCCTCTTATTCTGGATTACCCCACCAGAGCAAATAGTTTCTCTTTGTCTATCCTTGTAACATTTTGAGCACCTTGATCAGATCACCCCTCAATCTCCTATACTCCAGGCAATGCAAGCGAAGTTTGTGCACCCGGTCCTCGTAATTTAACCTGTTAAGCCCCGCTATCATTTTGCACTGAGGTGCAGTGCCCAGGACTGAACGCAGTACTCCAGATCAGGTCTGACTGAGGCTCTGTACAACTGAGGTACAATTTCCTCGTGTTTGTATTCCAGCCGCCTGCACCATAAGTACACCCTTAAGAAATGCAGGAAAAATTTACACCAGTTTCACTGTGATCCCTAATTTGGAAATCAGTAAAAACTGATTTTAAAAGCATCTAAGAAACTCTATTATCAGCTGGCAGTTTGATTGCTGGGTTGGACCACTTCTGCCTTTCGCTGTGGTGCTCTGGTTCCACCTCTAAGGTATGTCTTTGGCAAGTTATCTCCAATCTTCTTTATCAACAGGCTTCTGTCCTTGACTTCTAGCTAACACCTTGCATCTATTTCAGTATTACATTCTACCTCCTATGCTTCTACTCACTTGTCATAGAATCATACTGCACAGAAGGAGGCCCTTTGGCCCATCATGCCTGTGCCGGCTCTTTGAAGGAGCTATCCAATGAATCCCACTCCCCTACTCTTTCCCCACTAACCCTGCAAATTTTTACTTTTCAAGTATATATTCAAATCTCAAAGTTACTGTTGAATCTGTTTCCACCACCTTTTCATCCAGTACATTTCAACAATCACTGAGGTAAGATCTTGCCTGATGAATGATTAATGAAACTGTATTCTGATGTTCTACAGATGCTGTTGAAGCCAGCGTCAATGTCTCTGTCAGAATAACGAGCCAACAGTATACTTACCAACTGAAAAACAACGAGTCAGCCGCGTTCAAAAGTTTCTCGCGTGACTTTGAAAAACAGGTTGGTGCCCAGAACTGCACACTATACTCCAACAGTATCAGTCTTGTATCAGTTCAACATTGCTTCCTTGTTTTCACGTTCACTACCCCTATGTATACAACCTCATTTGACTTTTTTACGACCTTTACTGTCTAAATTTGCCCAGTCCGTTAAAGATCTTACTATTTAGCGTATACTTCCAGTAGCTTTTCTCTTTCCCCAAGATGCACTAATTCATGTTTCTCTACATTGAACAGCAGCGGC
The DNA here is from genome assembly GCA_030390025.1 of Squalus acanthias. Lineage (NCBI taxonomy): Eukaryota > Metazoa > Chordata > Chondrichthyes > Squaliformes > Squalidae > Squalus > Squalus acanthias. Next base: position 1,414,730 of record JASTWF010000040.1, read on the forward strand.
CACCTATCCATCTATCCACTAAACTATCTAAGTCTTCCTCCAATCTTCTATTATTCCTTTTCCCGGTTTGCCACTAATTTGCTATTAGCATATTCCAATATCATTCCTTTTGTGCCTAGCTCCAAATCATTTATTACAACAACAACAACTTGTATTTATATAGTGCCTTTAAAGTAGTAAAACGTCCCAAGGCGCTGCACAGGAGTATTTTAAGACAAAACATTTGACACCGATCCACATAAGGATAAATTAAGGCAGGTGACCAAAAGCTTGGTCAAAGAGGTAGGTTTTAAGGAGCGTCTTAAAGGAGGAAAGAGAGGTAGCGAGGGGGAGAGGTTTAGGCAGGGAATTCCAGAGCTTAGGGCCTAGGCAACAGAAGGCATTATGCATTATTATGGATCGAAAAGAAATGATCTCCCATTCAAAAATAAAATCTAGTTACCCTACCTCTCTCTAGCCATCTCTCTATCAATGCAACTCCATTTCCTTTAATATCACGTGCCATAATTTGCACTGAAGTCTCTCTTGTGCCCCTTAATCAAATGCCTTCTGGAAATCTATAGATACAACATCCACCCCATTCCCGCTCTCCATACACTGTGGTTTTCTGAGGGAAAAAGCAATTTAAAAAGTCAAGTAGACCAGGCCTTTCCAAATCCAAGGTGTTGTCCCCAACCAACTCATTCCACTCGAGTGCTCAACTGTATTATGGACTCAAGATTTACCCTTAACCGAGGTAAAGCTAGCCACTATGCCTTTTGCCCCTTTCTTGAACACTGGTCTTACATTTGCCACCCTCCAGTCCTTTGGCATAATTCTCGTTTCCAAACCGCCCATGTCATCAGTGTAGCTGGGGTACCTACTGAGTGTGGGGGCTTAGCATTAACAAAAATGTGCTCCTTTTCTAGGAAGGCAGCTCTCCTTACAGCAGTTGACCGCTTCGCACCAGAGGCGGGACTGGCGGAATTTTCAGCGGGTGATTTCACCCCTCCCAGTCCCACCCCCACCTGGGATTTCAGGCTGCAAGGGGGCGGAGACGGGATCTTCCCACCATTGTGGTGCCCCCAGAAAACCCAATTCACCTTCAATGGGGGTGCGGGGGCACAGAGACCCTGCGTTAATAACACCCGCCCCCATTCGTCACCGATCTTGGCCCCGAGTCTGCCACATAGATTTCGGATTTTTGGGGGGTCACTAATGTACAATTAAATACAGGAACATTCACAGCTCACCCTCTCTCTCTCTCTTTTTAAGATGGACATCATTTATAAGGACATAGAGGGATACCAGTACGTGAAGATTACAAGCATAAGGTAATATCATTTCAGCTTGTAGCCCCCCGGGCTGCTTCAAAAGACTTCTTAGTCATGAACTGTACATTGTCATAACTAATGTTCCCTCTAATTTTTTTTGGGTGTGCGGAATGGGCTGCGGGGCCCATTCAAAATTCCGCGCATGCGCGCTTTTTTGCATAGTGAAGCTGGCAAACGGCTTGCGCGGGACCTCGAGACCGCTGTGCGGCCGCGTGGCCTAACAGGAACATTCTCAGTAAAGGAAAGTAAGAGCTCGTATTATCTTGCACCTTTCACTTCCTCAGGAAGTCCCAAAGAACTTCATCTCACTTTTGATGTGGCGTCACTGTTATAATATAGGCCAACACAGCAGCCAATGTGCACACACAGCAAGGTCCCACCAACAACAGAAAGCTTTTGATTCATGGATAACTATTGGCCAGGGCACAGAGGAGATCTCCCCGGCTTTTCCTCCAGTAGATGCCGTGGGATCTTTTACTTCCATAGGCATACGGGGCCTCGGTTTAACATCTCATCCGATGGACGACACCTCCGACAGTGCAGCACTCCCTCAGTAACTGCACTGGGAGTGTCGGGCAAGATTTGTGCTCAAGCTTCTGTGGTGGGGCTTGAGCCTATGACCTTCTGATTCAGAGACGAGAGTGCTACTCACTGAGCCAAGCTTGTTCGAAAGCTAAAGGCTGAGGCTTGCTGCATCATTTCACACAGATCGGACGCTGCGGGAGTGCTGCGTTGTCAGAGGTGGTGTACTTCAGATGAGACATCAAACCAAAGTCCATTTTTGCTTCTGGATGTTGAAGAACCTATGGCATTATTTTAGTAACAAGTCGTTCTCCAGTGTCCTGACCAATATTCCTCCCTCAAAATCAATTTAATTGGCCATTCATCCCATTTCTGTTTGTGGGGCTTTGCTGTGTTCAAAATGGCAACTGTGTTTTTCCAACACAACAGTCAATGCTTTCAAAATAAATCACTCCATGTGAAGCCCTTCCAGATCTTTCTGAGAGAATTTGTTCCCTGGATACTTACTGGAGTTCTTACTCACTCGGGCAACTGTATCATCGCACTACGGTCAAATATAAGAAAGGCAGGATGGTGGTGTGGTGGTTCTGGTACTGAGCCAACTACCCAGGAGTCAAGTGTTCAAATCCCACCATGGCAAATGTGAAATTGAATTTGATCAATCTGGTCGCTTGTGAGCTGGCACCGTGAAAGCTGCCGCATTGTTCGAGAAACCCAAACAGTTCACTGGTGTCCTTCAGGGAAGGGAAACTGCCAGCCCTTCCCCGGTCTTGCTTACGTGTGACTCCTGTCCCACACCATGTGGTTGACTCAATGCCCTCTAAATAGGCCGAGCAAAAGTCAATCAATTGTAAAACCAATCACGAGAGAACCCAAGGATGGGCAATGAAGGTGGCACCGACCACTTCCTGAGAACAGGCACATTTAGAAGACAAACACTTCCATTTCAACAATGCCTGATCAAGAGTCCCAGGAACACCTTTACACGTTTCACAAAGAACTACTCTGAAACTGCTTGAATGTTGGGAAGGTGACCTCTGTGTCAGTTTGGCCAATTGGGTTGCACTCTTGCCACTGAAGAGTGTCCAGTGCTCAGGTCCCACAGTCCAACGCTCACGTAGTGTACAAAGAGAGAGCTGATGAGGTATGAACCTGTGCTTCCAGCTCCCTGGACATTAAAGATCTCATGGCGCCATTGAAGGAGAACCAGAGCAGTGTCCTGGCCAATATTCCTTCCCTTAGACAACACAAGCAGTTCTTTTTAACAGCTATCCATCCATGCCCTTCATTGTTTGTAAGCCAGGCGGCTGAAATTTCATTGGGTTTAAATCACCTTCCTTTTTTGCCCCACAGCAATGGCAGCATCATTGTTGATCATGATGTAATTGTCACCAGCGCAACAGACTTTTCTGACTTCCTCACTGAGACGGTTGACAAAATTAAAGAAAAGCTGGAAAGTACAAATGGCACAGGAGGTAGGAATCAAACTTGAAGGACCAAGTGTCTGAGGTGCTCGTTTTTAAATTCTGTGTAGAGGAAGCTTTTGTATGTATCTAATCCACGCTGTGCTTGCCCTGGGAGTGATCGATGGGACAGTGTAGAGGGAGCTTTACTCTGTATCTAACCCATGCTGTACCTGCCCTGGGAGTGTTTGATGGGACAGTGTAGAGGGAGCTTTACTCTGTATCTAACCCGTGCTGTACCTACCCTGGGAGTGTTTGATGGGACAGTGTAGAGGGAGCTTTACTCTGTATCTAACCCGTGCTGTACCTGCCCTGGGACTGTTTGATGGTACAGTTTAGAGCGAGCTTTACTGTGTATCTAACCTGTGCTGTACCTGACATGGGAGTTTTTGATGGGCAATGTAGAGGGAGCTTTTCTGTGTTCCATTTCACAGCACTAATATCCCTCGCCTTAATCAGCAGCAAATTCAGAAAAGAAAACTCCCAGTCCAGCACGGTTGGAGTATTTATTATCCTCTGATACTTCGTGATAAGAAGTGATTCACATAATCTTGTTTTCTAAACTGCAGCTAACGGTACTGGATTCACATTCGACACTAGCCATGCAACAGTGCAAGACGCCGTTGTGACTGGTAAGGAGTGCAATTTTTTTACTGTTATTAATACTGTTGCAGTATTAATGTTGTGTTCCTATTAATGAATAACCTGTTCGGAAATATAAATCTATATATGTGCGCACCTTTTTTAATACTTTTGACACTTTGCAAATACTGTTTCCACTGGCGGGTGAGTCGGTAAGCAGAGGACACAGATTTAAGAATATTGGGAGCACAACCAGAGGGGGAGATGAGGAGAATTTCTTGACGCAGTAAGTTATGATCTGGGATGCGCTGCCTGAAAGGGCGGTGGAAGCACATTCAATAGTAATTTTCAAAAGAGAATTGGATAAATACCTGCAAAGGAAAAATTTGCAGGGCTCTGGGGAAAAAGCAGGGGAGTGGGACTAATTGGAGAGCTCTTTCCAAGGCACAATGGGCCAAACAGCCTCCTTCTGTGCTGTAAGCTTCTATGATTCTAAGTGTGACAGATACATAGTAGATGTGAGACGTCTATAAAATATTTAAAATGTTATGTCTGCACGTACTTGCTGTCTACAAATCCTTACTTCCATTTGTCACGATTTTGCCAGACTTTTTGCACAAACTTTGTACAAATGTAGAAGTGGGAATTGATATTGTAAACAGTTGACAGGGAGTGATTGCAGATGTGAGATTTTTAATGTATTAGAGCTCGATAATAACTTGTACTTATTTTACTATCAACAGATACGTGTGCTTCAGTGGTTCCCAAGAATGTAAAGCAGTATTATAAACTGGTTTTGATCAATAACAAGGCCATATGTGCTTCATCATGTAATGCAGTAAGGAACGACTCTGTGAAATGTGGGAATGGAAAGTGTGGAATGAAAAGTAATGGACCCATATGCTAGTAAGACTGAACAATCAACTAAGCCTCGCTCCTCATATCCTTATATACCTTTATAGCCCCATTATAGTACACTTCAGTGCAGTACTGAGGGAGTGCTGCACGGTCGGAGGTACCATCTTTAGGATGAGACATTAAACCGAGGCCCCCACCTGCCTTCTCAGGTGGATGTAAAAGATCCCATGGCCGCTATATCGAAGATGAGCAGGGGAGTTCTCCCTGGTGTCCTGGGCCAATATTTATCCTCAACCACCATCACTAAAAACAGATTTTCTGCTCATTATGTCATTGCTGCTTGTGGGACCTTGCTGTGCGCATATTGCCTGCCGTGTTTTCTACATTACAACAGTGACTGTACTTCATTGGCTGTAAAGCATTTTGGACGTCCTGAGGTCGTGAAAGGCGCTGGAGAAATCCAAGTGTTTCTTTCTATAAAGTAACATATTAGACACTAACTGACCTCTAATTGAATAATGTGGCTCTAACTGAACAACTAGCCTCGAACTGACCCAGGAAATACAACCATTACGCTGTGGAGTCTCAAAGGGCCATGCCAGGTTAAGCATGCAATAATACATCGTGTGTTACATGATATGAATCTCCTGTCCTCAGAACATAAGAACATAAGAAATAGGAGCAGGAGTAGGCCAATCGGCCCTTCGAGCTTGCTCCGCCATTCAATAAGATCATGGTTGATCTGATCCTCACCTCAAATCTAAAGAACACAAGAAGTAGGAGCAGGACCCGGCCACTCAGCCCCTGGGCCCGCTACGCCACCCACAGGGCCTCGACCGATCCGAACTCAGCCTCATGTCCAATTTCCTGCCCGCTCCCCATAACCCCTAATTCCCTTTACTTCTAGGAAACTGTCTATTTCTGTTTTAAATTTATTTAATGATGTAGCTTCCACAGCTTCCTGGGGCAGCAAATTCCACAGACCTACTACCCTCTGAGTGAAGAAGTTTCTCCTCATCTCAGTTTTGAAAGAGCAGCCCCTTATTCTAAGATTATGCCCCCTAGTTCTAGTTTCACCCATCCTTGAGAACATCCTTACCGCATCCACCCAATCAAGCCCCTTCACAATCTTATATGTTTCAATAAGATCGCCTCTCACTCTTCTGAACTCCAATGAGTAGAGTCCCAATCTACTCAACCTCTCCTCATATGTCCACCCCCTCATCCCGGGGATTAACCGAGTCAACCTTCTTTGTACTGCCTCGAGAGCAAGTATGTCTTTTCTTAAGTATGGACACCAAAACTGTATGCAGTATTCCAGGTGCGGTCTCACCAATACCTTATATAACTGCAGCAATACCTCCCTGTTTTTATAATCTATCACCCTAGCAATGAAAGCCAACATTCCGTTGGCCTTCTTGATCACCTGCTGCACCTGCATACTAACTTTTTGATTTTCTTGCACTGGGACCCCCAGATCCCTTTGTACTGCAGTACTTTCCAGTTTCTCGCCATTAAGATAATAACTTGCTCTCTGATTTTTCCTGCCAAAGTGCATAACCTCACATTTTCCAATATTGTATTGCATCTGCTAAATCTCCGCCCACTCACCCAGCTTGTCTATATCCCTTGTAGGTTTTTTATGTCCTCCTCACTTTCTACTTTCCCTCCCATCTTTGTATCATCTGCAAACTTTGATATGTTACACTTGGTCCCCTCCTCCAAATCGTTAATATAGATTGTAAAGAGTTGGGGACCCAGCACCGACCCCTGTGGAACACCACTGGCTACTGGTTGCCAGTCCGAGAATGAACCATTTATCCCAACTCTCTGCTTCCTGTTAGATAACCAATCCTCCATCCATGCCAGAATATTCTCCCCAATCCAGTGATTTTTTATCTTGAGCAATAATCTTTTATGTGGCACCTTGTCGAATGCCTTCTGGAAGTCTAAATACACTACGTCCATTGGTTCCCCTTTATCTACCCTGTACATTATGTCCTCAAAGAACTCAAGCAAATTTATCAGACATGACTTCCCCTTCATAAAGCTATGCTGACTTTGTCCTATTAAATTATGTTTATCTAAATGTTCCGTTATTGTCTCTTTAATAATAGACTCCAAAATTTTACCCACCACAGATGTTAGGCTAACTGGTCTATAATTTCCAGCCTTCTGCCTACTACCCTTTTTAAAGAACCTTGATGTACCATGAGCAATGGCATGGGAGGTCTGCTAGTAATGGTAGATTTTTCTCTTCACTTCTTCCCAGCTGTGACATGACTCAAGACTACTGGTACTTTGGAGATTTCTGTGACATCCGGATTCATAAGAACGGTTTGATCGGTGGTTTATCAGTGACAATGATCCTGCTTATTCTGGGCGTTTTGGCCCTCACAATCTACCAGGTGAAGTTGCGAAAGGTCACGAGAAAAAGGTACAGTAAAATATGACCATCTAAATGGCTTTGTATCTTTGCTTTTCCTTGTAAAACTAAGTCGAATAGATCTTGAAAATACCCTGAAAATAAAAAAGGAGATTTAACAGAAACGTAAAGGGGGGAAAATTTGTCCTCTTAGCGCCGCCTGTTAGTGCCAGTAGATGGTGCTAATGCGGCGTTGAGAGCTGTAACGACAGCTCCTGTTGAATACAGTGCCGCATTCCAAATCGGGACCCCTGTAGCGCTGCCGGTAACAGCGATCACCGGGGACTTCAACACCATGGAGATCGTGATGTCAGTGTGTAACGCTCACTGAACGCCCGATCTGCCGAATTGCTTCTTGACACTTACCTCAACACCTGGAGTTAACAACTACAGAGAGAGCTGGTGTGCAGCACCAGAAAGCCGGCTCCAGGGACGTCATTTAAGAACCTAAGAACATAAGAAATAGGAGCAGGAGCAGGCCATTCGGCCCCTCGAGATCATGGCTGATCCGATTTTAGCCTCAACTCCACTTTCCTGCCCGCTCCCCATAACCCCTGACTCCCCTGTTACTCACAAATCTATCTATCTCAGCCTTGAATATATTCAATGACTCAGCTTCCACAGCTCTCTGGGGTAAAGAATTCCAAAGATTCACGACCCTCTGAGAGAAGAAATTCCTCCTCATCTCCGTCTTAAATGGGCGACCCCCTATTCTGAGACTATGCCCCCTCGTTCTAGATTCCCTGACGAGGGGAAACATCCTCTCAGCATCTACCCTGTCCAACCCCCTCAGAATCTTATATGTTTCAATAAGATCACCTCTCATTCTTCTAAACTCCAATGAGTATAGGCCCAACCTGCTCAACCTTTCCTCATAAGACAACCCTTCCATCCCAGGTATCAACCTAGTGAACCTTCTCTGAACTGCCTCCAATGCAAGTATATCCCTCCTTAAATAAGGGGACCAAAACTGTACGCAGTACTCTAGGTGTGGTCTCACCAGCGCCCTATACAGTTGTAGCAAGACTTCCCTACTTTTATACTCTATCCCCCTTGAAATAAAGGCCAACATTCCATTTGCCTTCCTAATTACTTGCTGCACCTGCATGTTAACTTTTTGTATTTCATGTACGAGGACACCCAAATCCCTCTGTACCGCCGCATTCTGTAGTCTTTCTTCATTTAAATAATATTTTTCTTTTCTATTCTTCCTACCAAAGTGCATAACTTCACATTTTCCCACATTATACTCCATCTGCCAAATTCTTGCCCACTCACTTAACCTATCTATATCCCTTTGCAGACTTTGTGTCCTCCTCACAACTTGCTTTCCCACCTATCTTTGTATCGTCTGCAAATTTGGCTACAATGCACTCACTTCCTTCATCCAAGTTATTAATATAGAATGAAAATAGTTGAGGCCCCAGCACTGATCCCTGTGGCACCCCACTAGTTACAGATTGCCATCCTGAAAATGACCCATTTATCCCGACTCTCTGTTTTCTGTTAGTTAGCCAATCCTCTATCCAATCTAATATATTACCCCCAACACCATGAGCTCTTATCTTATGCAGTAACCTTTTATGTGGAACCTTGTCGAATGCCTTTTGGAAATCCAAATACACTACATTTACTGGTTCCCCTTTATCCACCCTGCTCGTTACCTCCTCAAAGAACTCTAATAGATTTGTCAAACACGATTTCCCTTTCATAAAACCATGTTGACTCTGTTTGATTGTATTATGATTTTCTAAATGCCCTGCTACTACTTCCTAAATAATGGATTCGAGCATTTTGCCAATGACAGATGTTAGGCTAACTGGCCTATAGTTTCCTGCTTTTTGTCTCCCTCCTTTTTTGAATAAGATCGTTACATTTACAGTTTTCCAATCCGCAGGGACTTTTCCAGAGTAAAGGGAATTTTGGAAGATTACAACCAATGCATCCACTATCTCTGTAGCCACTTTTTTTAAGATCCTAGGATGCAGGCCACCAGGTCCAAGGGACTTGTCAGCCTTTAGACCCATAAGTTTGCCTAGCACTTTTTTAGGATGTGTTTATTTGCAACACCTAAAGCTCTGATTGGTCCCCTTGGATGACAAGTCCTGATTGCTGATTGGTCCCCTTGGAGGACAAGGCACACCCAGCAGTTTCTCTGGAATGTGTAATTAGATCCTCCCTGCCTACATAATCAGTTAGCTCCAGAATATGATACCTACAATAGTCAGCAGAGCAGCTATGGAAAGGCATCTAGAGGTGCAGGCAGTCACCAGAATAATTACCAACCATACTGAAGAAAAATTGATATAGTTTAAGTGTAATTCGAGCCATTCTGACTGCCTACTCCAGACAGAACAGAGCTCACTTGGAACAGACAGGGCTCATCGTCAAGGGTTAAGAACTTCTCCCACCCCCCCAAACAAGTTCCTGCCTCCACTACCCAAGTTCCTGACCTCCTCCCCATCTCCGCCCAAGTTCCTGACCTCCTCTCCCCCGCCCAAGTTCCCAACCTATTCCACCCCCTCCCCCGCCCAAGTTCCGGACCTACTCACCCCCCCGCCCAAGTTCCTGAACTACTCTCCCCACCGCCCAAGTTCCTGACCTACTCAACCCCCCCGCCCAAATTCCTGACCTACTCAACCCCCCCGCCCAAGTTCCTGACCTCCTCTCCCCCGCCCAAGTTCCCAACCTATTCCACCCACTCCCCCGCCCAAGTTCCTGAACTACTTTCCCCCCGCCCAAGTTCCTGACCTACTCTCCCCGCCCCCGTCCAAGTTCCTGAACTACTTTCCCCCCGCTCAAGTTTCTCACCTACTCACCCCCCCCGCCCAAGTTTCTGACCTCCTCCCTCCCGCCCCAATTTCCTGACCTTCTCCCCCTAACCAAGTTCCTGACCTTCTACCGTCCCCCCAACCGGGTTCCTGAACTTCTCCCCCTGCCCAAGCTCCTCCCCCATGGATTCATGACCTTCTCCCCTTAACCAGTTCCTGACCTACTCAACCCCCCCACCCAGGTTCCTGACCTACTCACCCCCCCACCCAAGTTCCTGACCTATTTCCCCCCCGCCAAGTTCCTGACCTACTCACCCCACCGTCCAAGTTCCTGACCTTCTCCACCTCCCTCTGCCCAAGTTTCTGACCGCCTCCCTCCCGACCCGAGTTCCTGTCCTTCTCTCCCTGCCCAATTTCCTGACCTTCTCTCCCTGCCCAAGTTCCTGACTTTCTTCCCCCCACCCCCCCAATCGGGTTCCGATTCCCTCCCCCTCCGATTCCTTCTCTCCACCATCCCCCTCTCACTCCGATTCCCCCTCTCTCTCTCCCCTTTCGATCCTCCCTTCTCCCCATGGATCTAGTGACGGGCCTTGTGCCATGGAGCTGAACAAAGCGTGGCCCACACAGCAGTCCAGCCACAACTGTGGGGTACTGTGCACGCACGACCGGACCTTGGTGCATGCGCAGAAGAGGATCGGGTGAACATGCGCAAAAAAAGGGGCGGGGTCTACTGCGCGCACGCGCAGAACACAAAAATGTTTCGACAGATAATCACTTTGTTATAGAAACATAGAAAAATAGGAGCAGGAGTAGGCCATTCGGCCCTTCGAGCCTGCTCCGCTATTCAATATGATCATGGCTGATCCTCTATCTCAATACCATATTCCTGCTCTCTCCCCATACCCCTTTATGGCTTTTTGTGTCTAGAAATCTATCTATCTCCTTCTTAAATATATTCAGTGACTTGGCCTCCAGAGCCTTCTGTGGTAGAGAATTCCACAGGTTCACCACCCTCTGAGTGAAGAAATTTCTCCTCATCTCAGTCCTAAATGTCCTACCCCGTATCCTAGACTGTGACCCCTGGTTCTAGACCCCCCAGCCAGGGGAAACATCCTCCCTGCATCCAGTCTGTCTAGCCCTGTCAGAATTTTATATGTTTCAATGAGATCCTCTCTCATTCTTCTAAACTCTGGTGAATACAGGCCTAGTTGACCCAATCTCTCCTCATACGACAGTCCTGCCATCCCAGGAATCAGTTTGGTGAACCTTCGCTGCACTCCCTCTATGGCAAGTATACCCTTTCTTAGGTAAGGAGACCAAAACAGCACACAGTACTCCAGGTGTGGTCTCACCAAGGCCCTGTACAACTGCAGTAAGACATCCTTGCTCCTGTACTCAAATCCTCTTGCAATGAAGGCCAACATACCATTTGCCTTCCTAACTGCTTGCTGCGCCTGCATGTTGCTTTCAGCGACTGGTGTACAAGGACACCCAGGTCCCTTTGTACATCAGCATTTCCCAATCTATCACCATTTAAATAATACTCTACCTTTCTGTTTTTCCTACCGATGTGGATAACTTCACATTTATCCACATTATACATCTGCCATGTATTTGCCCACTCACTCAACTTGTCTAAATCGCCTTGAAGCCTCTTTGCATCCTCCTCACAACTCACAATCCCACTTAGTTTTGTGTCGTCAGCAAACTTGGAAATATTACATTTGGTTCCTTCATCCAAATCATTGAGATATATTGTGAATAGCTGGGGCCCAAGCACTGATCCCTGCGGTACCCCACTAGTCACTGCCTGCCACCCCGAAAAAGACCCATTTATTCCTACTCTCTGTTTCCTGTCTGTTAACCAATTTTCAATCCATGGCAGTATATTACCTCCAATCCCATGTGCTTTAATTTTGCACACTTACCTCTTATGTGGGACTTTATCAAAGGCCTTCTGAAAATCCAAATACACCACATCCACTGGTTCTCCCTTATCTATTCTACCAGTTACATCCTCAAAAAACTCCAGTAGGTTTGTCAAACACGATTTCCCTTTCATAAATCCACGTTGACTTTGTCTAATCCCGTTGATATTTTCTAAGTGTCCTGTTATCACATCCTTTATAATAGACTCTAGCATTTTCCCTACTACTGTAGTTCCCGGTTTTCTCTCTCCCTCCTTTTTTAAATAGTGGGGTTACATTTGCCACCCTCCAATCTGCCGGAAATGTTCCATAATCTATAGAATTTTGGAAGATGACAACCAATGCATCCACTATTTCCATGGCTACCTCTTTTAGTACTCTGAGATGCAGATTATCAAGCCCTGGGGATTTATCAGCTTTCAGTCCCATTAATTTCTCCAGCACTATTTTTTTTACTAATACTAATTTCCTTTAAAGGGGTCAGTCCCAATCACTCGCACCAGACGGGTTGGTGAAGTTTCAGTGTTTTTTTGTTAGTTTCAGCGACTGCAACAGTTTTATTTAGTGATTTGATGGTTCTTTGGTATCAGGAGTGTTGTGGCAAGTACAATGTAGCTACATTTATTCTTCAAAGATTCAAACTGCAACACTTGGTAAGGTTAATGGGGGGCTGTACTGACATGTCACCTCGCCCTCCAGGATCTATGGCAGAGGGAGTGTAGGCAGCGAGAAAAACGGGAACATGTGCGCAGAGGAAGGAGGACGAGGATGATGAAGATGAGGAACAGGAGGGAGGGAGGAGGCAGGCGGACAATCAGGCTTCCGGACGGGCGGTCTGTGGTGTGCCACCTCACTGCACATAGTGCGGCAGACTTATGGCGAGGGTCTCCTGCCAGTTGGTGGGTATAGGACTGCCTGCCTTCTCTCCAGCGCTAAAACCAATGCCTCCAAAGGAAAACCTGCGGGCTCTCTCCCTGGAGTGGCGATCTGCCTTGAGGATTTGTAAATAAGTGCTCCTTCTCCTTGTCCTTCTTCTTATGGTTGTTGAGGCAGCTGCACAGCCAACAATGCTGAGAATGAGGTGCTGCAGTATCAATGAACCTCCCCTTTAATTAGTGAAAAAAGCCTGTGGCAATCATGAGTTGCGATTAGACTGCCCCCGATATTGGTCCAGCCTTTAAGTGTAACACCAATGAGCTTGGGGTTTTAGATTTGATTTAAGACTCCAATCATTTTATTGAGCAGGGAGGACAAATTTTGCCAGCAGTCTAGGGCATTTTCGTCTGGCGCTAATTCACCATCTTTTGTCCTAACGCCGCCCATTCCTTGGCTATAATTAATTTTTAGCCCAAAGTCTCTATTGATAAATATCTGGAAGCTGCCCCTGGCTCGGTCTGTAAATGCACCACATGGTGAACCACTGAGCCATACAGACCAGAGGCTCAGATTACACTCACCCCAGGTGTGTTTACCAATTACATCATTGGTGTAACTGCACAGAATACTGTGTACAGATCTGGTCGCTGCAGTACAGAAAGGATATTACAGCTATTGAAAGGATAAAGAGAGAAACCAGAATGTTTGAGGGGATGAAGGGATTAGATTATAAAGAGCAATTATGTAAACTGGGCATGTTCTCATTAGTAAAGAAGGCTGAGAGATGATACGATTGCTGTTTTTCGGATTCTAAAGGCGCTAGATAATGTCAACCATGACAAGCTGTTTCACCTTGGCCAGAACAGTAGAACCAGAGGACATGGCCTGTGTTTGAAAGGAGGGTAAATTCAAAACTAATCTGCGGAAACAGCATTTCATTAAAGCAGTGGTCAATCTATGTAACAGGGTCCCAGGGTGATGGCGTAAACGGTTACTATTGATTCATTCAAATGCAAATGAGATAGATTTCTTTCAGAATATAACATTTTGGGATACAGTATGTGAGTAATTTGAGACATGGTATGTGGCATGCTCGGGGGCAACAAGTGACGTTGGACCTAGGATTCTCAAAGCTTTCCACCTCTTGGAAGGACAGTGTGCCGACCCACCTGGTCATCTAGGTCCCTACAAAGTAGTTCCATTTCCCTTTTTTCGAAGTGTAATTCTCTGGCGCTTGTCTCTTTTAACAGGGATAATGAACAAAACAAAATTATATCGGAGAAGTGGGCGGAAGACGATTTGGTATGGCACAATCCTGGGTCCATGACGATGGCTAACAGAGACGCCACAGGCTTTGATGGTAATACTGATATTTACGACATCTTTCAATTTTACCAGGACTTTACACAGACATGTACCGGCTATAGAATGGTCAAGAACGCATCGGATTTGAGCCGGTTGGTGTAGAAAAGTTGGCCTTGACGAGGGAACGCTTTGAAAATAAAACTTACTGACAGTGTACAGCAGCCTGGAGATTATCGTTATGGTAAACGGGTCAACGGCGGGGAAACAGATAATAAACCAATCGCTCAAACCCTGAGGTCAAACGTTGGTAAAGATTTAAGTGTCGCCTGTGCCTGAAGGTGGAACAAGCCACTGACAGAAAAAAAGTCTTGCGATGACTACAGGGGGGGCTTACTCGGTTAACGAGTTGCATCATATCCCTCTCTCCGCTGTTTAACAGGGACAGTACCGCGATGGGTCACCGCCTCCGCTGAGATTGCGGAATTAGACCCGGGCGTGTTAACGTCTGTGCGATGACATCACCCCGAGTTATTTCCAGACCTTTAGTTTCACTGCTTTAGTCTTTGGAAGGGTAAAATGTTAACATACGGGCTGCAACATCCCCAGTGCAAAGTAGCTGGTTGCAGCACTGAAGCGGTTTCAGATACACAAGCAGCTGTACAGAATCTTTCAACACAGGACGAGCCCATCGGCCCATCATATCTGTGCTAGCTCCCTGAAAGCTCTTCGTTCGGCCCCACTTACCTCAGACCCTTTAAAATTTTTCTCTTCCAAAGATTTTTTCACATCCCTTTTTAAAAAATATTAATGAGTCAGCTTCCTCCACTGTTTCTGGTACGCCGATCTTCTGTATGAAAAAAATTCTCCTAACCCGTCATCGACCTGAAACGTTTCTCTCTCCCCAGATGCTGCCTGACCTGCTGAGTATTTCCAGTATTTTCTGTTTTTATCTCTCATTTCTTTGGTTTGCTGCTGATCCTCAATTGATGTCCTCTAGTTGCCGGCTCACCGACCAGTGGAAATAATTACCCCGCCCCCCTCCGATTGACCTTGCTGAAACCTCTCCTGATTTTGAACACCTCTATCAGATCATTTCTTAACCTTCTTTGTTCTAATGAAAAAAGGTCCAGTTTCTGTCGTCTTCCCTCATAACTAAAGCCTCTCAGCCTTGGCTCAGTGGGTAGCACTCTTGCCTCTGAGTCAGAATGTCCTGAGTTCACAGTACCACTCCAAGGACTTTCACACAAAATCTCGCCTGACACTCCAGTGCTGCACTGTCGGTGATGCCGTCTTTCGGATCAGATGTTAAACTGAGGCCCCGCCTGCCCTCTCAGGTAGAGGTGAAAGATCCCATGGCACTATTTCGAAGAAGTGCAGGGCAGTTACCCTGGTGTCCTGGCCATTATTTATCCCTCAAACAATGTCACTAAAACAGATGATCTAGTCATTTATCTTATTGCTGTTTGTGGGAGCTTGCTGTGTGTAAATTAGCTGTCACGTGCCCCTACATTACAACAGCGGCTACACTTCAAAACTATTTCATTGGCTGTAAAACGCTTTGGGAAGTTCTGAGATGCAAGTCTTCTTTTTCTCATGTCTGGATCAGCTCAGTGAATCTTTGCATTGTCTCACAGGACTTAACATCTCTCCTAAAGTAAGGTTCCTAAAACTGGATACAATATTCATATTGAAAGCCAAGCCACTGATTTGAAAAGGGGCTCTGGACCATATTAAAGAGGGGTAAACCCAGACCCCATGGAGAATCTCAAGTTGGTTAGACTGCAGTCTGCAAAGCCAAGTTTAATGTTAACAGATGGACAGCCTGAGAACTTTCTTTAAAACTTTAATTGAAATATTTAAAACAGCAGGGGAGAGTACTGGGTCTGTCCACTCTCTCTCTCTCTCTATCTGCCAGTTCCTTTATCGCTTGGCGGAGGACAATGCGCAGCTGGTAGTATAACTTGAATAACTGCTCCTCACACTCCTGAGCCTCCCGTGTGAGACCGGTGCCCGGCAGTTTGTGTGGCCCCTTGGGAATTTAATTTAATACAAGAATCACTTCTAGCTTCTCTTTTGAATGGAACAAAAGGTGACCGACCCTCTTTCCGTTGGTTTCAAGGATCGGAATGGCGAGTTTGGTGTGCCGGTTTCGTTCACCTTGATTGTGCCGGCGACAGCAAAATGCAAATAGCTGTCAAGCAGCTGACAAGCCAAAGAACTATCGACCTTAATGCAGTTGCTGGCCTAATAACTGCTTTGACAGAGGCCTTGCGGTTGATGTCCCACGGTGTAACATCAGCAACAAAACACATCAGCACATTTGGTGAAAAATCCCTCATTCACTATTTCAACAAAGGGAGTTAATGGATCCAATCACCAATCTTACACAACATGGTTACAGATCAATGCTCTTCAGCTTCTAGTCACTACCCTACCTGTGGTACATAAGAACATAAGAAATAGGAGCAGGAGTAGGCCATTCAATAAGGTCATGGCTGATCTTCCACCTCAATACCACTTTCCCGCCTGATCCCCATATCCCTTGATTCCCTTAATATCCAAAAATCTATCAATCTCTGTCTTGAACATACTCAACGACTGAGCCTCCACAGCCCTCTGGGGTAGAGAATTCCAAAGATTCACCACCCTCCGAGAGAAGAAATTTCTCCTTATCTCAGTCCTAAATGGCCGACCCCTTATTCTGAGACTGTGACCCCTGGTTCTAGACTCCCCAGCCAGGGGAAACAGCCTCCCTGCATCTACCCTGTCAAGCCCTGTAAGAATTTTGTATGTTTCAATGAGATCACCTCTCATTCTTCTAAACTCTAGAGAATATAGGCCTAGTTTACTCAATCTTTCCTCCTAGGACAATCCCCCCATCCCAGGAACCAGTCTGGTGAACCTTCGCTGCACTCCCTCTATGGCAAGTATATCCTTCCTTAGGTAAGGAGACCAAAACTGTACACAATACTCCAGGTGTGGTCTCACCAGGGCCCTATATAATTGCAGTAAGACGTCTTTACTCTTATACTCAAATCCTCTTGCAATAAAGGCCAACATACCATTTGCGTTCCTAATTGCTTGCTGTACCTGCAGGTTAACTTTCAGTGATTTGTGTACAAGGACACCCAGGTCCCTCTGAACATCAACATTTCCCAATCTCTCACCATTTAAAAAATACTCTGCTTTTCTATTTTTCCTACCAAAGTGGATAACTTCACATTTCTCCACATTATATTCCATTTGCCATGTTCTTGCCCACTCACTTAGCCTGTCTATATCCCCTTGAAGCCTCTTTGCATCCTCCTCACAACCTACATTCCCACCTAGTTTTGTATCATCAGCAAACTTGGATATATTACATTTGGTCCCCTCATCCAAATCATTGATATAGATTGTGAATAGCTGAGGCCCAAGCACTGATCCTTGCGGTATCCCACTAGTTACAGCCTGCCAACCCGAAAATGACCCGTTTATTCCTACTCTCTGTTTTCTGTCCGTTAACCAATCCCCAATCCCATGAGCCCTAATTTTGTTTAATAACCTCTTGTGTGGCACCTTATCGAATGCCTTCTGAAAATCCAAATAAACCACATCCACTGGTTCCCCCTTATCTATTCTGCTAGTTACAACCTCAAAAAAACTCCAACAGATTCGTCAAACATGATTTCCCTTTCATAAATCTGTGTTGACTCTGCCCAATGCTATTATTATTTTGTCGGTGCCCTATTACCACATCCTTAATAATAGATTGGAGCATTTTCCCTACTACTGATGTCAGGCTAACTGGTCTGTAGTTCCCCGTTTTCTCTCTCCCTCCTTTCTTAAATAGTGGGGTTACATTTGCTCCCTTCCAATCCGCAGGAACCGTTCTAGAATCAATGGAATTTTGGAAGATGACAACCAATGCATCCACTATCTCCATGGATACCTTTCAAAACCTTAGGATGTAGGCCATCAGGTCCAGGGGATTTATCGGCTTTCAGTCCCATTAATTTCTCCGGTACTATTTTTTTACTAATACTAATTTCTTTCAGTTCCTCATTCTCGCTAGACCCTTGGTTCTCCACTATTTCCAGGAAGTTTTTTGCATCTTCTTCCGTGAAGACAGACACAAAGTATTTGTTTAATTCCGAGTACTTTCCAATAAGGTCCAGACCAACTATTCAGGTGGCAAAAGGATCCCGCTGCACTACTCAAAGAGCAGAGAGATCTCCCCACTGTCCTGGCCAACATTCCTCCATCAACCAACACCAACAGATCCACTGGTCATTTACCTCATTGCTGATTGGGGATCTTGATATGTGCTCATTAGCTGTCACGTTTCCTACATTACGGCAATTCGAAAGTACTTCACTGGCTGTGACATGCTTTGGGACGCTGAGGATGTGAAAGGTGCCATATGCACACAAGTTTGTTTTTTCTTGACTTGATGACCATTGTATATGTTTATAATGCAGGTCCAACAGGTGAAGGGGAATCGTCCGCCTATTCCATGAATCCTGTACTAGAATCCGTCTTCACCACTGAGGAGGTTTGTGTTTAAACTGTTGTTTGGCTACGATAATATAATGGGCCAGTTAGACTACCACTGTCACACTGACGCAAGTGATCTACAGATTGGCCTCTGCTTGTAAATCTTTGAGGACAGGACAGGGTCAGAAAAACCAGCAGGCAATTACTGGCTCACTTTGTCTTTTCTCAAAAAGTCAGGTACAAAAATTTGCATGTGCGATGATGCATCTCAAACTGTTCTGTAGGCCAGCGGACATCCCATGGCATTGCTCACGGTGTGCCGGAGGACACAGCGGTATAAGCTACAGTGCAGTTACAGCGCCCCCAATTGACCTGTTTACATAGAAGATTTCCATTATATGGGATTACATTGGGCATTCCCAATGTCAAATGTTGACAAAAAAAGAGTGACCAAATACTGTGACAACAGGAAGTGAAATTGTGAACAGGAAATGCATGCTCACACAAGATTTGTAATATAATGCTAATTGATTTCCTGTGGTGTTGCAAACAGGAGTCTGGACCAAGTGTAGTCTTTAGGTGAATCGAGGTTTCGAGGGCAGGGGATAATTGGACCAGGGCACACAGACGTAATTCAGTCCCCATTTTAAGAATTTACATTCTGTCCTCATTTTTATATTGCCATTATAAATTCCTACATCCACATTTATAATGGGAATGGCCCATGTAAATGTCTCAGGCTGTAATTATACCCTCTTGCCAGTGCTGGCCCTGCAGCACCTCCACTGGAGGCAGAGTGTAATTACAGCGTGACAAGTTTACATATCCAGTTCCCATTATAAATGTGGGCATAGGAATTTGTAATGTAAATAGCTAACAGGAAATGCATGGAGATGTAAGATTTTTTATACAGAGAGAAATAAATGGTTTACCTCTTTCTTTTGCAGTTGTCAATCCAGAGGCCACAGATTTTATCCATTTGACGGCACTTCTTAATTATAATACGTTCACATCACCAACCTTTGCATATTGTTGATCTGTACCCTTTTCATTTTGTTATGTGAACTGCATTTTTGCTTTAATACCACGAGGGGACTCAACCGTTAAAGTGGTTGTGTATTTCTTTGAGGAATCTCAGGTGTATGTCTTTTCTTATAAAACCCATAAGCAAAAAACTGTTGGGACATGGGACATGTTGAAACATAGAAGATAGGAGCAGGAGTAGGCCATTCGGACCCTCGCGCCTGCTCCGCCATTCAATGAGATCATGGCTGATCATCCAAATTCAGTAACCTGTCCCTGCTTTCTCCCCATATCCCTTGATCCCTTTAGCCTGAAGAAATATATCTAACTCCTTCTTGAATATATTTAATGAATTGGCCTCAACTGCCATCTGTGGTAGAGAATTCCACAGGTTCACCACACTCTGGGTGAAGAAATTCCTCCTCATCTCAGTCCGAAATGGCTTACCCCTTATCCTTAGACTGTGACCCCTGTTCTGGAGTCCCCAGCCATCGGGAACATCCTTCCTGCATCTAGTCTGTCTAGTCCTGTTAGAATTTTATAAGTTTCAATGAGATCCCCTCTCATTCTTCTAAACTCTAGCGAATATAAGCCTAATCGACCCAATCTCTCTTCATACGTCATTCCCGCCATCCCAGGTATCAGTCTGGTGAATCTTCGCTGCACTCCCTCCATGGCAAGAACATCCTTCCTCAGATAAGGCGACCAAAACTGCACACAATACTCAAGGTGTGGTCTCACCAAGGCCCTGCACAACTGCAGCAAGACATCCTTGTTCCTGTACTCGAATCCTCTCGCTATGAAGGCCAACATACCATTTGCCTTCTTAAGTGCCTGCTGCACCTGCATGCTTACCTTCAGCGACTGGTGCACAAGGACACCCAGGTCTCGTTGCACTTCCCCTTTTCCCAATCTATCGTTCAGAAACATAGAGAAGGAAGAGGCAAAGAGCTTGATGGGATATTAAGGCTAGCTTAGCATATAGTGTAGTGCGCATTTGATAATTAACATATATTTTCTTTATGCATTCACATAGGCAATTACAATAAACTTGTGAGCCAAATGAACTTGGTAGAAAGATAGTGGGAAAACTAGCAGCTAGTTTAGCATAGTGAAGAGGAAACATTATTGCAGGATAGTGTGTGTGTGTGTGTGTGTGTGTGTGTGTGTGTGTGATTAATTGAAATAAAGCATTGTCCTGGAACCTGAACACCTGCCAGATGAAGGCTTTGTAAAAGTTTGAAAGACAGTTGAAAGGAGTTATTAAACTGCAGCTGCTTTTCACACAGAAAAGCAGACAAATAACGTTCTGAGGATAGATGAGATAAGGGAAACTATGTGACATGGAGCTTGAACTTTGATTCAGAATGGACACCATGGGAAGATTACTAAAGGGGCGGGTGACATGTTAAGTCAGGCGACAGAAGGAATCCAATCAAGGGAAAAGAGGCAGATTCAAGTTCACTACAGGTACAAAATTATACAAAAACAGACATTTTGTGTTTTAAAGTTTAGTACAATGTTAGGATGCATGCTTACATCTATTGTACTCTGTCTGTTTAATCTCCTCTGCTTGTAAATTGCTTTGCATATTAAAAGTATTGAATCTGAAGCACCGACTATTTTTGTTACTACTCAAGAGACAACGTGAATCTCCTCATCACAACAAAAACCTAACAAACGTGCCCCATTTTTACAGGTACGGGCACAACTAATAAATCATAAAAAACAAAGGAAACTTCTCAAATTAAATAATAATATTGCCATTGTGTCCAATATGCCCTCCAGTCCCTGCAGCGCTCACCAGTCAAGGAAGGCCTCAAGTGTTCAAGCAGACAGCGTGTGATCTTTCTCCAGGGCCACCCAGACTGTTGTCTAAAGCGTCCATTGATTACAAGAATCTATCCTATGGATCAGACACTTCCTGATCCCCTGCAACAACACATAGTTACAAAGCACCCACCATACACGTCGCGATGCGTTACACGGGCCAAAGCGTCAGGTACTGAGCAGGAAGTGAAGGAATTATGGACCGGGTGAGAAACCAATGGACCAGTCAATGAGCTGAGTTTTTAAGGCAGTGAGAAAGATGAGAAATTGGACCAGCACTAGGAGACAGTTGTGGAGAGTAGGGATGCAATGTTTCAGCATTGGCCTGCACAACAGTTCCACCCAAGTATCCTTTAAAGGATCCAATCTGGTCTTTAACACCCCCACCAACACTCACTTTAGATTCCTAGCAATACTGCTCTTTGTGTTGCCCTGTTACCTATTTTAATAACCATGGCAACTTTCGTCAGATTACATAGGTCCGAATCCCGATCCTCAATGTGTGTATTACCTTCCTCTTCGGCATTCAGTCAGTTTTGACTGATCACCTCGTTCAATTAATGAGGTGCGAGTCTATGAATCGCTCTCTACTTTTCTCATCAGGATCAATTTTTCTCATTACCCTCCCCTATTATTAATCTTGACAACATTCAGTTCTATTTGCTATTTTTTTGGTTCTGTTTCCCATTTAAAGCTCCCTCAATCCCTTAGAGATTTCAGCACAGATGCAGTCCACTGGGCTCATTGTACCACTGCTCTCTGCTCTGAGCTCATCTCCCCGCTCTTTCTCGATATCCTTTCATTTGTTTTTTCAAGTATATTTAGCAATTCATGAACAGAGAGACTTGGGGGTATATGTGCACAAATCATTGAAGGTGGCACGGCAGGTTGAGAAAGTGGTTAAAAAAGCATAAACCTGGGCTTCATAAATAGATGCGGAGATGCCGGTGTTGGACTGGGGTGGACAAAATTGAGAGGTCGCACAACACCAGGTTATAGTCCAACAGTTTTATTTGAAATCACAAGCTTTCGGAGCTATCGATTGCCCCTTCCTCAGGTGAAGTAAATAGATACAGAATCACCAAAGCATATATAGATAGAGAACAAAGCATGTGTACCTTACAATTGCAGACAACTAAATTAAATCATCCTGACTATCTGCTGAGGTGTGATAAAGTTAATCAGGTCAGCCAGGAAGGTACCACATCAAAGACATAGTAAGATACAACTGAGACAATGAGGTGGAGTCGCAGGGGGTCTAACATGTCAAAAGCTGCCGTCTGTATGTAAAACGAAAAGCTTTAAAATTTTTACTTTTTTACTGGGAAAATTTTTACTTTTTTACTGGGAATCACATCTGTGAACAAGCCAACGACGACTCGAGTCCGGATCACGTCATGTATCGTGACATAAACCCAAGATCCCGGTTGAGACCGTCTTCATGAGTGCGGAAGTTGGCTATCAGTTTCTGCTCGATGATTTTGCGTTGTCGTCTGTTTCTAAGGTTGCCTTGGAGAACGCTTACCCGCAGATCCGAGGCTGAATGTCCTTGACTGCTGAAGTGTTCCCTGACTGGGAGGCAACAATCCTGCCTGGCGATTGTTGCGCGGTGCTCGTTCATACGTTGTCTCAGTGTCTGCATGGTCTCGCCGATGTACCATGCCGCGGTGCATTCTTTCCTGCAACGTATGAGGTAGACAACGTTGGCCGAGTCACATGAGTATGTACCATGTACCTGGTGGGTAGTGTCCTCACGTGTGATGGTGGTATCTGTGTTGATGATCTGGCATGTCTTGCAGAGTTTGCCGTGGCAGGGTTGTGTGGTGTCGTGGTCGCTGTTATCCTGAAAGCTGGGTAATTTGCTGCGAACGATGGTACTTCTGAGGTTAGGCGGCTGTTTGAAGGCAAGAAAAATCGCATAGACCTCCTCAGAAGGCAAACACGGGACACAACCAACAGGGTACCCTATGTCGTCCAGTACTTCCCCGGAGCGGAGAAACTACGCCATGTTCTTCGCAGCCTTCAACATGTCATCGATGACGACAAACACCTCGCTAAGGCCATCCCCACGCTTCCACTACTTGCCTTCAAACAGCCGCCTAACCTCAGAAGTACCATCGTTCGCAGCAAATTACCCAGCTTTCAGGATAACAGCGACCACGACACCACACAACCCTGCCACGGCAAACTCTGCAAGACATGCCAGATCATCAACACAGATACCACCATCACACGTGAGGACACTACCCACCAGGTACATGGTACATACTCATGTGACTCGGCCAACGTTGTCTACCTCATACGTTGCAGGAAAGAATGCACCACGGCATGGTACATTGGCAAGACCATGCAGACACTGAGACAACGTATGAACGAGCACCGCGCAACAATCGCCAGGCAGGATTGTTACCTCCCAGTCGGGGAACACTTCAGCAGTCAAGGACATTCAGCCTCGGATCTGCGTGTAAGCGTTCTCCAAGGCAACCTTAGAAACACACGACAACGCAAAATCATCGAGCAGAAACTGATAGCCAAGTTCCGCACTCATGAAGACGGTCTCAACCGGGATCTTGGGTTTATGTCACGATACATGACGTGATCCGGACTCGAGTCGTCGTTGGCTTGTTCACAGATGTGATTCCCAGTAAAAAAGTAAAAATTTTCCCAGTAAAAAAGTAAAAATTTTAAAGCTTTTCGTTTTACATACAGACGGCAGCTTTTGACACGTTAGACCCCCTGCGACTCCACCTCATTGTCTCAGTTGTATGTTACTATGTCTTTGATGTGGTACCTTCCTGGCTGACCTGATTAACTTTATCACACCTCGGCAGATAGTCATGATGATTTAATTTAGTTGTCTGCAATTGTAAGGTACACATGCTTTGTTCTCTATCTATATATGCTTTGGCGATTCTGTATCTATTTACTTCACCTGAGGAAGGGGCAATCGATAGCTCCGAAAGCTTGTGATTTCAAATAAAACTGTTGGACTATAACCTGGTGTTGTGCGACCTCTCAATTTCATAAATAGAGGCATAGAGTACAAAAGCAAGGAAGTCATGATGAACCTTTATAAAACACTGGTTCGGCCTCAATTGGAGTATTGTGCCCAATTCTTGGCACCGCACTTTAGGAAGGATGTGACGGCCTTAGAGAGGGTGCAGAAAAGATTTACAAGAATGGTTCCAGGGATGAGGGACTTCAGTTATGTTGATAGACTGGAGAAGCTGGGGTTGAGAGGAGATTTGATAGAGGTGTTCAAAATCATGAGGGGTCTAGACAGAGTAGATAGAGAGAAACTTCCCATTGGCAGACGGGTCGAGAACCAGAGGACACAGATTTAAGGTGATAGGTAGAAGAACCAAAGGCGACATGAGGAAAAACATTTTTACACAGCGAGTGGTTAGGATCTGGAATGCACTGCCTGAGAGGGTGGTGGAGGCAGATTCAATTGTGGCTTTCAAAAGGGAATTGGATAAGTATATGAAGGAAAAAAAAATTTCAGGGCTACGGGGAAAGGGCGGGGGAGTGGGACTAGCTGTATTGCTCTTGCAGAGAGCTGGCACGGGCTCGACGGGCTGAATGGCCTCCTTCCATGCTGTAACCATAATTCTATGATTCTATCATTTTGCATGAATATCTAGTAATTCCTCTCATTAAAACAAAGTCCTTCCTGTTTCTTGTACTGTTTATGCCCCTTTGATACCCATTCACTGACTAATGTGAATCTTTCAGTTTGCCAGAGTCAGTATCTTTTTCTTTTCAAAAAAACTTTCAAAATCACTTCTGCTGCAGGGACTGGGGCAGCGAGTGTTCATTAAATCAGCCAATCCAAACAGAAATCAACGACGACTAGCGTCAAAAAGGAAATTTAATCCCATCCTTGTTAATTAGCAGAGTGCAGGTTTCGAGTGCTTGTGAAGTTAGCGCTCCCTGTGTAACAGGTACAGGGGCTGTTAACAGGATGTAGGGAGCACGACTTGAAGATGCATAGTGAGGAGCTGTGGATATCTCCTCTGGACCGAAAATCGCAGCCAATGAGAGACGTCCGCAATGTATAAATTGCTGTAAACTGGCATGTAATTTAAGTGCTTTTCACCTGGTAATAAACTGTTTGAGCACTGCACCTGTTACATTGCTGAATGATTGTCTGACTGAAGGGAAATCCAGTCTCATTAAAGACTGACAACAGAACTTGTTGTGTGTGTAACTCACAGGTAATCGAGCCATTCCACAGCTACGTGCTGAGTTCAGCAGTTTAATATACAAAGCTGGGATTGCACAGTTTTAATGCTTCTGTTAAATGTAACCGAGTTCAGTGATACAGAGAGACACCAGCAGGAGATAAAGGTGTGATTGAGTATAGTGAGTGATGCAGAGAGACACCAGAAGAAGGAGTTAGCAGAGGTGTGTATCGGAACATACCCAGACACAGGAAAGGATTACTTTAATACGAGTAGGACTGAGAAATGCCCCTCTTGTAATGATGTGATTTTACAGTGAGGTAAAGGGATTTCTACTGATCTGTGTGAAACAAATTGACAATGAGAGGGCTCAGTGTAAGTAGCCGGGTAGACAATGAGCCCACATCAATGCGAGACAAACACTGATCAAAGCTCACTGTATAAAGCACAGGAACGTGTATACACAAACTGTAGAATGTACAATGTGAGCAGGGCAAATGTGGGGAATCTCAGGATTAGAAAGGGAATGAGGGAGATAAAGGGGAAACAGCAGAGGGGGAACAGATAGGGAACAGGGAAAGATCAACCAAACAGGGGGTCAGAACCAAACAGATATCAGAAAAACAAGCAGCAGGTTAAAAGCAAACCGACAAAGAGGTGGGACAGGACAATGGAAGTGATTTAATGGAAGGAATATCTGAGCAATGTACCTGTGCAGGTGAGCGAGGGCTCCCCTCAGTACATCAAGCCAGGGCCTGTCTGTACTCAATGGTTACAGGGCCTGGCAGTGGAGCAGCTGTATCCCCAGGCAGCAGTCCTTCGAACTGGAACAGAGTGGGAGGCCTCATACAGGAAGGAACCATTTGGGCCACTGTGCAATGTTAATATTCCTAGATTAACATTCCTATGCAGATGTTCATGTTAAAATGTCCACAGGCAGTTGTTGCTCTTGACCTATAGCCATTCCAGGCGATACCAATAGATGGCGCTCCAATAGGAATTAACACCTCAATGTAAGATGTTCGCAGTAATGCTGTCACGCCAGCACCTCTCACGCCAGCGTCTGCCACGCCAGCGTCTGTCACGCCAGTGTCTGTCACCCCAGCGTCTGTCACTCCAGCGTCTGTCACCCCAGCGTCTGTCACCCCAGCATCTGTCACTCCAGGATCTGTCACTCCAGGGCCTCGTTTTATCATCACATCTGAAAGACGGCACCCACGCCAGTGTAGCCCTCCCTCAGTAATGTACTGGGACTTTCAGCCTACATAATACGTTCAAGTTTAGAATGGGGCTTGAACCTACAATCTCCTGACTCAGAGGCGAGAGTGCTACCCACTGAGGCACGGCTGACATCTGATTAGGGAACTTGATGCTGGAGGGGACAAAGAGTCACATGATTTGGGACAAGCACTAATTTCGATCAGATCTCACAATGTAATAGGATGGGACATTCTGATGGGAAGGTAAATTGCAATGAATGCAGAAAAACCATTACACACCTGACCCAACTAATGTCACATCTGAATGACATACTGTACAGCACTGCCTCAGGACAGCACTGGGAGTGTCAGCTTAGATTACATCCTCAGTCTGTGGAATGGGACTTGAAACCACGGCCTTCTAACTCAGAGGTCAGAGTGCTACGCATTGAGCGAAGGCAGAATCCTAATTTAGGACTAATTTTGAGCAGATCACACAACGTAATAGGACGGGACATTCTGACGGGAAGGTAGATTGAAATGAATAAATATTGAATGTAAACCTGACCCAAGTAACCTGATATTAAACAGGAGCCACGACAACTGGACAGGAATCAACTGAGGGATCAAATTCAACTGAGACTCCAGCAGCAACCAGCAGTCCAGATATTTCCACCTCATCCACTGGACCCTCAACTACAGAAGGGAAATGGCAGACAATGTGACCCATTGTTTCATCACATCGCCCTGAAATTACTCTGAGGAGTTGGTGTACGGACACTGAACGTGTTTGTCTGAAGTCCCTCTCTCCCCTATTTCAGCACAGTGTGTGAAACATAGAAACATAGAAGATAGGAGCAGGAGTAGGCCATTCGGCCCCTCGAGCCTGTTCTGCCATTTAATGAGATCATGGCTGATCATCCAAATTCAGTACCCTGTCCCTGCTTTCTCCCCATATCCCTTGATCCCTTTAGCCTTAAGAAATATATCTAACTCCTTCTTGAATATATTTAATGAGTTGGCCTCAACTGCCTTCTGTGGTAGAGAATTCCACAGGTTCACCACTCTCTGGGTGAAGAAATTCCTCCTCATCTCAGTCCGAAATGGCTTACCAGTTATCCTTAGACTGTGACCCCTGGTTCTGGACTCCCCCGCCATCGGGAACATCCTTCCTGCATCTAGTCTGTCTAGTCCTGTTAGAATTTTATAAGTTTCAATGAGATCCCCTCTCATTCTTCTAAACTCTAGCGAATATAAGCCTAATCGACCCAATCTCTCTTCATACGTCATTCCTGCCATCCCAGGTATCAGTCTGCTGAATCTTCGCTGCACTCCCTCCATGGCAAGAACATCCTTCCTCAGATAAGGCGACCAAAACTGCACACAATACTCAAGGTGTGGTCTCACCAAGGCCCTGTACAACTGCAGCAAGACATCCTTGCTCCTGTACTCGAATCCTCTTGCTATGAAGGCCAACATACCATTTGCCTTCTTAACCGCCTGCTACACCTGCATGCTTACCTTCAGTGACTGGTGCACAAG
Source organism: Squalus acanthias (assembly GCA_030390025.1). Classification (NCBI taxonomy): domain Eukaryota; kingdom Metazoa; phylum Chordata; class Chondrichthyes; order Squaliformes; family Squalidae; genus Squalus; species Squalus acanthias. The sequence goes on from JASTWF010000040.1 coordinate 1,443,027, forward strand.
GACACCCAGGTCTCGTTGCACTTCCCCTTTTCCCAATCTATTGTCACCAAAGTGGATAACCTCGCATTTATCCACATTATACTGCATCTGCCATGCATCTGCCCAATCACCCAACCTGTCCAAATCATACTGGAGTTTCTCTGCATCCTCCTCACAGCACACACGCCCACCGAGCTTTGTGTCGTCTGCAAACTTGGAAATATTACATCTAGTTCCCTCGTCTAGATCATTAATATATATTGTGAATAGCTGGGGTCCTAGCACCGATCCCTGTGGTACCCCACTAGTCACTGCCTGCTACTTGGAAAAAGACCCGTTTATTCCAACTCTTTGCTTCCTGTCTGCCAACCAGTTCTCTATCCAAGTCGGTACCTTACCCCCAATCATAGAGTCATACAGCACAGAAAGAGGCCCTTCGGCCCATCGTGCCCGCGCCGCCCATCAAGCCCTGTCTATTCTAATCCCATTTTCCAGCACTTGGTCCGTAGCCTTGTATGCTATGGCGTATCAAGTGTACATCTAAATGCTTCTTGAATGTTGTGAGGGTTCCTGCCTCTACCACCCTTTCAGGCAGTGAGTTCCAGATTCCAACCATCTTCTGGGTGAAAAAGTTTTTCCTCAAAACCCCTCTAAACCTCCTGCCCCTTACCTTGAAACTATGCCCTCTGGTTATTGAACCCTCTACTAAGGGGAAAAGTTCCTTTCTATCTACCCTATCTATGACCCTCATAATTTTGTACACCTCAATCAGGTCCCCCCTCAGCCTTCTCTGCTCTAAGGAAAACAACCCCAGCCTGTCCAGTCTCTCTTCATATCTGAAGCGCTGCAGCCCAGGTAACATCCTGGTGAATGTCCTCTGCACCCTCTCCAATGCAATCACATCCTTCCTATAGTGTGGCGACCAGAACTGCACACAGTATTCCAGCTGTGGCCTAACTAGCGTTTTGTACAGCTCCATCATAACCTCCCTGCTCTTATATTCTATGCCTCGGCTAATGAAGACAAGTATCCCATATGCCTTTTTAACCACCTTATCTACCTGTCCTGCTACCTTCAGGGATCTATGTGCATGCACACCAAGGTCCCTCTGATCCTCTGTCCTTCCTAGGGTCCTACCATTCATTGTGTATTCCCTTGCCTTGTTAGTCCTCCCAAAATGCATCACCTCACACTTTTCAGGGTTAAATTCCATTTGCCACTGTTCTGCCCATCTAACCAACCCATCTATATCGTCCTGTAGCCTGAGGCTTCCCTCCTCGCTATTTACCACCCCACCAATTTTTGTGTCGTCTGCGAACTTACTGATCATACCTCTTACATTCATATCTAAATCATTAATGTACACTACAAACAGCAAAGGAGCCAGCACCGATCCCTGCGGTACACCACTGGACACAGGCTTCCAGTCACAAAAACAACCTTCGACCATCACCCTCTGCCTCCTGCCACTAAGCCAATTTTGGATCCAATGTGCCAAGTTGCCCTGGATCCCATGGGCTCTTACCTTCTTGACCAGTCTCCCATGCGGGACTTTGTCAAAAGCCTTACTGAAGTCCATGTAGACCACATCAACTGCACTAACACTCTTAGTCCTTTTAGAATTATTATTTACTGTAGTCCTGTTTGATTTACACCCTTGATTTCTCTGCCTTCCACTTTTGCTTTTCTCCTTCCTGTCTTTTGTTTCTATCCTTGCTTCCCTTTCCTCTGTCTCCCTGCACAGGTTCCCAACCCCCTGCCATTTTAGTTTAAACCCTCCCCAACAGCACTAGCAAACACTCCCCCTAGGACATCGGTCCCGGTCCTGCCTAGGTGCAAACTGTCCAGTTTGTACTGGTCCCACCTCCCCCAGAACCAGTTCCACTGTCCCAGGAATTTGAATCCCTCCCCCTTGCACCATTCCTCTAGCCACGTGTTCATCTGAAATATCCTTCTATTTCTACTCTGACTAGCACATGGCACTGGTAGCAATCCTGAGATTACTACCTTTGAGGTCTTATTTTTTAATTTACCTCCTAACTCCCTATATTCAGCTTTTAGGACCTCGTCCCATTTTTTACCTATATCGTTGGTACCTATATGCACCACGACAACTGGCTGTTCACCCTCCCCCTCCAGAATGCCCTGCAGCCGCCCCAAGACATCCTTGACCCTTGCACCAGGGAGGCAACATTCCATCCTGGAGTCTCGTTTGCGGCCGCAGAAACGCCTATCTATTCCCCTTACAATAAAATCCCCTGTCACTATAGCTCTCCCACTCTTTTTCCTCCCGTCCTGTGCAGCAGAACCACCCATGGTGCCAGGAAGTTGGCTGCTGCTGCCTTCCCCCGATAAGCCATCTCCCTCTACAATATCCAAAGTGGTATATCTGTTTGAGAGGGGGATGGCCACAGGGGACCCCTGCACTACCTGCCTGCACCTACTACTCTGCCTGGCTGTCACCCATTCCCTTCCTGCCTGTGCAGCCTTTACCTGCGGTGTGACCAACCCATTAAACGTGCTATCCATGATGTCCTCAGCATCGCGAATGCTCCAGTATGTAACCATTCGCAGCTCCAACACCGCAATGCGGTCTGCCAGTAGCTGCAGCTGGATACACGTCCCGCACACATGGTCGTCAGGGACACAGGAAGTGTCCCTGATTTCCCACATAACGCAGGAGGAGCATGCCACCGGGCTGAGCTGTGCTGCCATGACTTACCCTTTAATTAATTTAAATTAAATTAAATCAAATCAATACCACTAATTACACTACAATTAAATGATATACTCAAGGGCCCTTGGTTACTAGCACTCCCCGCTGCACAACAGAGACCTTAGAAACTATAACCACAAATATTAAGACCTTCTAAACTTTATAAACTATCAATCTTAACTGTCAAACTATAGAGTAGTATAAATACTCACCTGGCCGTACCCACCCAATCAGCTGCTTCCTCTTGCCCGCGTCACTTTTTGAATCGTGACGTGGCTCTGGAACGCCGCCGCCGGTCTGCGAGATTGGTAAGCCTCTGAAAAAACCCGCGAAAGTGAGTATAAGTACTCACCGGCTTCTTTCGACACTGGGCCTCTGAAAAAAAGCCCGCGAAAGTGAGTATAAGTACTCACCGGCTTCTCCCGACACTGGACCTCTGAAAAAAAAGCCCGCGAAAGTGAGTATAAGTACTCACTAGCTTCTCCCGACACTGGGCCTGTGTTAAACAGTTACAATATCAGAGGGAGGAATTCCATACAAACCGGCTAACCCGGGCTGTTCAAGGTGTGCTGCAGATTCCTGTTCCAGGACTGGATAGAGTTTCAGGCTAAGGCCCAGATGTGGGTGTGGTGAGGCTGGATCCGGGGGCAGACTGTAGAGGCTCAGTCAGACGTTGAGGCCTGTCTCTGAATTGTGCTTGAGCATCAGATAAAGGAAAGAGAGATCTTGAATTTATATAGCACCTTTCACAACCTCAGGACGTCCTAAAGTAATTCACAGCCAATGTGAAGTGTAGTCACTGTTGTAATGTGGCAAATGGCAGAGGTCAATTTGCGCACGGCAAGATCCCACAAACCTTAATGAGATAAATGACTAGATAAACTGTTTCAGTCATGTTAGTTGGGGGGTAAATATTGGCCAGGACACCAGGGAGAAGTCCCCTGCTCTTCTTCTGATAGTGCCACAGGATCTTCTCAATCTACCTGCGAGGGCAGACAGGGCCTCATGTTAATGTCACATCTGAATGACATACCTCCCACTGTACAGCACTTCCTCAGGACAGCAGTGGGAGTGTCAGCTTAGATTACATCCTCAGTCTGTGGAATGGGACTTGAAGCCACGACCTTCTAACTCAGAGGTCAGAGTGCTACGCACTGAGCGAAGGCAGACTCCTAAACTGGGACTAATTTTGAGCAGATCCCACAATGTAACAGCACGGGACATTCTGACGGGAAGGTAGATTGAAATGAATAAATATTGAGTGTAAACCTGACCCAAGTGACCTGATATTAAACAGGAGCCACGACAACTGGACAGGAATCAACTGGGGGATCAACTTCAACTGAGACACCAGCAGCAACCAGCAGTCCAGATGTTTCCACTTCTTCCACTGGACCCTCAACTACAGGAGGTAAATGGCAGACAATGTGATCCATTATTTCAACACATCGCCTGAAATTACCCTCCGAGGAGTTGATGTTTTTTTTATTCGTTTATTGGCTGTGGGCGTCGCTGGCATCCCTAATTGCCCTTGAGAAGTTGGTCGTGAGCCGCCTTCTTGAACCGCTGCAGTCCGTGTGGTGAAGGTGCTCCCACAGTGCTGTTAGGTAGGGATTTCCAGGATTTTGACACAGCGACGATGAAGGATCGGCGATATACTTCTAAGTCAGGATGGTGTGTGACTTGGAGGGGAACGTGGAGGTGTTCCCATGCGCCTACTGCTCTTATCCTTCTCGGTGGAAGAGGTCGCGGGTTTGGGAGGTGCTGCCGAAGAAGCCTTGGCGAGTTGCTGCAGTGCATCTTGTAGATGGTACACACTGCAGCCACAGTACGCCGGTGGTGGAGGGAGTGAATGTTTAAGGTGGTGGATGGGGTGCCAATTAAGTGGGCTGCATTGTCCTGGATGGTGTCGAGCTTCTTGAGTGTTGTTGGAGCTGCACTCATCCAGGCAAGTGGAGAGTATTCCATCGCACTCCGTACTTGTACCTTGTAGATGGTGGAAAGGCTTTGGGGAGTCAGGTGGTAAGACACTCACCGCAGAATACCTAGCCTCTGACCTGCACTTGTTGCCACAGTATTTATGTGGCTGGTCCAATTAAGTTTCTGGTCAATGGTGATCCCCAGGATGTTGATGGTGGGGGATTCGGGGATGGTAATGCTGTTGAATGTCAAGGGGAGGTGGTTAGACTCTTGCTTGTTGGATTAGTCATTTCCTGGCACTTCTGTGGCACAAATGTTGCCTGCCACTTATCAGCCCGAGCCTGAACGTCGTCCAGGTCTTGTTACATGCAGGCATGGACTGCTTCATTATCTGAGGACTTGTGAATGGCACGCAACAATGTGCAGTCATCAGCGAACATCCCCATTTCTGACCTTATGTTGGAGGGAAGGTCATTGATGAAGCAGCTGAAGATGGTTGGCCCTAGGATACTGCCCTGAGGAACTCCTGCAGCGATGCCCTGCAGCTGTGATGATTGACCTTCAACCAACACAATCATCTTCCTTTGTGTTAGGTATAACTTCAGCCAGTGTAGCGGCTTCCTCCCGATTCCAATTGACTTCAGTTTTACTGGGGCTCCTTGATGCCACACTCGGTCAAATGCTGCCTTGATGTCAAGGACCCATTGTTTCAACACATCACCCTGAAATTACTCTCCGAGGAGTTGGTGTACAGACACTAAACATGTTTGTCTGAAGTCCCTCTCTCCCCGATTTCAGCACAGTCTGTAAACAGTTTGTGTAAAACAGTTACAATATCAGAGGGAGGAATTCCATACAAACAGGCTAACCCGGGCTGGCCAAGGCGTGCTGCAGGCTCCTGTTCCAGGTCTGGGCAGAGTTTCAGGCTGAGACCCAGATGTGGGTGTGGTGAGGCCGGGGGCAGACTGTAGGGGCTCAGACTGACGTTGAGGCCTGTCTCTGAAATGGGTGTGGAGCATCAGAAAAAGGAAAGAGAGATCTTGAATTTATATAGCGCCATTCACAACCTCAGGACGTCCCAAAGTAATTCGCAGCCAATGTGAAGTGTAGTCACTGTTGTAATGTGGCAAATGGCAGAGGCCAATTTGCGCATGGCAAGATCCCACAAACCTTAATGAGGTAAATGACTAGATAAACTGTTTCAGTCATGTTAGTTGGGGGATAAATACTGGCCAGGACAGCAGGGAGAACTCCCCTGCTCCTCTTCTGATGGTGTCACAGGATCTTCTCAATCCACCTGTGAGGGCAGACAGGGCCTCACGTTAATGTCACATCTGAATGACATACCTCCCACTGTACAGCACTTCCTCAGGACAGCACTGGGAGTGTCAGCTTAGATTACATCCTCAGTCTGTGGAATGGGACTTGAAACCACGGCCTTCTAACTCAGAAGTCAGAGTCCTAAACTGGGAGTAATTTTGAGCAGATCCCACAACCAGCAGTCCAGGTGTTTCCACTTCTTCCACAGGACCCTCAACTGCAGGAGGTAAATGGCAGACAATGTGACCCATTTTTTCAACACATCGTCTCGAAATTATCAGAGGGAGGAATTCCATACAAACAGGCTAACCCGGACTGTCCAAGGCGTGCTGCAGGCTCCTGTTCCAGGACTGGGCAGAGTTTCAGGATGAGGCCCAGATGTGGGTGTGGTGAGGCTGGGTCCGGGGGCAGACTGTAGGGGCTCAGTCGGATGTTGAGGCCTGTCTCTGAAATGTGCTTGAACATCAGAAAAAGGAAAGAGAGAGCTTGAATTTATATAGCGCCTTTCACAACCTCAGGACGCCCAAAGTAATTCGCAGCCTGTGACAAGTGAAGTCAATGTTATAATGTGGCAAATGGCAGCAACAAATTTGTGCACAGCAAGATCACTCAAACAGCAAAGAGATAAATGACCAGATAACCTGTTTTAATGATGTTGGTTGGGGGATAAATATTAGCCAGGACACCTGGGAGAACTCCCCTGCTCCTCTTCTAATAGTGCCACAGGATCTTTTCCATCCACCTGAGAGGGCAGACAGAGCCTCATGTTAATGTCAAAACTGAAAGACAACATGTCTGACTGTGCAGCACTCCCTCGGTACTGCACTGGGAGTGTCAGCCTAGATTACATCCTCAGTCTGTGGAATGGGACTTCAACCCACAACCTTCTGACTCAGAGGTCAGAGTGCTACCCACTGAGCGAAGGCAGACTCCTAAGCTGCGACTTTGATCCTGGAGGAGAGAATGAGACACACCCTTCCCTTTTGATGAAGGACAAGCACTAATTTCGATCAGATTGCACAGTGTAATAGGACGAGACATTCTGACGGGAAGGCAGATTAAAATTAATACAGAAAAACCATTGAGAGTAAACCTGACCCAACTAACCTGATATTAAACAGGAGCCACAACAACTGGACAGGAATCAACTGGGGGATCAACTGAGACACCAGCAGCAACCAGCAGTCCAGATGTTTCCACCTCATCCACTGGACCCTCAACTACAGAAGGTAAATGGCAGACAATGTGACTTATTGTTTTAACACATCGCCCTGAAATTACTCTCCGAGGAGTTGGTGTACAGACACTGAACCTGTTTGTCTGAAGTCCCTCTCTCCCCAATTTCAGCATAGTCTGTAACCAGTTTGTGTTAAACAGTTACAATATCAGAGGGAGGAATTCCATACAAACAGGCTAACCCGGGCTGTCCAAGGCGTGCTGCAGACTCCTGTTCCAGGACTGGGCAGAGTTTCAGGCTGAGGCCCAGATGTGGGTGTGGTGAGGCTGGGTCCGGGGGCAGACTGTAGAGGCTCAGTCTGATGTTGAGGCCTGTCTCTGAAATGTGCTTGAGCATCAGATAAAGGAAAGAAAGATCTTGAATTTATATAGCGCCTTTCACAACCTCAGGACGTCCCAAAGAAATTCGCAGCCAATGACAAGTGAAGTCAATGTTGTAATGTGGCAAATCGCAGCAGCAAATTTGTGCACACCAAGATCACTTAAACGTTAATGAGATCAAAGAGCAGATAATCTGTTTTTAGTGATGTTTATTGAGGGAAAAATATTGGCCAGGAAACAGGGGAGGATGGATACCCCTGCTCTTCTTCAAATAGTGCCCTGGAATCTTTTCCATCCACCTGAGAGGCAGACAGCGCCTCGTTTTATCATCACATCCGAAAGACGGCACCCACGCCAGTGTAGCCCTACCTCAGTACTGTACTGGGAGTGTCAGCCTATATAATACGTTCAAGTTTAGAATGGGGCTTGAACCTACAATCTTCTGACTCAGAGGCGAGAGTGCTAGCCACTGAGGCACGGCTGACATCTGATTAGGGACCTTGATGCTGGAAAGTGTCACACGATTTGGGACAAGCACTAATTTTAAAGAGATCCCACAGTGTAACAGGACAGGACATTCTGATGGGATGGCAGATTGAAATGAATAGAGAAAAACGATTGAGTGTATACCTGACCCAACTAACCTGATATTAAACAGGAGCCACGACAACTGGACAGGAATCAACTGGGGGATCAACTTCAACTGAGACACCAGCAGCAACCAGCAGTCCAGATGTTTCCACCTCATCCACTGGACCCTCAACTACTGAAGGTAAATGGCAGACAATGTGACCCATTGTTTCAACACATCGCCCTGAAATTACTCTCCGAGGAGTTGGTGTACGGACACTAAACGTGTTTGTCTGAAGTCCCTCTCTCCACTATTTCAGCACAGTCTGTAACCAGTTTGTGTTAAACAGTTACAATATCAGAGGGAGGAATTGCACACAAACAGGCTAACCCGGGCTGTCCAAGGTGTGCTGCAGGCTCCTGTTTCAGGATATAGAAACATAGAAACATACAAAAATAGGATCTCCCTAAAGGAACATCAGTGATTCACAACCCTTTGAGTGAAGAAATTTCTCTTCATCTCAGTCCTAAATGGCCGACCCCTTATTCTGAGACTGTGACCCCTGGTCTGTGACCCCTGGTTCTAGACTCCCCAGCAAGGGGAAACATCCTCCCTGCATCTACCCTGTCAAGCCCCTTAAGAATTTTATATGTTTCAATGAGATCACCTCTCATTCTTCTAAACTCTAGAGAATATAGGCCTAGTCTACTCAATCTCTCCTCATAGGACTATCCCCTCATCCCAGAAATAAGGTGGCAGATGGAGTGTAATGTAGGGAAATGTGACGTTATTCATTTTGGTAGGAAGAATAGAAAAACAGAATATTTTTTAAATGGTGAGAAACTTTTAAATGTTGGTGTTCAGAGAGATTTAGGTGTGCTCGTGCAAGAAATACAGAAAGTTAGCATGCAGGTACAGCAAGCAATAAGGAACGCAAATGGCATGTTGGCCTTTATTGCAAGGGGGTTGGAGTATAAGAGTAAGGAAGTCTTGCTACAATTGTGCAGGGCCTTGGTGAGACCACACCTGGAGTACTGTGCACAGTTTTGGTCTCCTTATCTAAGGAAGGATATACTTGCCTTGGAGGTGGTGCAACCAAGGTTCACTAGATTGATTCCTGCAATGAGTGGGCTGTCCTATGATGAGAGATTGTGTAGAATGGGCCTATACTCTCTAGAGTTTAGAAGAATGAGAGGTGATCTCATTGAAACATCCAAGATTCTGAAGGGGATTGACAGGGTAGATGCTGAGAGGTTGTTTCCCCTGGTTGGAGAGTCTAGAATTAGGGGGCATAGTCTCAGGATAAGGAGTTTAGCTATTGTAACTCTGACCACGTGGATCTTAAAGGGACAGCGCACATTAACACGATGACGGCCTTGGGACGTATTGAAGAGTTCTCTGGGGATGAGGACAGTTCATGGGAGGAATACGCAGAAAGACTGGGGTGTTTCTTGGAGGCCAATGATATTGACAAAGAAGAGAAGAAGCGCTCAGTGTTGCTCAGTGTATGCGGAGCGGCTACTTACTCTGTCCTGCGTTCATTGGTGGTTCCTCGTAAACCTAGTGAGGTGGATTATAAGGACTTGATAGAAATACTGCAGCAACATTTCAACCCAAAACCCTCAGAAATTGTGCAGCATTTCCATTTTCACAATTGTAAACAACAGCCTGGACAATCTATTTCAAGGTACATTGCTGAGTTGAGGAAACGCTCGGTACATTGTAATTTTGGTGACCATTTAGACAATATGCTCCGTGATCGGATTGTGTGTGGAGTGCTGGACTCGGCATTGCAGAAACAGCTGTTAGCGGACAAGGCCCTGACGTTCCGACTGGCCGAGGAGAAGGCTTTAGCAGCAGAGGCTGCGTCGATGAACACAGGTATGCTACGTATAGAAGCAGCGCCACCTCGGGCCGCCGAGGGTGTGCACAAGACCACACACGCAGCTGATGCTGCGAGTGACAGGGAGGCAACTAAACAGACAGGAAGAAAATGTTTCCGCTGTGGGGCTCTCCATGGTGCCACTACATGCAAATTTGTGTCAGCGGTATGTCATTTCTGTAAGAAAAGAGGACACATAGCTCGTGTCTGCATGAAGAAAGCTCAGGCTGCTGCAGCAGAGCCAACACAAGCATCGCAGACACACACCCTGACACGGGAGGACAACGATGAGTATACAGTGTATACCACGGAAGCTGAGCAGCGACACCACAGACGGTGGGGATACACAGCAAATGTGATCGTGAATGGGGCACCACTTGGCATGGAGGTGGATTCAGGCTCAGCGTGTTCGTTGATAAGTGAAGAGACTTACAATAGGCTGTGGCCAAGTGAACCCCCGGTGATGGCTCAGGTCAGTGGCGTGCTACGGCAGTGGTCCCAAGCCCAACTCCAAGTGCTGGGTATGATTCATGTGAAAGTTAAGTATCGGGCAGTCAAGGACACACTTCCGCTTTATGTGGTGGCGGGGCAGGGCACAAGCCTGCTGGGCAGAGATTGGTTTGAGCCCCTTGGTATTGGAGTGACAGGAGTACACACGGTACAGCGACAGCCCATAATGCCTATGTTGGAGAACTATGAAGAGGTTTTTGGTGAGCTCGGGGCCTGTCGGGGACCGCCAGTCTCAATCGAAGTGGACCCAGGGGTAGCGCCTAAGTTCTTCAAGGCGCGACCAGTTCCTTTTGCGTTGCGCAAGAAGGTGGATGAGACCCTGGATAAGCTGGTGAACCAAGGGGTTCTTATACCAGTGAAGAACTCCCGTTGGGCCACCCCTATCGTGCCCATTGCAAAGAAGGATGGGGGCCTGCGAATCTGTGGAGATTACAGATGTACGGTTAATACTGCTGTGCTACCAGATGTGTATCCCTTACCAACAGTTACAGAGCTGTTTTCAACACTGGCTGGAGGCACCCTGTTCACCAAGCTGGATCTCAAGCAAGCATACCAGCAACTGGTCCTGGATGAAAAGTCAGCCGAGCTATTGACAATCAACACCCACAGAGGACTTTTCCGAGCCGCAAGGCTGCAGTTTGGGGTGTCGACGGCTGTGGCAATCTTTCAGAGGTTCATGGACACCCTGTTGGCTGGTGTTCCGGGAGTTCAGCCTTATCTGGATGACATACTAATTACAGGCAAGACACAGGAAGCCCATGATGAGCGGCTGCAGGAAGTACTACGCCGGCTGGCTGAGGTAGGACTACGCCTTCAGAAGGAGAAATGTGTGTTCGCTGCCAATGGGGTGGAGTTCTTGGGATTCCGAGTGGACAAAGACGGTGTGCATCCGACTACGGAGAAGGTGGAGGCTATCAGGAGCGCTCCCAACCCCAAGAACAAGACCGAACTGCAGGCATTCCTCGGACTGTTAAACTTCTACAGTTGTTTTCTCAAGGGCAAAGCCACAATCTTAGAGCCACTGCACAGGCTGTTAGACCAAGCAACAGTGTGGAACTGGACCTCAGATCATGAAACAGCCTACAGACAGGCAAAGGAACTGCTACAAGCAGATAAGGTTCTGGCACACTATGATGAAAACAAACCATTGGTGTTGGTGTGTGATGCCTCACCATACGGGCTGGGAGCTCTATTGGGTCACATAGAGCCAGATGGCCGGGAGGCGCCTATCAGTTTTGCCTCAAGAACACTCTCAACAACAGAACGTAACTACGCCCAGATTGACAAGGAGGCCTTAGCCATCATATTTGGGGTAAAGAAGTTCAGCCAGTACCTGTTAGGGAGACAGTTCGTCATCTACACGGACCACAAGCCACTCTTGGGCTCCTGCATCACTCCAAGCCCATGCCCCTAATCATATCACCGCGTATGCTTCGGTGGAGTCTGATGTTGGGGGCCTACAGTTATGAACTTTGCTACAGGCCTGGGAAGATGCTGGCTAATGCTGATGCTCTGAGTCGCTTGCACTTGAACCGGCCGATGGCTGAGACGCCACCACCCCTGGAGGTGCTGCTACTGGAGCAGGTCCCGGAGGCCCCACTCCATGCCCAGCGGATTGGCAGCCTCACATAGAAGGATCCAGTCTTATCACGGGTGCTACGCTGGCTGCTGCACGGCTGGCCCTCCGAGGTCCAGGAGGAGCGTTTCAAGCCCTTCGTTCAGAGGCGCCATGAAATGTCTGCACACAGGAACTGTGTGCTCTGGGGAAGCCGTGTGGTGGTTCCTGCCGCCGCAAGAGAGGAGGTGCTGAAAATGCTGCATGACTCACACCCTGGGATTGTGCACATGAAGGCGTTGGCGAGAAGCTTGGCTGGGGTTGGACCAAGACGTGGAGGAGGTGGTAAAGAGCTGTGAGACATGTCAGCTGACCCGCCATAGCCCACCCAAGGCTCCCCTTCACCCCTGGGAGTGGACCACTCGTAAATGGTCAAGACTCCACGTTGACTTTGCAGGGCCTTTTCAGGGGAAGGTCTTTTTAATAGTGGTTGATTCGCATTCGAAATGGCTGGAGGTGGCTATTATGAACTCCATGACATCCAGGGCAGTGATCAACACGTTGCGTTTGCTGTTTGCCACACATGGGGTCCCCGACGTGCTGGTTACAGACAATGGAGCAGCCTTCACGTCAGCGGAGTTCAAGGCTTTTGCAAGCAGAAACGGGATCCGCCACGTGACCACAGCGCCCTATCACCCCTCCTCTAATGGGCAGGCAGAGAGGATGGTGCAAACCACAAAAGAGGCACTGGTGAGGATATCGGTGGGGGACTGGCAAACCAGATTGGCCAGGTTCCTGTTATCACAGCACACCACACCAAACTCAGCAACGGGGAAGAGTCCTGCTGAGATGCTGATGGGTCGCCGGCTGGCGACTGCACTGGACCGGCTACACCCGGACTACAAGGACGAGATGCACACAAAACAAGAGGTGCTGGCTAAGAAGCACCAGGGCACCGCCAGGCAGTTCGAGCCGTCAGAGACTGTGTTTGCCCGTTGCTATACAGGAGGAGGCAAGTGGATGCCTGCCGTGGTGGAGCAGGCCACGGGTCCCCTGTCGTACAGCGTCCGTACACCTGATGGCCAGCTACACAGACGCCACGTAGACCAGCTATGGGGTCGTACTCCAGCGAGAGTAACTGAGACATCAAAGGCTAGACCATTGTCTCCGCCACCTCTGCCAAGCAGTGACGGCCTGCTTCCTGCAACAACGACGGAAGCCACGTCCACAGGGGGTGTCATAGAGTCATCAACCACGGAGGAAGGTTTTCCTGAGGCTAACAGTGACACCCCGAATATGCCTGTCCCGCGGCGCTCAAGTCGAGTTAAATTCCGTCCCAGACGTCTGGAGGACTAAGGGGTTTGGGTCGGTCATTTCGGACTGAGATGAGGAGGAATTTCTTCACTCAGAGGGTTGTGAATCTTTGGAATTCTCTGCCCCAGAAGGCTGTGAATGCTGAGTCTTTGAGTGTATTCAAGGCTGAGATAGATAGATTTTTGGACTCTAGGGGAATCAAGGGATATGGAGATCGGGCGGGAAAGTGGAGTTGAGGTCGATGATCAGCCATGATCTTATTGAATGGAGGAGCAGGCTCGAGGGGCCGTATGACCTACTCCTGCTCCTATTTCTTATGTTCTTATGTTCTCATTACCTTTCTCAGACACATCTTTAACTCTTCACGTGCATTTAATTATTTTGAAATGCTGCTGTCCTGTGGGCAAACAAGGCAGCCATTTTGTACATGAGATCCTACAAATGGCAATGAGATAAATAACCAGTTAGTCTGTTTTTTTAGATGTTAGCCAAGATGGGCAGAGAACTCATGGTGTTGGCAAATTGGCCGCCGCGTTTCCTACTTTACATCACTGAATACATTTCAAAAGTACTTAATTGGCTGTAAAGCGTTTTGGGTCGTTCCAAGGTCATGAAAGGCACACAGCAAGGTCCCTCAAACAGCAATGTGATAATGGCTAGATAACCTGTTTCAGTGATGTTGGTTGAGGTATAAACATTGGCTGGAGCATTGTGGCTAAACACTTCTTCCCCCCGCCCCCCCCACCCCTCACTGTTACCCGCAGCCATGTAATACCCTGGGAGGGGCAACAAAACAAAGAGAAAACCCAGAGCCAAGAAGGGGAAACAAACCTTCGGAGATCACACAGACTAAATGTTATCTATAATTGATACACCACCATAAACATTGATAAAGCTCTGATAGATACAACAGCAAAAGATTATAGCTTGGGACAGATAAAGGTGGAAATAAGCAGCAGGTCCATCAGCATCTGAAGAGAGGAATGACCGGTGGATATTTTGGGTATGGCCTTTAATTGGAACTGGAAACTGTAAGATAAGTGAAATCTGAACTTAGCATTTCTTTTCTCTGATGCTGCTGGACCTGCTGTGTATGATGAACCTTTATAAAACACGGGTCTGACCTCAGCTGGAGTATTGTGTCCAATTCTGGGCATCGCACTTTAGGAAGGATGTGAAGGCCTTAGAGAGAGTGCAGAAAATATTTACAAGAATGATTCCAGGGATGAGGGACTTCAATTCCGTGGATAGACTGGAGAAGCTGGGGTTCTTCTCCTTAGAGCAGAGAAGGTTGAGAGGAGATTTGATAGAGGTGTTCAAAATCATGAGGGGTCTATACAGAGTAGATAGAGAGAAACTGTTCCCAATGGTGGAAGGGTCGAGAACCAGAGGACACAGATTCAAGGTGATTGGCAGAAGAACCAAAGGTGACATGAGGAAAATCTTTTTTACGCAGCGAGTGGTTAGGATCTGGAATGCACTGCCTGAAAGGGCGGTGGAGGCAAATTCAATCGTGGCTTTCAAAAGGGAATTGGATAAGTACCTGAAGGAAACAAATTTGCAGAGCTACGGGGCAAGGGCGGGGGAGTGGGACTAGCTGAAGTGCTCTTGCAGAGAGCTGGCATGGGCTCGACGGGCCGAATGGCCTCCTTCTATGCTGTAACCATTCTATGATTCTATGATTCTATGATTTCCAACATTCACACTCTTTTATTGCTTCTCTACTGTGGGCTAGTTAAGTTTCTCAAGAGAACAATGGCCCAAATTTCACGGTCAGCAGCGAACGAACGGTGCTCATTATTCATTACGCTTACAGCTGCCCACAGACCTTTTGTGGGCTTTTTAGCAGCAACTTACGGTCATCGGGCGTCTGAAACAGGAGATCTGAGACCTGTGTGAACAGGGCAAGTAACAGCGTGTTTCCTCAACCAATCAGACTGAAGAATCCTTACTGAGACACGGGGCTGGATTTTCTCAATGAGAAGCTTTTGGAGGCGGGACTGCTGCTTGCCAGCTCTCAATCCTGCCTCCATCAGCTTCTGGCCAACCAGCGGGATTTTCCCCTGATTTACCTTGTTAAGCCCGCCCAGCGGGCTCAGGAGGCCAATTAGGGGGAAGTCACTGACGTGCCATCTGTCAAGATTTCTTGAAAGAAGAAATGTCAGCATTTGACAGCTCTGTGAAGCTGTCAAACACTGACATTCTGTATAGTTTGATGAGCCCTTGTGTTCAGGACTCATCAAACCTTTCAACTTTGCAGAAATCACCTGGCTGTTTGTTCGGAGGATCCAACAGCCAATCTGTGAAATCTACAATGAAGATGTCGGGACTCTGGATCCACAGCGGCTGAAGGCTGTAGGCAGACACAAAGGTAAGTGAACATTTTATAACACTTCACACTCACCTTACATAATTACCACTCCACACTTGCACCCATCACTCACCTCTACATCTCACTTTCAAACTCCGCAGACCCCCGCAGACCTCCTCTTCGCCTCTTACACCCTGGCGGGGTTCTCCGAGGTCAGAAAGCCTGCACTTGGAAAGGTAAAATGGGACTAATTCTATTTTCTGCCTGTTAACTACCTGTTAACAGGCAGTTAATAGGATTTAATCCCTTTCCCGCCTCGAGGAGACGGGACCCGGGGCATGACAGCTTCCCGCCTCCTGGCAAAAGGGCACGGAGGCGGGATGGGGGCGGGTTTGCCATCCGCCCCCAAATTCTGCAACTTTACCGGCAGTCCAGCCTCCATACCCGCCTCCTCGGGGCTGACAAAATCCAGCCCACGCAGTCTAAACCAGGAAGTGTAGGTTAGAATAT
Organism: Squalus acanthias; assembly: GCA_030390025.1. Classification (NCBI taxonomy): domain Eukaryota; kingdom Metazoa; phylum Chordata; class Chondrichthyes; order Squaliformes; family Squalidae; genus Squalus; species Squalus acanthias. Next base: position 1,459,172 of record JASTWF010000040.1, read on the forward strand.
TTAATTCAATGTAAAATCATGTACAGAAAGCAAAATAGAGAGGGAGAGAGATAAAAGAGACAGAAAGAAAAAATATTTTTTTTAAATTATTTTGATATTTTAATTTTTTTAAATCTCCAACAATAATTAAAAGCTGAAGGAATGAGACGCCACACTTGTAAAAGCTAATTTTCAGTGTCAGAGAGGTTGCTTGGTAGTAATTAAGACTTAGCACACCGTTAAAATTTCACTTACACTTGAATGGACATGCCCTAACTTTTTCTGCCGTGTTTAGTGGGTATCTAGTAAGTACCACAAATTCACGCCCTTACATGTATTTCAATGCCGAGTCTCTCGATGAGGTACCAGTTTAGCGCAGCTTGTGGAGGAGCAGGGCAACTCGGACAGCAACTTACAGATTTCCGTGTTTTACTGTGCATGTGTGGACGCCAGAAGTTACTGTCTGATTTACTCCATAATAACGGTGAGCGCTGATAGCCTCACCATTATTCTTACCGCAAAATCCGGGCCAATGTGTTTTCATTAATGTTGCCACCAGACTCAAATAACCTTGAAATATCTTGTGTTGTTTGTACACCACCAACCTATTCATTATCACACTGCTGTTTGTGGGAGCTTGCTGTGCGCAGATTGGCTGCCGAGTTTCCTACATTACAACAGTGACTGCACTTCAAAAAGTACTTCATTGGCTGTAAAGCGCTTTTGGACATCCTGAGGTCATGAAAGGCGTTATGTAAATTAAAGTCTTTCTTTCTTTTTAACTGTAACATCTGTCTATTTTATACATGGATCTAGTACATGCCATGGTAGTCCTTGAGAATAAGAGGTCAAGGTTCCACTGATTTATTTTCCCTGAGCCAATCATTGAGGAAGAAAGCTTGCATTTTTAAGGCTATTAGTAGGAAAAAGACTTGGAAATGTACCAATCAGTGCATTACCATTGCCTTTTTTATGGTTCTGAGCAACTTAATCAAAAGGGACTTTGACTTAATTGTGATTGTAAGGGGTGCAGTATTAGCAAAAATATTTACACGCTCACACAGTAATGCAAGGCATATTTCATACGTTCAGACTCTTTTGTAACATGTTGGTTCACACCCCTGTTCTGATGAAAACAGTATTATACTCACTAACACTTTTCTTCCTAACTGGTGGAAGAGCCATTGCCAGTTTTGCAAGACGCAATCTCACACAGCTCCGAGGTGGCTTAGAGTTGTGGCTATTAACAATACAGACCCACTCCACCTATATGTACGTGGCTCAGTTGGTAGCAACCTCACCTCCGAGTCAGAAGGTTGTGGGTTCACAGTCCCACTCCAGAGTCCTGAGTACATTTTCTAGGTTGACACTCCAGCACAGTGCCGAGGGAGTGCTGCAATATCAGAGGTGCCGTCATTTGCATGAGATGTTAAACCGAGGCCCTGTCTGCTCTCTCAGGTGGATGTAAAAGATCCCAGGGAAGAAGAGCAGGGGAGTCCTTGCTGGTGTCTTGGTCAATATTTATCCCTCAACCAATATCAATTGAACAGATTATCATTATCAGATTGCTGTTTGTGGGAGCTTGCTGTGTGCAAATTTGCTGTATTCCTACATTACAACAGTGATCTAATGTTAATGTCCTAAAAAGACTCAGGCCGAGAAATTTGGCCCATTTTTCAGGCTCTAGGTTCCTAAGCCTCCAATATGGTGGGCAGGAAGCGCAAGTAGATTTCCGGCCGGAAGAGCGCATCACGCCGTATTAGTTATGGTGGTTGCACAGGCATCAGGAGCGCACGTCGGGAACATGCAAAGAGGAAATCATTTATTCAAATCAGTGTCCTGCGCATCTTACAGGACCAATTTTCAAACGCCCCAGTGCTTCACTTGCCAAGTGCTGATCTTGCTCAGTGCAACATGGAGCTACCCGGCAGAAATAGACCTGACGCTCCTCCGGCCAGATGTTAATGAGGCCCGAGGCCCAATATCGGGACTCCTCAGGCCTCACCATTCAGGTGCGAGGATCGTACCCTGCACCCCCCTCACGTGCCCAAAAATGGCTGCACCCAAATTTCTGGGTCTAAGTACCCAGCCCCTTTAAGACCAGAGCACCGCGGTACAGTGCGTACAATCTACAGTATGCAGTGCGGCAACGCGCCAAGCTTACTTCAACATCACCTCTCAGCCTCTGCAACCTCCACCATCAACATGGACAAAAGCACAATGTCACAGCAACACCATCATCTCAAAGTTCTCCTCCATGTCTGACTTGGACATATATCACCATTCCTTCATCAGCACTGGGCCAAGAAAATAATTTAAAAGGTGAATGGAATGCTGTCCTTTATATCTAGAGGACGAGAATACAAGGGGGTAGAAGTTATGCTGCAGCTATACAAAGTCCTGGTTAGACCACACCTGGAGTACTGTGAGCAGTTCTGGGCACCACACCTTAGGAAGGATATATTGGCCTTGGAGGGAGTGCAGCCTAGGTTTAACAGAATTATACCCGGACTTCAGGGGTTAAGCATCGAGGAGAGATTACACAAATTAGGGTTGTATTCCCTAGAATTTAGAAGGTTAAGGGGTGATCTGATCAAAGTTTTCAAGATATTAAGGGTAGATAGAGCGAATCTATTTCCACTGGTTGGGGATCCTAGGACTAGGGGGCATAGTCTAAAAATTAGAACCAAACCTTTCAGGAGTGAAATTAAGAAACACTTCTACACACAAAGGGGGAAAAATTCGTTAGCGACCATTTTGGGTCGTTAACATCGGCAGGGCGCTAAATTTAGCGCCCGGCGAAAAATAGCACCGGTGATTGCTAACTTCATCATCTCTCTTTTAGCGCCCCAAGAGGGAGGTGGAGCGCTAATTCAAGCGCTCCACTTCCTTCTTAGAGCGCTAACCCCGAATATCGGGACAAAGCGTTCTGCAGCGCTACGCACCGGGCCACGTAGCGCTGCCGCATGGAAGGGCTCCTCCCCTCATTAAAGGGGAGGGCCCAAGCCCACAACTCTGTGGGGCCCTACCTGGACCACCGGGGAGCGGGGGGCCATGCCAGCAGATCGCGGCACGGACCCCGCGTTGAAAGAGGCAACAAGTAAGTCAGCCGATTCTTTTTCCCCCACCCGCCACCTCCCCTTTACTTAGTGACCCGCAAGCCTCCTGCCGCTCCGTTCCCGCCCCCTGAATTGGCCGCTGTCATCACCCGCCGCACATTCAGGGGGTGCGGGCCAATTTCGCAGGCGGGGTGAAAATGGGGCGCTGCGCACGGCGATGACATTGTCATCGCCTGCGCAGCCGAGCGGGGCGTTACCAGGAGGGGAAGGGGTGAGAGCAGAAGTGCGGGAAATAGAACGGACATGGTCAAGGGCCGTGTCAACCACAGTAGAGGGGAATCCTCGGTTGAGGAAAAAGGAAGTCATGTCAGAAGCACTAGTATGGAAGGTGGCATCGTCAGAGCAGATGCGGCAGAGACGGAGAAACTGGGAGAACGGAATAGAGTCCTTACAGGAAGCGGGGTGAGAGGAAGTATAGTCCAGGTAGCTGTGGGAGTCAGTGGGATATATGCAGGAACCTGTTCTGAAAATCATGAGGCAGTACCCACAGTTCCAAATCACTTTTCAGAGGTAAAAAGAAAGAACTTGCATTTCTATCGCACATTTCACAACTTCAGGATGTCCCAGCCAATGAAGTATTTTTGAAGTGCAGTCACTGTTGCAATGTAGGAAACACAGCAGCCAATTTGCGCACAGCAAGCTCCCACAAACAGCAATGAGACTATGATCGGGTAATCTGTATTAGTTACGGTGGTTGAGCGGTAAATATTGGTCCCCTGCTCCTCTGCTCTTTGTCGAAATAGTGTTATAGAAACATAGACATAGAAACATAGAAAATAGGTGCAGGAGTAGACCATTCGGTCCTTCGAGCCTGCACCGCCATTCAATGCGTTCATGGCTGAACATGCTACCTCAGTACCCCATTCCTGCTTTCTCGCCATACCCCTTGATCCCCCTAGTTGTGAGTATTATATCTAACTCCCTTTTGAATATATTTAGCGAACTGGCCTCAACAACCTTCTGTGGTAGAGAATTCCACAGATTCACCACTCTCTGGGTGAAGAAGTTCCTCCTCATCTCAGTCTTAAATGGCTTCCCCTTTATCCTTAGACTGTGACCCCTGGTTTTAGTTTTCCCTAACATTGGAAACATTCTGCCCGCATCTAATTTGTCTAAACCAGTCAGGATTTTAAACGTCTCTATAAGATCCCCCCTCATTCTTCTGAACTCCAGAGGATACAAGTTCAGTTGATCCAGTCTTTCTTGATATGTCAGTCTGGCCATCCCAGGAATCAATCTAGTGAACCTTCGTTGCACTCCCTCAATAGCAAGAATGTCCTTCCTCAAGTTAGGAGACCAAAACTGCACACAATACTCCAGGTGTGGCCTCACCAAGGCCCTGTACAACTGTAGCATCACCTCCCTACTCCTGTACTCAAATCCCCTTGCTATGAAGGCCATCATGCCATTTGCTTTCTTGACTGCCTGCTGCACTTGCCTTCCCACCTTCAGTGACTGATGTACCATGACGCCCAGGTCTCGTTGCACCTCCCCTTTCCCTAATCTGCCACCATTCAGGTAATAGTCTGCCTCCCTATTTTTACCACCAAAGTGGATAACCTCACATTTATCCACATTGTACTTCATCTGCCATACATTTGCCCATTCACCCAACCTGTCCAAGTCACTCTGTAGCCTCCTAGCATCCTCCTCATTGTTCACACTGCCTCCCAATTTAGTGTCATCCGCAAATTTGGAGATATTACAATTAATCCCTTCGTCCAAATCATTAATATATAATGTAAACAGCTGGGGCCCCAGCACCGAACCCTGCGGTACCCCGCTGGTCACTGCCTGCCATTCTGAAAAGTACCCATTTACTCCTACTCTTTGTTTCCTGTGTGCCAACCAGTTCTCAATCCACGTCAACACATTACCCCCAATCCCATGTGCTTTAACTTTGCACACCAATCTCTTGTGTGGGACCTTGTCGAAGGCCTTCTGAAAGTCCAAATACACCACATCTACTGGTTCCCCCCCGTCCACCCTATTGGAAACATCCTCAAAAAATTCCAGAAGATTTGTCAAGCATGATTTCCCTATCACAAATCCATGCTGACTTGGACCTATCATGTCGCCACTTTCCAAATGGTCTGTTATGACATCTTTAATAATTGATTCCATCATTTTACCCACCACCGATGTCAGGCTGACCGGTCTATAATTCCCTGCTTTCTCCCTCCCTCCTTTTTTAAAAAGAGGGGTTACATTAGCCACCCTCCACTCCTTCGGAACTGATCCAGAGTCTAAGGAATGTTGGAAAATGATCGTCAATGCATCCACTATTTCCAAGGCCACCTCCTTAAGTACTCTGGGATGCAGACCATCAGGCCCTGGGGATTTATCAGCCTTCAGTCCCATCAATTTCCCCAACACCTTTTCCCGACTGATAAGGATTTCCCTCAGCTCCTCCCTCTTACCAGATCCTTTGATCTCTTTTATTTCCGGAAGGTTGTTTGTGTCCTCCACAGTAAACACCGAACCAAAGTACTTGTTCAATTGATCTGCCATTTCTTTGTTCCCCATTATGACTTCCCCTGTTTCTGACTGCAGGGGACCTACGTTTGTTTTTACTAACCTCTTTCTTTTTACATATTTATAGAAGCTTTTGCAGTCCGTTTTAATGTTCTCCGCAAGCTTCCTTTCATATTTTATTTTCCCTGCCCTAATCAAACCCTTCGTCCTCCTCTGCTGAGTTTTAAAGTTCTCCCAGTCCCCGGGTTTGCTGCTACTTCTGGCCAATTTGTATGCCACTTCCTTGCTTTTAATACTATCCCTGATTTCCCTTGTTAACCATGGTTGAGCCACCTTCCCTTTTTTATTTTTACGCCAGACAGGGATGTACAATTGCTGTAGTTCATCCATGCGATCTCTAAATGTCTGCCATTGCCCTTCCACTGATAACCCCTTAAATATCGCTTGCCAATCTAACCTCGCCAATTCACGCCTCATACCCTCAAAGTTGCCCTTATTTAAGTTCTGGACCATGGTCTCTGAATTAACTGTTTCCTTCTCCATCCTAATGTAGAACTCCACCATACTATGGTCACTCTCCCCCAAGGGGCCTCGCACCACAAGATTGCTGATTAGTCCTTCCTCATTACACAACACCCAGTCCAGGATGGCCTCCCCTCTAGTTGGTTCCTCAACATATTGGTTTAGGAAACCATCCCTTAAACACTCTAGGAAATCCTCCTCCACCGTATTGCTTCCAGTTTGAGTAGCCCAATCTATATGCATATTAAAGTCACCCATGATAACTGCTGCGCCTTTTTTGCATGCACCTCTGATTTCCTGTTTCATACCCTCTCCCACCTCACTACTACTGTTTGGAGGTCTGTACACAACCCCCACTAACGTTTTCTGCCCTTTGGTGTTCTGCAGCTCAACCCATATTGATTCCACATCCTCCAAGCTAATGTCCTTCCTAGCTATTGCATTAATCTCCTTTTTAACCAGCAATGCTACCCCACCCCCTTTTCCTTTTATTCTATCCTTCCTGAATGTTGAATACCCCTGGATATTCAGTTCCCAGCCTTGATTGTTCTGGAGCCACGTCTCTGTAATCCCAATCACATCATATCCGTTAACATCAATTTGCACAGTCAATTCATCCACCTTATTACGGATACTCCTTGCATTAAGACACAGAGCCTTTAGGCTTGTTTTATTAACACCCTTTGTCCTTTTAGACTTATGATTTAGTATGGCCCTTTGTGTTTCTTGCCTTTGTTTACTCGGATTTCCCTTATTGTTTCTCACCCTTCTAACATTTGTTTCTGACTGCATATTACTTCCCCCTGTTTCGCTACATAGGTTCCCATTCCCCTGCCATATTAGTTTAAATCCTCCCGAACTGCCTTAGCAAATATTACCCCGAGGACATCGGTTCCAGTCCTGCCCAAGTGCAGACCGTCCCTTTTGTACAGGTCCCACTTCCCCCAGAACTGGTTCCAATGCCTCAGGTATTTGAATCCCTCCCTCCTGCACCACTGCTCAAGCCACGTATTTAATCTCGCTATCCTGTTCATGCTACTCTGATTAGCACGTGGCACTGGTAGCAACCCAGAGATTACTACCTTTGAGGTCCTACTTTTCAATTTAGCTCCTAGCTCCCTAAATTCTGCTTGTAGGACCTCTTCCCGCTTTTTACCTATATCGTTGGTACCTACATGCACCACGACAGCTGGCTCTTCACCCTCCCTTTCCAGAATGTTCTGCAGCTGCTCCGAGACATCCTTGACCCTTGCACCAGGGAGGCAACATACCATCCTGGAATCTCGGTTGCGGCCACAGAAACTCCTGTCTATTCCCCTTACAATTGAGTCCCCTATCACTATAGCTCTACCACTCTTTTTCCCGCCCTGCTGTGCAGCAGAGCCAGCCATGGTGCCATGAACCTGGCTGCTGGTGCCTTCCCCTGGTAGGTCATTTCCCCCAACAGTATCCAAAACGGTATATCTGTTTTGGAGGGAGACGACCGCAGGGGACTCCTGCACTACCTTCCTGATATTGCCCTGCCTCTTGGTCACCCATTTACTGTCTGACCTAGCCTTTACCCGCGGTGTGTTCAACTCACTAAATGAGTAATCCACAAAGTTCTCGGCATCGTGGATGCTCCAGAGTGAGTCCATCCGCAGCTCCAGTGCCGCCATGCGGTCCGTCAGGAGCTGCAGTTGGACGCACTTCCTGCACACATAGTTGTCAGGGACACTGGAAGTGTCCCTGATTTCCCACATAGCACAGGAGGAGCATGACACAGTTCCGAGATTTCCTGCCATGACTTAACCCTTATATTATTTTATTAAGTTAAGTCCCTGAAAACAAAATATAAATCGAACCTACCTTTTAAATTCCCTCTACCCCTAAAGGTTAGAGGAGGTGGGAGGGTGGGAGACACTACTCGTGTAGTGTCTCGGGTTTAGCAACAGCTCCACCTATATACGGGTACCAATGAATTGGCCCCGCCCTCTGACTTTGACCCCTGCTGATTGATTAGAAAACTGGTTTCCACTGCCTGCTGTGCCAATTTACTGCTACTGCAGTGTAACCTTGTTTTACTCTTCTTTCTCTTTTGATAAACCAATAACGTAACTGTAACTCAATAAAACTTTAAAGGAAACTTAACAAATTAAATTAAAATTTGGTAGTCCGGGGTGACGATGCACTCCAGTCCCCGCGGCGCCCACCGGTCGCGGAAAAACTCAAGCGTGCCGGCGGACACCGCGTGCTCCATCTCCAGGGCCACCCGGGCGCGAACATGGCCGCGGAAGAGAGGCAGGCAATCAGGCCGAACGACCCCCTCGACCGCCCGCTGCCTGGACCAATTAATGGCTTTCTTAGCCAGGCCCAGGAGCAGTCCCACGAGGAGGTCCTCCGACCTGCCCGCTCCCCTCCGCACCGGGTGACCGTAGATCAGGAGCGTGGGGCTGAAGTGCAACCAGAAATTGAGGAGCAGCCCCTTCAAGTAATGAAAGAGGGGCTGCAACCTCTCACACTCAACATATGTGTGAAACACGGACTCCTCCAGGCCGCAGAAATGGCAAGCGGCCTGGGAGTCCGTAAACCTACTTAACAATCTATTGCACGGGACTGCTCCGTGCAACACCCTCCAGGCCAAGTCCCCAATAGAACAAGGGAAGACTCCCGCGTAGAGAGCCCTCCATTGGGGACCTTCGCCTCCGCCGGACGGCAAGATGGTACGCCAAGGCGTGTCCGGACGGCAGACGAAGATGGCAAAGTGGAGAGTGTGCAGGAGCAGCCTGTACAGGAAATGCCTCCGTGCGGGTTGAAAGGGCACGGAGGGCATTTCTCCGAGAAGGCTCAAGTGGTGAGGCGGCGGCTCCCGAGGGAGGATTCGGGGCCGGGCGCCGATAAGGAATTCCGTCCGAACAGGGGTCAGCTCGGACGGGATCGCCCCACGTGCTTGAGCCTCCTCGATACACCTAGTGGAGTCGGGGCCCAATGCCACTTTTAGCGACTCGATGGCTTTGACCGCGAGCCGGACGTTGATCCAACCCATGCGCCTCGCCAACTCCTCCGGCGCCATCCAGCCCGCTCCTCCGCCATCGAGCAGGTCCCCGACTCTAGTCACCTTACCGGGCACAGCCCTGCCCTCCGCCAGCCGACTGAACCCGCGGTCGAGGAGGTGCGGATTCCTGAGCAGCGGCTCCCGAAGGACGGCCGCCACTCCTGACGGGGGAGAACTGCGCCTGGAGGCGACTCTGTTCCAAACCCATAGCAGTTCCTGGTAGAAGACAGGCAGCTCCCGCAGGCTGGCACGCGTGCCACCCACTCTCACAAACAGGAGCTGCGTGTCGTAATTGAGGCCGTACAGCTGGCGGAAGAAATACGTCGCCAGCGCACGCCACCTAGGAGGATTCTCCACGTACAGGTATCTCTGCAGCGTCTGAAGACGGAAAGTCGCCGCCTGGGTGCGAAGGCACACCAGCGCCTGACCGCCCTCCCTAAGCGGGAGACTCAGAACCGCGGCAGAGACCCAGTGCCTCCTTTTGTCCCAGAAGAAGTCGACGAGCTTCTTCTGCATCTTGGCGACAAACGCAGGGGGAGGGATCAAAGTGACCAACCGGTACAACAACATGGCGGCCACCAGCTGATTTATGACCAGCACCCCTGTAGGACAACACTCGGAGCAGTCCCGTCCAGCGCCCTAGGCGAGCGGTGACTTTGGCCTCCAGCTCTTGCCAGTTCGCCGGCCAGGCGTCCTCGGCGGGGCTGAGGTAGACTCCCAGGTAGAGGAGGTGCGTTGTGCTCCAGGCGAAGGGCCTGAACTCCTCCGGCAGGGAGTCCACCTGCCATGGGCCCACCAGGAGTCCAGAACATTTCTCCCAGTTGATCTTGGCGGAGGATGCGTCCGAGTAAATCTGCTGGCAATCTCGCATCCTCCGCAAGTCGACGGGATCCGTGACCGCGAGGAGCACGTCATCGGCGTAAGCCGAGAGGACCACCTCCACGCCCGGCCCTTGCAGAGCCAGTCCCGTCAACCTCTTCCGCAAGAGGCGCAGGAAAGGCTCCACGCAAACGGCGTATAACTGACCGGACATGGGGCATCCCTGACGCACCCCCCTCCCAAAGCGAAGGGGCGCCGTCAAAGACCCGTTAACTTTAATCAGACACTCCGCGGCGGCGTACAGAAGTCGGATCCGGGCGACGAAATGCGTCCCGAACCCGAATGCGCGCAGAGTCCCGAAAAGATACTCGTGATCCACCCTGTCGAACGCCTTCTCCTGATCCAGGGAAAGGAAGGCGACCGACAGACCAGCCCTCTGGGAATGGTGGACCAGGTCCCGGACCAGGTGGATGTTGTCGTGGATGGACCGGCCCGGGACCGTGTAGGACTGGTCGGGGTGGATCATGTGGGCCAGCACGGTGCCAAGGCGAGCAGACATAGCCCTGGCGAAAATTTTGTAGTCCGTGCTGAGGAGGGAGACCGGGCGGCAGTTCTTAAGGCGGCGGAGATTGCCCTTCTTGGGCAGCAGGACGATGACTGCCCTGCGCCAAGAGAGGGGCATCTCCCCGGTCGCCAGACTTTCCCCCAGGACCCGCGCGTAGTCGTCCCCCAAGACGTCCCAGAACGCCCTGTGGAACTCCACGGTCAGCCCGTCCAGCCCCGGGGACTTGCCCCTCGAGAGCTGGCGCAGGGCGCCGGTCAGCTCCGCCAGGCTTAGCGGAGCTTCTAAATTCTCGGCGCCCTCCGGGCCGACCTTCGGCAGGTCCTCCCACAAAACTCTGCGCGCATCCTCGCTGGACGGATCCGAAGAGAACAGAGCCCCGTAATAGGCCCGGGCCTCCGCGCTGATGCCCTCCGGATCCGAGACCAGAGATCCGTCGTCGGCCAGCAGCCCCAAGAGCTGCTTACGGACCCCCCGTCTTTTTTCCAGCGAGTAGAAGAAGGGGGAGCCGCGGTCCAGGTCCCGCAGGAACTGGATCCGCAACCTCACGTACGCGCCTCGGGACCCGACCAGCTGCAGGTCCTTCAGCGCGCCCTTCTTCTCTTCGTACACCTTCCGCAGGGCCGGGTCTTCGACGACTTGACCGAGACGGGACTCCAGGTCGAGCACTTCTTTCTCCAATCGCCCGACCCGGGCCTCCCGCCTCTTGGTCGACCCCTTCGCGTACTCCTGACAGAAGACGCGGACGTGAGCCTTGCCCACGTCCCACCATAGCCTCAAGGAGGGGAAGCCTCCCCGCTTCCTTCTCCAGTCGGCCCAGAACCGGCGAAACGAATCCCGGAACCGCACGTCCTCCAGCAGCAGGTTGTTAAAATGCCAATACGCGGACCCCCCCCGCGCGCGCAGCGGAGCGAGCTCCGCCCACACCAGGTGGTGGTCCGTGCACGGCACCGGCCGCATGGAAGCCGCCGGAACGCAGGAGACGTACGCCCGGGAAATGTAAAGGCGGTCGATTCTGGACCTTCCTCCTCCAGACCTCACGCTCGTGAAGGCGCTGGAGTCGGGATGGAGATTTCGCCAGACGTCCACCAAGTCGAAGGACCCGACCAGGTCCTGCAACTTCTCCATCGCCGCCGGGCTTCGCGGGGGACCCGACCGGTCCCGCGCCTCGAGGGTACAATTGAAATCCCCCCCGAGGATGACGCACTCGCCCACGTCGATGGAGCCCAGAAGAGCGGACACTTCTCCGAAGAAGCGCACTTGCTGCGCACCGGTCTGGGGGGCGTACACATTCACTAAATGGAGCGGCACGCCTCCCAGGCGAACAGTGACCTGGAGCAAGCGGCCCGGCACGTGCTCCTTGACCCTCAAGATCTCCGGCTGAAAATGTAGGGCCAGCAAGACGGCCACCCCGCAGGAATTGTTGGAGAGGTGACTCATGCTGACCCCTCCTTGCCACTCCAGGAGCCACGTGGCCTCGTCTCCCGGAACGGTGTGGGTTTCTTGCAGGAAGCACACCGCATATTTCCCGTCCCGAAGGACCGAGAAGTTATTGAATCTACGGCACGCCTCCCTGCTGCCGTTGATGTTGAGGCTGGCTATGGTTATCTTCATCTCAGAAGCATAGTGCAACCTCTACCTAACGGGGGGGGGGAGGGAGCGCGGTCACTGACGACCGCCACTCCCTCAGCAGCCCAGTGTGGAACATCCTGAGCCGACGCAGCTCGGGCCGGTTAACTTCCTTGTCCGCGCCCATGATTTTAACGGCGGCGCGGACGGACCGGACGAGCAGCGCCAGCTCTGACCACTTGTCGAGGGCCAGCCGGATCTTATTATGACGACCCCGGCACGTGGCCATAAATTCCCGGAGTTTCCCTACGGGGATGAGGGGAGAGTCGGTGAAGGGCACGAGGGCGTCCATCGTCTCACTGCCGATGGACTCCAAATCGTCCTCAGTGCCCAACACCGAGTCCCCGTCCTCCTCCGGGAGGTCGTCACCGGCGGCCAACCCGTCCACCGCATGGGGTGCAGCGAACGGCTCGGCCGCACCGGCCGGCCCCGCCACGATCCCACCCCCAGGGTCAGGTGGCAGAGGAGTCCACCCTGGGCTCCTTCAGGGGCGCCGGGCCGGGAGGCGGCGGCGGTTCGGGGCCCCCCTCCGCCTCAGGCGCCGGAGAGACCGGAGAAACCGGGGAGAAATAAATCTAAGTTCCTCCAGCACGTCCGGCGCCAACGTCAGAGACGGAGTCAGGGGGCTTTCTGTCTCCCCGCCACCAACCTCCGACCCAGCGGGCTGGGGATTGTTGCACTCCTCCACCAGGTCGAGCAGTCCCTGGGAGATGTCCGGGTTGTAACGGGCGGGCTCAGTTTCGGCCTCTTTGGCCTCGTCCCGCCCCAGTCCCCAGGACGCCCAACCCGGCGAGGAGCAACGGTTCTGGTTTTTCCATGTTATTAATATTAAAATCTTCCGCGGGTTGTTCCGCGGCCCCCCCCACGGGCAGGGTCTCTTCCCCATCCCCGGGAGGCACAGGCCGGACAGACTTGTCTGTCTCACCCTCCCGAGGGACAGGAGACCCCTGCCGATCGCGCGCGATGGTGACGGTGGTGGGGTGGGGTGCAGCACCCGCGGCGGGCGACGACTCCCCTTTTGCGGAGGGACCTTCCTCCTCGCAGTCCTCCTCCTGGGGGTTGTGCCTCCTTTTTAACGTGTTGGGGCCCAGAGAGGGGGAGGCCTCCATGTCTGCCGGGGCCTCCCTCTCTGCCCCCTTCCGATGACTGGGTTTCTTGGGCCCCTCGGGCCCGAGCCCGGCCGCAGGTCTTGATTTCTCTGCCTCGGCAGTTGCGGTCACGGTCACGGGCCCGGGCACGAGGACCCCCCCAGTCTCACGCGTCCCCGTTAACTCCGCGATGAGCGCGGGGGTGAGTTCGGACAGTTCCGTTGTTTCCTCCACGAGGGGACCCGCCCTGAGGTGTTCCGTTTTTCGGAGCGCCTTCCTTCCCCTCGGACGCTCTCCCTCCCCCGCGCCGGAGGCCGTGATGGTGTTGGCCCCCGACGTCGACCGCGCATCTGTGGATTTAGACGCGCGGGTAGTATCAGGGGGAGGGGGGCGGCGGCGCCAGCCCTGGCCGCACTGGATGTCGTGGCGGCCTTGGAGGCGGGGCAGTTTTTGCGGACGTGCCCCACCCCCTTACAGGCGTAGCACCGCACGCCGTCCGAGGTCCAGAAGACGCGATGGGCGGTCCCCCCGTGGAGCACCGTGAACGCGCCGTCTAGGTCCTCCTCCCGCGCCAACCGGACGAAAAGCTGGCGCCGGAAGGAGAAGACGTGCCGGAGGCTGGCTTCCCGGAAGCCGAGCGGGATGGGTGTGATCCCCGACCTCACCTCCCCCAGTTGACGTAGGTGGGGGAGGAGGAGCTCACCCGGAACAAAGGGCGGGACGTTAGAGATTACAATTCTCTGCGCGGTGGCCTCAAGGGGGTCCACCGGCAGGAAGGTCCCGCCCACGGTGAGCCCCTTCTCAATGGCCAGGGATACTGCCCGCTCCGACCCCAGGAAGAACACAGCCTTGCCGTACATCTTAGAGGCGGCAACGATGGCTGAAGGGCCGACAACCCCAGCCATGGCTTTGACGCACGCCTCTATACTCATGTTGGGGTGAGTGTAGCTCTTGACCCCATTCTTCCTCGTAAGGAGGGTAAAAGGTGACGGGGTAACAGGAGGACTCTTGGCTGCGGCCGTGGCCGCGGCTGCCACGCTCGCATACGTCCTCGCTGCCCCCGCCACCGACGAAGATGTGCTCGCCATAATGGGTGGGTCTTTAAGGGCTACACTCACCCCAAGTCACAGGCCTGAAGGTGTTAATGGCCTTGGCTTTTGTTTTTTTTTTCCCCTGAGCAGAGGGAGCTGTTAATTTGAAGGCACACCTCTCCCTTTATTTGATGGGATTAGGAGAGGGGCCTTCTCCCCTCTGCTCAATGGGTTGTTATTAAGAAGTAAAAGAGGTGCCTCTCTAATAGAGAGAGAGGCAGAGAGAGACAAGAGACAAAGAGAGAGAGAGAGGGGGTGGGAAGGAGGGAAGCCGCAAGGGCAGGGTCGCCACTCAGGATGGTGGGTGGGTGGGTGTTGGCAGGGGGTGCACTCTCCGATGTAAATAAAAGTCTTTCTTGTCGGTGGTCTTCTGGTGGGGGGAGAAGATGTCTTCACCTGGGAAAGCTGAAGATGCCCAGGCTCAGTCCTGCACCAGGTCTTAACGATGCCCAATCAGGTTAATTGAATTGGGGACTTCACCTAGGCAGCTCCAGCTGTCCAAGGTCAGGCAATGGGAAGGGGTGTTTATTAGTGGTGTGTGCGGCCTAGTTCTTTCAAAAGCCACACACACACACACCCCTTGGATCTTCCGGCCCTCTTCTTTTCTTCTTTCCTCCCCCCACCTACAAAAAACAAAGTCTCTGGGAGAGTGCCCCAGAATAACACCCACCTGTAGCTGATGTTTTCTTCCTCCCTCCTTCCAAGCAGATGATGGTTGCTGGTGTTGTTTTCTCCCCTCTCTCCCTCTCCTAAAATGGAGGCCAATTGGGGAGGCAGTATAGAAAGGCCTCTCCTCCTTTGGTGTTGTTGTTCTTGGCCTTCCTTTCTCCTTCTCCTTCTCCTCTCCTGTCCTGTCCTGTCCTCTCTCTCCAGGTACATCAGTTGTAGTTGTGGATGTGTTGGTGGTGGTCTGCAGTCTGGTTGTTCCTCCTCCTCTCCCTGGTCAAGGAGACCACCACTCTGCTGCTGATGCTGCTGCTGCTCTCCTCACTCTCCTTCTGCTGGCTGATGAGGCAGCCAATCCAAACTCACAGCACTCTCTGCTGACTTGCACTCAGTTATGGGTTCTTTTACATTGACCTGAGAGGGCAGACGGGTCCCTTATTAGATTTATCATCTCATCCGAAAGACGGCACCTGCGACAGTGCAGCGCTCCGTCAGTACTGTACTGGAGTGTCAGCCTAGATTTTGTACTCAGGTCTCATGGAGTGGGGCTTCAACCTGCAACCTTCTGACTCAGAGGCAAGAGTGCTACCACTAAGCCATGCCTAACATCTAAATAAGTAGCATGTTTTGCTAATGGGCTGCATAGATTTTACTTTCCCATTTGCTCCCATCTTTTCCAGAAGGTTCTGACTCGATCAGTCCCACAAGAACCAGCTGCCCCCTGCTAACTCACTCAAGTTGGGAACTGTGATCTGGATAGTGACTGTGGGCTTGCTATTAGGCTCTGGAGAGAATCATAGATAGTTGAATGGGTATGTTAGCATGGTGGTTATGGTACTGCACTAGGAACCCAGAGGTTATGAGTTCACCACCATGGCAAGTTGAGAAATTGTTCATAATTTGTGGGGCGGCACCAGAAAATGGCCATAGATGCTGCCGGATTGTCGTATAAAACCCAACTGGTTCACTAATGTTCTTCAGGAAATGGAACCTGACTCCCTTGCTTGGTCTGGCCTACTTGTAACTCCAGTCCCACTCTGTGCAGTGACTCTTTATGCCCTCAGGGCATCTGAGGATGGGCAATAAATGCAACGCAAACAACACCATTAAAAAAAAAGTCCAATCATAGCTTCATCCCACATCCACAAACATGCACTTTCTGGCAAAACAAACCCTGGATATTAACCAGGTGTGAGATCCTTGGCTGGTCTCCCATCCAGAGCGCAGCGATACTGAGATCAGTTGGTGGTGGGCCTTCTTCTTGAAGCGCTGCAGTCCGTGTGGTGAAGGTGCTCTCACAGTGCTGTTAGGTAGGGAGTTCCAGAATTTTGACCCAGCGACAATGATGAAATGGCAATATGTGTCCAAGTCAGGACGGTGTTTGACTTGTGCGCCCGCTGCCCTTGTCCTTCTAGCTGGTGCAGGTCACAGGTTTGGGTGGTGCTGCCGAAGAGGCCTTGGCGAGTTGCTGCAATGCATCTTGTAGGTAGTACACACTGCAGCCATGGTGCGCCGGTGGTGGAGGGAGTAGATGTTTAAGCTGGTGGATGGGCTGCTGATCGAGCAGACTGCTTTGTCCTGGATGGTGCTGAGCTTCTTGAGTGCTGTTGCAGCTGCACCCATCCAGGCAAGTGGAGAGTATTCCATCACATTCCTGACTTGTGCACTGTAGGTGGTGGAGAGACCTTGGGGACACAGGAGGTGAGCAACTCACCTCAGAATACCCTGCCCCTGATGTGAGGTCCTGGCGGTTTGGAAAAGGTTGTTATAGAAACATTGAAAAATAGGAGCAGGAGTCGGCCATTCGAGCCTGCTCCACCATTCAATATGATCATGGCTGATCCTCTATCTCAATACCATATTCCCGCTCTCTCCCCATACCCCTCGACGCCTTTAGTGTCTAGAAATCTATCTATCTCCTTAAATATAAGAAGTCGCACAACACCAGGTTATAGTCCAACAGATTTATTTAAAATTACAAGCTTTCGGAGCTGTCGCTCCTTCTTCAGGTAGGGTAGCTGTGAGAGAATCTCCCAGAATTCACAATATAAACACAGAAAAAATGTATTCAAATCTTTCCCTACATCAAAGACACACTAAGAGCACAGCCAAGACAATGAGATGTGTCCCAGGGGGTCCAACGTGTCAAAACACCTGCTGGCCGCATATCCTCTCCATTTGGGTTTGGTTCTTGTGTTAGTTTTTTTTTTAAAAACCTGGAAAGACCGGCCATGATGTCAAGTCACGTTCTGTATCGTGACATGAACCCGATATCGCGATTGAGGCCATCCTCATGAGTGCGGAACTTGGCTATCAGTTTCTGCTCTTTGATTTTGCGCTGTCGTGTATCCCGAAGGCCGCCTTGGAGAACGCTTACCCGCAGATCCGAGGCTGAATGCCCCTGACTGCTGAAGTGTTCCCCGACTGGGAGGCAACCCTCCTGCCTGGCGATTGTTGCGCGGTGTCCGTTCATATGTTGTCTCAGTGTCTGCATGGTCTCGCCGATGTACCATGCTCTGGGGCATCCTTTACTGCAACGTATCAGGTAGACAACGTTGGCCGAGTCACATGAGTATGTACCATGTACCTGGTGGGTAGTGTCCTCACGTGTGATGATGGTATCTGTGTCCATGATCTGGCATGTCTTGCAGAGGTTGCCATGGCAGGGTTGTGTGGTGTCGTGGTTGCTGTTCTCCTGAAAGATGGGTAATCTGCTGCGAACGATGGTACTTTTGAGGTTAGGCGGCTGCTTGAAGGCGAGTAGTGGAGGCGTGGGGATGGCCTTAGCAAGGTGTTCGTCGTCATCGATGACATGTTGAAGGCTGCGAAGACCATATATATTCAGTGACTTGGCCTCCACAGCCTTCTGTGGTCGAGAATTCCACAGGTTCACCACCCTCTGAGTGAAGACATTTCTCCTCATCTCAGTCCTAAATGTCCTACCCCATATCCTGAGACTGTGACCCCTCGTTCTAGACCCTCCAGCCAGGGGAAACATCCTCCCTGCATCCAGTCTGTCTAGCCCTGTCAGAATTTTATATGTTTCAATGAGCAGCTGCCTAATTGTTATCAGTACTGCAGTGGGAGTGTCAGCTTAAGTTATGTGCTGAAGTCTCTGAAGTGGGAGTTTGAACCCACAATCTTCTGGCTCACAGGCACGAGTGCTACCCACTGAGCCACAGCTAAGATTGAAAGGTTATCTGGGGTAACATTACGAATTTGTGCTCCTGGGGCTGAGCTTGACTGCTGGGAGCACATTTTAGAAATTTGGGTGCAGGCTCCCCGGAATTTTCCATCCATCGTGAACTGAAAATCCTGGGAAGGGCACATTGGAATTATCATTATAAGCTCCAGGCGGTCGAAACTCCAGCAAGAGGAGTGTAAATTCCTAAAGTTACCCCTCAAACATAACCCTGAGTGGTTCATGAATACTAAACTTGGGTACTGCGGTGTTAGAGAGTGGGAAGAGTTGAACAGTATGGTGTAATAGAGTTGGATAAACATGATGATCATAAAGTAACATTGAAATACTCAAAGGTGCTAGGGTATTGCAAGGCAAGACAATGTACACTGAAAGCCAATTCGGTGTATGCTCCTTCCTTAAAACACTTGAAGCAAGCAGCAAAGGAACCACTAATTCCACTCCAAAGGAACTGAAAACTTTCTCTGTTCAAAGCTCGTTCCATTTCCTACCTGAGTCTGTTTATGAGGCACTATATTCACAATCAGGATATGGGCTTGGTCCACTAATTTATTGATCTAGATGTGGAGATGCCGGCGTTGGACTGGGGTGGACAAAAATGAGAAGTCGCACAACACCAGGTTATAGTCCAACAGATTTATTTAAAATTACAAGCTTTCGGAGCTGTCGCCCCTTCCTCAGGTAGAGTTACTGTGAGACAATCTACCAGAATTCACAGAATATAAACACAGAGAAAGTGCGATTCAATCTTTCCCTACACCAGGGATAAGTCCCCTGCTCTTCTTCGAAACAGTGCCGTGGGATCTTTTACATCCACCTGAGAGAGCAGACGGGGCCTCGGTTTAACGTCTCATCCGAAAGTTATAAGCATCACAAAGCTCGAGCATTCGCACATGATGATGTGAAAAAGACTCTGAAACACCACGGAATTGGTTACCAGCCAGTTTTCACACCCAGACTAAAACGCTTGTAAAAAGCGCTTCACACATCGGCTTTAGCGAGGCAGTGCAGCAATTACATGAATAAATCCAGACTTTTGCAATTCATTAAAATGTTATATTAATTTAACAGCAATTCATTGAAAAGATAGAGCTATCATTGGAAAAGATAGAAAAGGAAGTTTATTCTGTTAAATGTTTTATTCCTTTATCAGTTATTCACTTAAGTGGGCTTGACTGTAGTAGGCGTATAGGAGTAGTAGCAACCAGTTCACTGCCAGAGGAAATTCAACCTCAAGGGGCATCACGTTTAATAATATTCTTTTGAAGTGCAGTCACCGATGTAATGTAGGAAAATGCGGCAGATAATTTGTGCACAGAAAGCGCCCACAAACAGCAATGTGATAATGACCAGATCATCTGTTTTTTAGATGCTGATTGAGGGATAAATATTGGTTAGGGCACTGGGGATAACTCCACTGCTCTTCTTCAAAATAGTGCCCGTGGGATCTTTTACATCCACCTGAGAGGGCAGACGGGGCCTCGGTTTAACGTCTCATCCGAAATTTGGCACCTCCGACAGTGCAGCGCTCCCTCAGTACTGCACTGGGAGTGTCAGCCTAGATTTTTGTGCTCAAGCCTCTGGAGTGGGACTCGAACCCACAACCTCCTGACTTGAGAGTGCTACCCACTAAGCCATGGTTGAAAATTGCCACCATCTGTTTCCTATTTTGTCTGGTTTTATGTGCAATTGAAGAAATTCAACATTTTCCTTGATGAAGAAACTGAAGATATATCTCCATTAAACTTCTTTCAAAAATGGCCGACCTCCTGTGCCATTCTGTAGCTATATCTAACACTGACCTGTCGGTTCAAAGCTACTCCCCCACGTAACACTAAAGGCACATTCTGAGGCCAAAATTAGGTCAATTACCATTGCTGATGAAGGTTCTCTTAACAGGTGCCAGGATATCCAGGTGAGAAAAAAACCCAGAATTATTGGCTTTTTTCCCTGTTTTAACACAATTTTTTTTTTTAAATATTGTTTCGCTGAGATTGTTTTATCAATCTTACATCTGAGCCAATCATGAGCAAGTGGCAGACGAACTTTGGATGCATTCCAAACCGATGCACTCGTGTGAGCCGTGACACTTCATGACATTACAATATGTTAGAAGCATGGAGGGGGGGGTTAAACTGGGCTGTGTAGCTTCCATTACTTTCTTGCATTTGAACTCTATGCCTCTATTTATAAAGCCAAGGATCCCATATGCCTTTTTAACAGCCTCCTCAACTTATCCTGCCACCTTCAAAGATTTGTGAACTTGCACTCCCAGGTCACGCTGTTCCTGCACCCCCTTTTAAATTGTACCATTTCATTTATAGGGAGGACCTTTCCCCTGGTTGGGAAGTCTAGAACCAGGGGTCATAGTCTCAGAATACGGGGTTGGCCATTTAGGACTGCAATGAGGAGAAATTTCTTCACTCAGAGGATTGTGAATCTTTGGAATTCTCTACCCCAGAGGGCTGTGGATGCTCAGTCATTGAGGATATTCAAGACAGAGATCGATAGATTTTTGAATATTAAGGGAATCAAGGATATGGGGATAGTTCAGGAAAGTGGAGATGAGGTAGAAGATCAGCCATGATCTTATTGAATGGCGGAGCAGGCTCGAGGGACCAAATGGCTGACTCCTGCTCCTATTTCTTATGTTCTTATGTTCTTATATTGCCTCTCCTCGTTAGCGATTTAACAGTTGTTAAGCAAGTGCAGAGCCAGGGAAAATGTGGTGGCGGGGAGGAAAGAACGAAGGGAAAGGTCTTGACAAAAATGTAAAAAGGGATGAACTGAAGTGTGTTGCACTGATTGTTACAGGTTGCAGGTTTGTTGGGAGATGGGAGTGCTGTGAATTCAGCAGTTGATGAGGCTATCAGTGGTGCAGCTGTTACTTGATGCCATTTGATGGCATTTGAAAATTGTTCTTCACTTGACAATTCTCGTCAGCTCATCGTCAGCTCAGCTTGCACTGCATTCTGGTACGAGGAGCCATACACCTCGCATTCACCTCATCGGCAACATCCTCCTACTGGCTTTGCATCAGGTGCCTGGAAGGCTTCTTGCCCCTGGGGGACAGAATGTCCTTCACCTTGTCTACTTCCTGAAGCATGTCAGTTTCAGCTATGGCTTAGTTGGTAGCACTCTCGCCTGTGAGTCAGAATGTTGTTGGATCAAGTCCAACTCCAGAGACCTGACACTCCAATGTAGTGCTGAGCGAGCGCTGTACTGCCGGAGGTGCCATCTTTCGGATGAGACGTTAAACCGAGGCCCCGCCTGCTCTCTCAAATGGACGTAAAAGATCCCATGGCACTACTCAAAGAAGAGCAAGGGAGTTTCACCCAGTGTCCTGGCCAACATTTATCCTTCAACCAATCACGTAAAACAGATTACATCATTTATTTCATTGCTGTCTGTGGGGGCTTGCTGTGCACAAATTGGCTGAATTTCCTATATTACAGCAGCGGCTACACTTCAAAAATCCTTAATTGGTGGAAATCATCTCGGGAGGCTTCCTGAGGTCATGCAAGGCTCTAAAACAATGCAAGTGCAATTTTAAGGCCTCCAGTGCAGCCTCTGAGTACCTTGCTGCCGGCTCTCTGCCAGTTTCTGCTATTTCACCTCATAGAGTCAATTTCATCCTGATTTGCAGCGACAATGACCCTCCCCTTTAAGAGGTGCTGGCTGCCTTTAAGAAGCATAATGCTCTTCCCAATATTGGGGCCCCTCCCCATGCGGGCAGCCAATGACCAGCACGGGTAGCACTGCCTGCACCAAGAAATCATGTAAATCAGCAGACAGCACGCATTTAATGCACTGCCTGCATTGCAATCAACAGGCGCGGATCATCGCAGACCAAGATGCCACGCCTGTTCTCCTGCAGTAAACAATTTCACCTTCAAAGACATTTATACATCAAGCTGAAAGAGATAAAATATCTATTAATTGGAATTCTTCAACAGGAGAAATAAACATTATTCTAACAGTAATGTTCTAACTCTCAGATTTCACAGTCAAACGTGCCATCGCAAACACCACCCAAACCAGCCCAAGTACCATCGCAAGCACCACCCAAACCAGCCCAACAAGTACCATCGCAAGCACCACCCAAACCAGCCCAACAAGTACCATCGCAAGCACCACCCAAACCAGCCCAAGTACCATCGCAAGCACCACCCAAACCAGCCCAAGTACCATCGCAAGCAGCACCCAAACCAGCCCAAGTACCATCGCAAGCACCACCCAAACCAGCCCCAGTACCATCGCAAGCACCACCCAAACCAGCCCAAGTACCATCGCAAGCACCACCCAAACCAGCCCAAGTACCATCGCAAGCACCACCCAAACCAGCCCAAGTACCATCGCAAGCACCACCCAAACCAGCCCAACAAGTACCATCACAAGCACCACCCAAACCAGCCCAAGTACCATCGCAAGCACCACCCAAACCAGGCCAACTAGTACCATCGCAAGCTCCACCCAAACCAGGCCAACTAGTACCATCGCAAGCTCCACCCAAACCAGCCCAACTAGTACCATCGCAAGCACCACCCAAACCAGCCCAAGTACCATCGCAAGCACCACCCAAACCAGCCCAAGTACCAGCGCAAGCACCACCCAAACCAGCCCTAGTACCATCGCAAGCACCACCCAAACCAGCCCAAGTACCATCGCAAGCTCCACCCAAACCAGCCCAACAAGTACCATCGCAAGCTCCACCCAAACCAGCCCAAGTACCATAGCAAGCACCACCCACACCCGCACAACAAGTACCATCGCAAGCACCACCCAAACCAGCCCAACAAGTACCATCGCAAGCACCACCCAAACCAGCCCAAGTACCATCGCAAGCTCCACCCAAACGAGCCCAACAAGTACCATCGCAAGCTCCACCCAAACCAGCCCAAGTACCATCGCAAGCACCACCCAAACCAGCTCAAGTACCATCGCAAGCACCACACAAACCAGCCCAAATACCATCGCAAGCACCACACAAACCAGCCCTAGTACCATTGCAAGCACCACCCAAACCAGCCCAAGTACCATCGCAAGCACCACCCAAACCAGGCCAACTAGTACCATCGCAAACTCCACCCAAACCAGGCCAACTAGTACCATCGCAAGCTCCACCCAAACCAGCCCCAGTACCATCACAAGCACCACCCAAACAAGCCCAAGTACCATCGCAAGCTCCACCCAAACCAGCCCCAGTACCATCACAAGCACCACCCAAACAAGCCCAAGTACCATCGCAAGCTCCACCCAAACCAGCCCCAGTACCATCACAAGCACCACCCAAACCAGGCCAACTAGTACCATCGCAAGCACCACCCAAACCAGCCCAAGTACCATCGCAAGCACCACCCAAACCAGCCCAAGTACCATCGCAAGCACCACCCAAACCAGCCCAAGTACCATCGCAAGCACCACCCAAACCAGCCCAAGTACCATCGCAAGCACCACCCAAACCAGCCCAAGTACCATCGCAAGCACCACCCAAACCAGCCCAAGTACCATCACAAGCACCACCCAAACCAGCCCAGTTACCATCGCAAGCACCACCCAAACCAGCCCAAGTACCATCGCAAGCACCACCCAAACCAGCCCAACAAGTACCATCGCAAGCACCACCCAAACCAGCCCAAGTACCATCGCAAGCACCACCCAAACCAGCCCAACAAGTACCATCGCAAGCAGCACCCAAACCAGCCCAAGTACCATCGCAAGCACCACCCAAACCAGCCCAAGTACCATCGCAAGCACCACCCAAACCAGCTCAAGTACCATCGCAAGCTCCACCCAAACCAGCCCAACAAGTACCATCGCAAGCTCCACCCAAACCAGCCCAACAAGTACCATCGCAAGCACCATCCAAACCAGCTCAAGTACCATCGCAAGCTCCACCCAAAACAGCCCAACAAGTACCATCGCAAGCACCACCCAAACCAGCCCAAGTACCACCGCAAGCACCACCCAAACCAGCTCAAGTACCATCGCAAGCACCACCCAAACCAGCTCAAGTACCATCACAAGCTCCACCCAAACCAGCCCAACAAGTACCATCGCAAGCTCCACCCAAACCAGCCCAACAAGTACCATCGCAAGCTCCACCAAACCAGCCCAAGAAGTACCAGCGCAAGCACCACCCACACCAGCCCAAGTACCACCGCAAGCACCACCCAAACCAGCCCTGTTACCATTGCAAACACCACCCAAACCAGCCCAAGTACCATCGCAAGCACCACCCAAACCAGGCCAAGTACCATCGCAAGCTCCACCCAAACCAGCCCAAGTACCATCGCAAGCACCACCCAAACCAGCCCCAGTACCATCGCAAGCACCACCCAAACCAGCCCAACAAGTACCATCGCAAGCACCACCCAAACCAGCCCAAGTACCATCGCAAGCACCACCCAAACCACCCCTAGTACCATCGCAAGCACCACCCAAACCAGCCCAAGTACCATCGCAAGCACCACCCAAACCAGCCCAAGTACCATCGCAAGCACCACCCAAACCAGGCCGAATAGTACCATCGCAAACTCCACCCAAACCAGGCCAACTAGTACCATCGCAAGCTCCACCCAAACCAGCCCAACTAGTACCATCGCAAGCTCCACCCAAACCAGCCCAACTAGTACCATCGCAAGCACCACCCAAACCAGCCCAAGTACCATCACAAGCACCACCCAAACCAGCCCAAGTACCACCGCAAGCACCACCCAAACCAGCCCAACTAGTACCATCGCAAGCACCACCCAAACCAGCTCAAGTACCATCGCAAGCACCACCCAAACCAGCCCAACTAGTACCATCGCAAGCACCACCCAAACCAGCCTCAAGTACCATCGCAAGCACCACCCAAACCAGCCCAAGTACCATCGCAAGCACCACCCAAACCAGCCCAAGTACCATCGCAAGCACCACCCAAACCAGCCCAAGTACCATCGCAAGCACCACCCAAACCAGCCCCAGTACCATCGCAAGCACCACCCAAACCAGCCCAAGTACCATCGCAAGCACCACCCAAACCAGCCCAATTACCATCGCAAGCACCACCCAAACCAGCCCAAGTACCATCGCAAGCACCACCCAAACCAGCCCAAGTACCATCGCAAGCACCACCCAAACCAGCACAAGTGCCAGCGCAAGCACCACCCAAACCAGCCCAAGTACCATCGCAAGCACCACCCAAACCAGCCCAAGTACCATCGCAAGCACCACCCAAACCAGCCCAAGTACCAGCGCAAGCACCACCCAAACCAGCCCAAGTACCATCGCAAGCACCACCCAAACCAGCCCAAGTACCATCGCAAGCACCACCCAAACCAGCCCAACAAGTACCATCGCAAGCACCACACAAACCAGCCCAAGTAACATTGCCAGCAGCACCCAAACCAGCCCAACAAGTACCATCGCAAGCACCACCCAAACCAGCCCAAGTACCATCGCAAGCACCACCCAAACCAGCCCCAGTACCACCGCAAGCACCACACAAACCAGCCCAACCAGTACCATCACAAGCACCACCCAAACCAGCCCAACAAGTACCATCGCAAGCACCACCCAAACCAGCCCAAGTACCATCGCAAGCACCACTCAAACCAGCCCAACAACTACCATCGCAAGCACCAACCAAACCAGCCCAAGTACCATCGCAAGCACCAGCCAAACCAGCCCAACAAGTACCATCGCAAGCACCACCCAAACCAGCCCAAGTACCATCGCAAGCACCACGCAAACCAGCCCAAGTACCATCGCAAGCTCCACCCAAACCAGCCCAACAAGTACCATCGCAAGCACCACCCAAACCAGCCCAACAAGTACCATCGCAAGCACCACCCAAACCAGCCCAAGTACCATCGCAAGCACCACCCAAACCAGCCCAAGTACCATCGCAAGCACCACCCAAACCAGCCCAAGTACCATCGCAAGCACCACCCAAACCAGCCCCAAGTACCATCGCAAGCACCACCCAAACCAGCCCAAGTACCATCGCAAGCACCACCCAAACCAGCCCAAGTACCATCGCAAGCACCACCCAAACCAGCCCAAGTACCATCGCAAGCACCACCCAAACCAGCCCAACAAGCACCAGCGCAGGTAACACCGGACCCAACCCAACAAGGACCAGCGCAGGCACCACCAAACCAACCAGTACCACACCCACCACCTCCAGTACCATAGTACCTACGACAGCAACCACCAAACAGATCATGACTGCAGCTGCCACAACTCGACCTACAACTGCGGAACCTACCACCATAATATCTGCAACAACAAAAGCCACAGGTATTTACTTAATCTTATTCGTTCATGCTTTGTCTCAATAAATACAGTTCCAAAATATTTTATTTCTGTGTTCTACTGTTGTAAATTTTAGAATTTTTTAATACTGTAGGGTAATTTTATGGAACTGCATGCAGCTAACCTCATACAGGTGCTCGGTTATCATTGGGCAGTAGATGTGCAGGAAGTATAATGTTGGCAAAAGGCCCGAATCATTTTGTGCTGAGGCAGCGTTTTAATAGGCATGGCAATCTGCCGACAATGAATGAGCACCTGCTGGCCGATCAGTGAGCGAGGGGGCGGTGGGAAATCCAGATGTTCCCCCACGGAACAGAGAAGGATGATTTGTAATGAAAGGCCACAGAGGATCTGGCAGTAGGTGGGATGATTTTTTTTTGGCTCCCACGAAAATAATTGTAGAAGCTAGCTTTAAACATTTTGGCGCGGCTTCCAGAGACTCTTTCAGGGCAAATACTTTGGACATGGCATCTTCAATTAAATTCAAAGGAGCGCACAAACAGGTCCTCCGTCATCCAGTTTGTCCTCCAATATCCAGTTTGTTCTCCAATATCCAGTTTGTTCTCCAATATCCAGTTTGTCCTCCAATATCCAATTTGTTCTCCATTATCCAGTTTGTTCTCCAATATCCAGTTTGACCTCCAATATCCAGTTTGTTCTCCAATATCCAGTTTGTTCTCCATTATCCAGTTTGTTCTCCAATATCCAGTTTGTCCTCCAGTATCCAGTTTGTTCACCAATATCCAGTTTGTCCTCCAGTATCTAGTTTGACCTCCAATATCCAGTTTGTCCTCCAATATCCAGTTTGTTCTCCAATATCCAGTTTGTTCTCCAATATCCAGTTTGTCCTCCAATATCCAGTTTGTTCTCCATTATCCAGTTTGTTCTCCAATATCCAGTTTGACCTCCAATATCCAGTTTGTTCTCCAATATCCAGTTTGTTCTCCATTATCCAGTTTGTTCTCCAATATCCAGTTTGTCCTCCAGTATCTAGTTTGACCTCCAATATCCAGTTTGTCCTCCAATATCCAGTTTGTTCTCCATTATCCAGTTTGTTCTCCAATATCCAGTTTGACCTCCAATATCCAGTTTGTTCTCCAATATCCAGTTTGTTCTCCATTATCCAGTTTGTTCTCCAATATCCAGTTTGTCCTCCAGTATCTAGTTTGACCTCCAATATCCAGTTTGTTCTCCAATATCCAGTTTGTTCACCAATATCCAGTTTGTTCTCCAATATCTAGTTTGACCTCCAATATCCAGTTTGTTCTCCAATATCTAGTTTGACCTCCAATATCCAGTTTGTTCTCCAATATCCAGTTTGTCCTCCAGTATCCAGTTTGTTCTCCAATATCTAGTTTGACCTCCAATATCCAGTTTGTTCTCCATTATCCAGTTTGTTCTCCAATATCCAGTTTGTCCTCCAGTATCCAGTTTGTTCTCCAGTATCCAGTTTGTTCTCCAATATCCAGTTTGTCCTCCATTATCCAGTTTGTTCTCCATTATCCAGTTTGTTCTCCAATATCCAGTTTGTTCTCCAATATCCAGTTTGTCCTCCAATATCCAGTTTGTTCTCCAATATCCAGTTTGTTCTCCAATATCCAGTTTTTTCTCCATTATCCAGTTTGTTCTCCAATATCCAGTTTGTTCTCCAATATCCAGTTTGACCTCCAATATCCAGTTTGTTCACCAATATCCAGTTTTTTCTCCAATATCCAGTTTGACCTCCAATATCCAGTTTGTTCTCCAATATCCAGTTTGTCCTCCAATATCCAGTTTGTTCTCCAATATCCAGTTTGTTCTCCAATATCCAGTTTGTTCTCCAATATCCAGTTTGTTCTCCAATATCCAGTTTGTCCTCCAATATCCAGTTTGGCCTCCAAAATCCAGTTTGTCCTCCAATATCCAGTTTGTTCTCCAATATCCAGTTTGTCCTCCAATATCCACTTTGTCCTCCAATATCCAGTTTGACCTCCAAAATCCAGTTTGTCCTCCAATATCCAGTTTGTTCTCCATTATCCAGTTTGTTCTCCAATATGCAGTTTGTCCTCCAATATCCAGTTTGTTCCCCAAAATCCAGTTTGTTCTCCAATATCCAGTTTGTCCTCCAATATCCAGTTTGTCCTCCAATATCCAGTTTGTTCTCCAATATCCAGTTTGTTCTCCAATATCCAGTTTGTCCTCCAATATCCAGTTTGACCTCCAAAATCCAGTTTGTCCTCCAATATCCTGTTTTTTCTCCAATATCCAGTTTGTCCTCCAATATACAGTTTGTTCTCAAATATCCAGTTTGTCCTCCAATATCCAGTTTTTTCTCCAATATCCAGTTTGACCTGCAATATCCAGTTTGTTCTCCAATATCCAGTTTGTCCTCCAATATCCAGTTTGTTCTGCAATATCCAGTTTGGCCTCCAAAATCCAGTTTGTCCTCCAATATCCAGTTTGTTCTCCAATATCCAGTTTGTTCTCCAATATCCAGTTTGTCCTCCAATATCCAGTTTGACCTCCAAAATCCAGTTTGTCCTCCAATATCCTGTTTTTTCTCCATTATCCAGTTTGTTCTCCAATATCCAGTTTGTCCTCCAATATCCAGTTTTTTCTCCATTATCCAGTTTGACCTCCAATATCCAGTTTGTCCTCCAATATCCAGTTTGTTCTCCAAAATCCAGTTTGTTCTCCAATATCCAGTTTGTCCTCCAATATCCAGTTTGTTCTCCAATATCCAGTTTGTCCTCCAATATCAAGTTTGTCCTCCAATATCCCGTTTGTTCTCCAATATCCAGTTTAACATCCAATGTCCAGTTTGACCTCCATTATCCAGTTTGTTCTCCAATATCCAGTTTGTTCTCCAATATCCAGTTTTTTCTCCATTAACCAGTTTGTTCTCCGATATCCAGTTTCTCCTCCAATATCCAGTTTCTTCTCCAATATCCAGTTTGTTCTCCAATATCCAGTTTGTTCTCCAATATCCAGTTTGTCCTCCAATATCCAGTTTTTTCTCCAATATCCAGTTTGTGCTCCAATATCCAGTTTGACCTCCAATATCCAGTTTGTCCTCCAATATCCAGTTTGTTCTCCAATATCCAGTTTGTCCTCCAATATCCAGTTTGTTCTCCAATATCCAGTTTGTCCTCCAATATCCAGTTTGTCCTCCAATATCCAGTTTGTTCTGCAATATCCAGTTTGTCCTCCAATATCCAGTTTGTTCTGCAATATCCAGTTTGTCCTCCAATATCCAGTTTGTCCTCCAATATCCAGTTTGTTCTGCAATATCCAGTTTGTCCTCCAATATCAAGTTTGTTCTCCAATATCCAGTTTCTCCTCCAATATCCAGTATGTTCTCCAATATCCAGTTTGTGCTCCAATATCCAGTTTGACCTCCAATATCCAGTTTGTTCTCCAATATCCAGTTTGACCTCTATTATCCAGTTTGTCCTCCAATATCAAGTTTGTTCTCCAATATCCAGCTTGTCCTCCAATATCCAGTTTGTTCTCCAATATCCAGTTTTTCCTCCAATATCCAGTATGTTCTCCAATATCCAGTTTGTGCTCCAATATCCAGTTTGACCTCCAATATCCAGTTTGTTCTCCAATATCCAGTTTGACCTCTATTATCCAGTTTGTCCTCCGATATCCAGTTTGTTCTCCAATATCAAGTTTGTTATCCAATATCCATTTTGTCCTCCAATATCCAGTTTCTTCTCCAATATCCAGTTTCTTCTCCAATATTCAGTTTGTTCTCCAATATCCAGTTTGTCCTCTATTATCCAGTTTGTCCTCCAATATTCAGTTTGACCTCCAATATCCAGTTTGTTCTCCAATATCCAGTTTGTTCTCCAATATCCAGTTTGTCCTCTATTATCCAGTTTGTCCTCCAATATTCAGTTTGACCTCCAATATCCAGTTTGTCCTCCAATATCCAGTTTGTCCTCCAATATCCAGTTTGTTCTCCAATATCCAGTTTCTCCTCCAATATCCAGTTTGTTCTCCAATATCCAGTTTGTCCTCCAATATCCAGTTTGTCCTCCAATATCCAGTTTGTTCTCCAATATCCAGTTTGACCTCCAATATCCAGTTTGTTCACCAATATCCAGTTTTTTCTCCAATATCCAGTTTGACCTCCAATATCCAGTTTGTTCACCAATATCCAGTTTTTTCTCCAATATCCAGTTTGACCTCCAATATCCAGTTTGTTCACCAATATCCAATTTTTTCTCCAATATCCAGTTTGACCTCCAATATCCAGTTTGTTCACCAATATCCAGTTTTTTCTCCAATATCCAGTTTGACCTCCAATATCCAGTTTGTTCTCCAATAAAACAGTTTGTCCTCCAATATCCAGTTTGTTCTCCAATATCCAGTTTGTCCTCCAATATCCAGTTTGTCCTCCAATATCCAGTTTCTCCTCCAATATCCAGTTTGTTCTCCAATATCCAGTTTGTCCTCCAATATCCAGTTTGTTCTCCAATATCCAGTTTGTCCTCCAATATCCAGTTTGTCCTCCAATATCCAGTTTGACCTCCAAAATCCAGTTTGTCCTCCAATATCCAGTTTGTTCTCCATTATCCAGTTTGTTCTCCAATATCCAGTTTGTCCTCCAATATCCAGTTTGTTCTCCAAAATCCAGTTTGTTCTCCAATATCCAGTTTGTCCTCCAATATCCAGTTTGTCCTCCAATATCCAGTTTGTTCTCCAATATCCAGTTTGTTCTCCAATATCCAGTTTGCCCTCCAATATCCAGTTTGACCTCCAAAATCCAGTTTGTCCTCCAATATCCTGTTTTTTCTCCAATATCCAGTTTGTCCTCCAATATACAGTTTGTTCTCAAATATCCAGTTTGTCCTCCAATATCCAGTTTTTTCTCCAATATCCAGTTTGACCTGCAATATCCAGTTTGTTCTCCAATATGCAGTTTGTCCTCCAATATCCAGTTTGTTCTGCAATATCCAGTTTGTCCTCCAATATCCAGTTTGTCCTCCAATATCCAGTTTGGCCTCCAAAATCCAGTTTGTCCTCCAATATCCAGTTTGTTCTCCAATATCCAGTTTGTTCTCCAATATCCAGTTTGTCCTCCAATATCCAGTTTGACCTCCAAAATCCAGTTTGTCCTCCAATATCCTGTTTTTTCTCCATTATCCAGTTTGTTCTCCAATATCCAGTTTGTTCTCCAATATCCAGTTTTTTCTCCATTATCCAGTTTGACCTCCAATATCCAGTTTGTCCTCCAATATCCAGTTTGTTCTCCAAAATCCAGTTTGTTCTCCAATATCCAGTTTGTCCTCCAATATCCAGTTTGTCCTCCAATATCAAGTTTGTCCTCCAATATCCCGTTTGTTCTCCAATATCCAGTTTAACCTCCAATGTCCAGTTTGACCTCCATTATCCAGTTTGTTCTCCAATATCCAGTTTGTTCTCCAATATCCAGTTTTTTCTCCATTAACCAGTTTGTTCTCCGATATCCAGTTTCTCCTCCAATATCCAGTTTCTTCTCCAATATCCAGTTTGTTCTCCAATATCCAGTTTGTTCTCCAATATCCAGTTTGTCCTCCAATATCCAGTTTTTTCTCCAATATCCAGTTTGTCCTCCAATATCAAGTTTGTCCTCCAATATCCAGTTTGTCCTCCAATATACAGTTTGTTCTCCAATATCCAGTTTGTGCTCCAATATCCAGTTTGACCTCCAATATCCAGTTTGTCCTCCAATATCCAGTTTGTTCTCCAATATCCAGTTTGTCCTCCAATATCCAGTTTGTTCTCCAATATCCAGTTTGTCCTCCAATATCCAGTTTGTCCTCCAATATCCAGTTTGTTCTGCAATATCCAGTTTGTCCTCCAATATCAAGTTTGTTCTACAATATCCAGCTTGTCCTCCAATATCCAGTTTGTTCTCCAATATCCAGTTTTTCCTGCAATATCCAGTATGTTCTCCAATATCCAGTTTGTGCTCCAATATCCAGTTTGACCTCCAATATCCAGTTTGTTCTCCAATATCCAGTTTGACCTCTATTATCCAGTTTGTCCTCCAATATCAAGTTTGTTCTCCAATATCCAGCTTGTCCTCCAATATCCAGTTTGTTCTCCAATATCCAGTTTTTCCTCCAATATCCAGTATGTTCTCCAATATCCAGTTTGTGCTCCAATATCCAGTTTGACCTCCAATATCCAGTTTGTTCTCCAATATCCAGTTTGACCTCTATTATCCAGTTTGTCCTCCGATATCCAGTTTGTTCTCCAATATCCAGTTTGTTATCCAATATCCATTTTGTCCTCCAATATCCAGTTTCTTCTCCAATATCCAGTTTCTTCTCCAATATTCAGTTTGTTCTCCAATATCCAGTTTGTCCTCTATTATCCAGTTTGTCCTCCAATATTCAGTTTGACCTCCAATATCCAGTTTGTTCTCCAATATCCAGTTTGTTCTCCAATATCCAGTTTGTCCTCTATTATCCAGTTTGTCCTCCAATATTCAGTTTGACCTCCAATATCCAGTTTGTCC